>CAVLJG010000010.1:31959219-32291252 GCA_963669975.1 Acanthoscelides obtectus
GGATTAGAATTAAGCAGGCTTACATTGCACATTCAAAATCAACCATTCGAAATTGCAGGCCGTTTCCTTTGCTAAAAGAAAAGCTTTATCTCTTATAGCACTGTCAACATAATCAAATTGGTCCAATCTATATACTTAACAACAAAAAAATGGCGTCAAGTAGATTAACTCTGTATTTCTCACGTAATTCTTTCATCAACTATACGAGCCCTTTCCCACTTCAGTTGGCCCAACTATTGAAATCTTAGTTTTTTCTTATCAAACACAGATAATAAAAATGTAGCAGGGTGTTATAGGTTTAAAAATATTAACAATGAATATTTTGATAATATATAGTAGAAAACACCAACTTTATCACTCCCTAATCAAATTTGCAGCATAAAAATAACACATGTTGCAATTACAGCATATCAACCTATTTTCATTTCAATGCAAATAAGTCTATAACGCATAGGTGGCTGTGAAAAATAAAATCCATGACAATTCTTTTTATTAATCACAGTTGTTAGAATACGTTTAAAATAGTTTTGGGTAGTTAAGGTTTTCAAAATGGGTAGAGGAAGGGTTATTAGTGAGAAAATTCGGTTACTGATAATAACATTTTTAATTCTGGGAAATCAAACTCAGAAATTGCAATTTTGTTAGACTTATCGCGGTACAGTGTGAGAAATATTGTTAGAAGATATAACGTAACTGGTTCAGTTTATATTAAGCCACGATATGTGGAAAAAAGTAATATCACAAATGCCGACCGAAGAGCATTAAGAAGAATAATCGTGAAAAACAGGCGTGCCAGTTATTTACAATTAAGTGCTCTGTGGAGTGACGCTGTTGGAAGGAGAATTTCGAGGTCCACAACTCATAGAGAGGCCCACAAACCGGGATTTAGCACTTCCAAGGTAAGTTTTCTTATAAAAGAAAGTGAAGTAAAAACCCTAAAGTTGTACCAATTGTTTATAGGCCAAAGAAAAGCCACTATTAATTCCACTGCAAAAGAAAAATCGGCTTAGATGGGCTAAAGAACATAGACAATGGACTCCTCAACAATGGTGTGCAATACAATGAAGTGATGAGGCCGGATTCGAAGTTTGTGTTGGTGACAGTCGCAGTAGAGTTATTCGCAAAAAAATGAAGCATTCCATGTTGACTGTCTGAAGAGAAAAGTGAAATTTCCAGCATCCATTATGGTCTGGGGCAGTATGTCATCAAAAGGAATAGGAAAACTTCATTTTATTGATGGAAATGTGGATACAAACAAATATTTGGCAATTTTAGAAGAATCGCTTTTTCCAGTGATGGAAGAATGTTTGACATCCGGCCAAGATTTTGTGTTTCAGCAAGATGGTGCAGCGTGCCATACCTCAAAAAAGGCTATAAAATGGATGGAAGAAAATAATGTACCACTTTTGAAATGGGTTTCTAGCAGTCCAGATCTGTCACCTGTTGAAACTTTGTGGCACGAGATGCTCGTACAATCACCGAACTGAGACAAAAGCTTCAAGAAATATGGGATTGCCAAAACTTGGTTAACACTATGCCCCAAAGAATTTCAGCCGTAATAAAAAATAAAGGTGATGTTACCCAATGGTAATCTTTCAATTGTTGCTTTGTTTATTCGCGCATTGTTTATTTGTTCAGATGTTCTATTAGTTATAGGTCTAAGTGATTTCAAATATGCACTAGAGTGTATCTAAAATGTTTTCGAGAAAATAAATTGTTTGATTTATTTCCAGACATAACACCATATAAACTATAATTTAAGAGAAATCGATTAGAGTAATTGTATGTTTTGTATAGAGTTGACTTACTCGATATAAAGTTTATTCAAAATATTGCTACGTTAAAGCAAAAATCAATCGCAATATGTCAAATATTCCTAATGCCTCTACTGGAATTTTGGCCAACCCGTGATAAAATATACACCGCACGCCTATCACCTCTCGGTAGTTCTGCCCTCAATGTCTTTCGGTGGCGATCTCAGCATTGGGAGCACAGAGCCAAACTGAAGACTAGCCGGTAATATAGTATACAATTGGCTTCTGGACAATAAGTGTGTCTTTCACTGATGACAAAGATACAATATTTGCAACCCCCTATCCCCTGAACCCTATAACCCATAACCTAGAATTTTCAAACCTTACTCTTTTTTCTGAAAATGATCAGGACCCATCTAAACAGCAAAAAACGTAAGTTTGGGCGATGCTTATTTTTTTTGCTTTTTACACAATACAATGCCTTTCGTCTTTTCCATAGTAGTAACCTTGGCTCAAAATTTCATAAAACCTGGCATCGGAAAGCTTATAAATGACAGGTATGGCCATCCCCACCCGTGTTACATAACTTAAAAGTACAATATATCGATTTTTTACATTGAGTAGGTTTTTTGACATTATACTTGTGGCTTACTAGCGGCTACCTAGTGTAGTTGACATTACACCGATTTTTTTTTGACATTATACGAGTTTTTTACGTAATAACCCTGGTCAGGGATATTACGTATCTTAAAAAGTGCATTATGTCGTTTTTTGACATTATTTAGGTTTTTAGGATGTCATCTTGGAACTAGCTATGGTACACTCTGTGCACTCATAGAAGCTATACGTGTTGCCTAAAACGTCATCACACTTGAACTATTTGTTTTGTGTGGTGTAACTTCTGCTTCAGAGATGGCATTATTGGATGTCTAAGTTGTAAGTTGTTTACTACAGCTGGAAGGAATGGGCGAAACGGCAGTGCATAGGTGCTTAGTGAAGATTTCTGTGCTAATAATCTGTGTTTATGATAATTCCCTAAAAGTGAGAGAAATGAAAAAGAAAATCCCTCGTTGGTAAAGTATTACAACTAACAGGTGAGGAAACAGGCTACAGACATAAATATTTAAACGTGAACATTTTACATTATTTTTGGCAAGTAGGAAATATACACATCAGCGCCTAGATGTGAGACATTGCAAAAACGATTTGTTTGTGTGTGATGTGGCTTTGAAGGTAAATGAATATATTTATTTTTTAAAGTAAAACCTCTGATATAACTTTGAGCATACTCTCTTCAGAAAGGACAACAAATAAATAACAGCTAATAGGTATACTTCATCGCCAGCATATTCAGTAATTATTTTCTCACATAGCAAATATCACTGATTTTATACACATGCACACCAACACACCATCCAGATGCGAGCTTGCTACTCAACCAATTTTCTTCCTTTCGTAGCTCAGACATACATACTCTCCAGACTATCTCGGCATTATGCAATCAACAAAGCACGCTGGCATGTCGTCCTTATTTAACGCTATGGGTGACGCTCACAGCGGTAACAGCGAGCAGAGCGGAGACAGAATGAATGACATGGTTTTTCATGTATGTAGTCCAATAAACATATCTCATTTTCGAGATTTTTCGTGGCTACAATACCTCCTAGCTAATTAATAAAATCTGAGTATTGTTCTAGATCAATTCAAAATTCCCGAATCATAGTTAACGGCACCATGGCACGTCTCCAACCAACGCACTCCCTTTGCTCTCCCTTTCATTCCTTTTGTTTTCTTATATTTCACTTTCCATGACTGTGTCTGTATGTGAGCAACTTGACCTGACCTACTAGGCATTGTAACCAAGACCGACGGATTCAAGTAAAGGCTACTACTACTAAAAACTTATAACGTTGTAGACGGTTTCTACCCATTATCTGGGGGTTAACACTCCATAATTTTTTTAAGGTGAGGTAGGACGTTCGCATATTTCTCCACTTAAGCTGCAGTTTAGTATATATTTCCCTTTAGGTAAAACAAAAAATGATGGTGGATCTTTCGACTGCTAAATATTCTGGATGCGTATGACCCTCCCGTTCGGAATGTTTGAGAGAATGGTGCGGTCTAAGCAATAACATCGAAATAAATTGTCTTTTACTAACATCTACAGGGTCCACAAAAACCTTTGCTTTTTATCAATACCTGCAGTGAATTGCTACGTTTTTCTTGGTTGAAACGAACATCTTATGAACTTGCCTTGACCATTATTTGAGATTTTGAGTAGTGTATTTAAGTAACGACAGTCCATAGTTGTTACCTTGAGTCTAGCCGGAAAAACATATGATTCCGGATAAATTCCTAATTTTCTGTCGTTTACCTTCGGACAAAAACCGGGACTTGTGTGAAGATCTCGACATTGTAAACAATAACTGTCCCCAGATATAATTTTGTTTGGTGATTTTCATCTTCAACATGGTAGACGAGCTGCTACGGTTTACTGGAGCTAAATCTTCTTTATTCTCTAGAAGAGTACTAAAGTTGTTTTTCAATTTTTTACACTATTTTGCAAATTTGAAAATTATATGACTTCGGATAAAGTGCTACTTATTCTTTTTGTTTGCTTTGGTGTTTCTGTCGTTTACCTTCGGACAAAAACCGGTACTTGTTTGAATATCTCGACCTTTTAAACAAAAACAGACTGTCCATTCCATTCCCATTATCCACTACTACGATACTAAGATTGTTTTTCAATTTTTCACATTATTTTCCAAATTGCAAATATTTTCATCATTCGAAGTGGGTCAACATCGAATCCCAGATTTGTAAATTCAGAAGATTTCCAGATGCTGGCTCGTATCAATTCACTTTGAAACAAAATATACAAAACTTCCAGTTCCAGTTTTATGACTGACTAGGGTGGAAAAGATTTCGTTCCTATCTAACCCAGTTCGCCTTTTATTATCTGTTGGTGCTGAGTCGAGACCTCAACTTCTAAAAATCTTTTCTCTCTGGGTGTTAGTTACCTTATCCGCCATAACCGTTATCTGAATTTATATGTGTTGCAGGGTACCCTTCTAGCGTATATGTCGTCTGATGTAATTCTCCGAGTTTTCATGATGCTTTTCAGGCGTAACTTTTCCGTTCCCTAAAGCTTAATAGCTTCCATTCTAGAGGGACTGATTGGTGGTATACACTAATGTGTCAAGGTAAATATTTCGAGCACTAACAGTAGGATAATTCAGTGGTTAAACCATTTTTTTTACGTATGGAACTCTCGCAATGTAGTATCAATAGCCTCAATATGAAAGGTGTAGCCGCCCCTGGTGGCTCAATTATAATTATGTACAGTCGTCTAATCAAATAAATCCAAATTTTGGGTTAAAAAGACTTCCAAGAAATCTCGTCGAGAATGGATTTCGGTTAATTTTCTTAAAAATTCAGTATGTTGTAGACCTCAATATGTAGGATAAAAGTATCCATGGTCCCATACTTTTCCGCGGGTAGTGTCGGAGATACTGCGATTCTAGTTTTGACAGTTTTGGGTTTGGTACACGATATGTAATAGCTTTCAGGATTATTATGCATCGTCCTTATGCGAATACAAAATATTCAGGATTGTACTTTTATTACATAAATGGAAATGCCCACGTACTTCTGAATTTTGTTGAGTAGTTGTTGAGATAATAATTATGTATTTTGTCTGCAAAAAAGAAAGTATGGAAACCAGTACCTGAAAATCTTTACTAGACTAAGGGCCAATTTTACCAACAGTCCGTTATTCTCCACCTATAGAGTAACAGACCGTCAAATACAACGAATGTTCCAATCAACAAATTTTAGCAACCAATAGCTATGAAATGTTGAAAACAAAATACTCTCAAAGTAAGCTTGTCATTGAAACATCACCAGCTTATTGAATATTAAGAAATTACATATAATTCAGTCAAAATTCTGTCAACCCTTGGTCCCTGTCACAAAACATATAATCTGAAAGTTTAATTCCATGCTATTCAATGACAACACGGTGACTTGTGTGGTTGTCAGCGGCCATTTTGTGAGGGTGCGACAGGGTTGCCAGATTGTGCATTAATATCCCGTTTCAGCCTCCTGCTGCCAGTGGAGTAAGTTCCGCCAACTGTTGAAATAAACTATACTATGCTTTATAAGGCTATTCGTCACATTTTTTCCCAAAATCATTGCACAGCACTTGAAAAAATGCAAATGAATATTTAAAATTATTTCCATGACGCCGCAAAATAGCTCCGTCGGCACCTTGGGCTATACATCTTGACAGTAGGGATGTTCGATACGATCCTATATTTAGAAGTATCAATACATTTCACGAGTATCGTCATCTTTCGATCCGGACTGTGTCAGAAAGAGTGACTGCCATTTGGCTGCGACATTACCCTGCCAAATCAGACATATCTTTCATCATTTTCAAAGAAATTGTACAAAATCTTCAAAGTTAGCGAGTTTCACTTCATACGTTGTTACCAGACATGCCCAAATGATCAGTTGCTGCCGTGATATTCATCCCGACCACTGCATCCCCACGGCTAGGCGACCTGTATGTTAAATTTGTATTGATAGGGCAGCAGGTTATGCTATAAATCATTTGTCACAGTGTTAGTGCACTGATTGCAACGGTTAGATGATACCAAAAATATGTTCATAAATTGGAGATCTTTCCCATTCCGGATCGAACAATCTACCAAAGATGCTTATAATCATGATACCTAGTGAATTTTCACGAAAAAATTCAAAACCAGCAAATGTAAAATATTCATTTCGCACCCTCCACCACGGGACGTGATCGTCGTTAGACTTGGCAACCCTGCGAGTGACAGATAGATATCCCCGCCAGTCAAAAAGACAAACAATAAACATTACTAGTTTTTATGATTTTTGGACTTAAAAGACATTATTTGTGAAACATTTTTCATAATTTTTTGCCTATGTCCATAGTAATTGCATTATGTATCAGGGAGATGTTGGGATTGACACGTCTTACACATATTATCTGTGTTTTAGGATGGAGAGGACATAATGTTTTTATTACTTTGAAGAAATTCATTAACCCGTAAATTAATAAATGATTACTATTATGACGTAAAGGAAGATGAGGAACTGGATGGAATGTATGTAGACAAATCCACACTATTCAACAGGTATGTAATGATAACTTTCAGTATATTGAAGTTGGTAAATTCGAGAGTGCAAATTGCATTTCGATAAGGTATTTTCCTATTGGTCCATAATATTAATGTTGGTGAAATTGCATATTAAATTTTCTGTAAGAAGATAGCGGCATCTGCTTGTGTTCCGCTGCCATCTAGAGTATCTGTTCATTCAATTGTTCGAGCCATTTAGTTGTACAGAACTGTCAAAAACACAGAATTCTGTATCCCTAAAACATTTAAACTGTGCATTTTCACACTTTCAAATCCCATGTTGTTTTACATACCCTTGTCAAGTGTGTTTTTGTGACGAAATTAAGAGATGCGTTTCCAAATGGAACTTTTTCTCTCTTTGTGTAAAAGTGGTAGATTCACGGGATATTTGAAAAACATATAGCAATAATAATAATATTCCTGGACAGATTTTGTTAAAGTTTATATCTCTGATCAATACTCAACCTTTGCACGTTCGGATTATCCTGTACATGTTATAGAATTGCAATATTGATGAAGCTTTATTACTATCATTAGTTGATGGTATAGATCATGTCAGAAAATAGGAAACTATCGAGTTGTAAAATAGTCGGTATCACAGAGTAAAACAAATAATATAAAATAAAGAACATGATGTATTCAACGAATTAAAAACAAAATAAAATAAAAAAACGTGGAATATGAATGAATACCTTTCCTGTCTGTCATAATATATACTAGGTTTATCCCACCAGAAACAATTTTACTTATGAGTGATGTTTTGATAAAGTGTCATAAACCTAGAGTATTAATTGCTATTGTCACAGGCCTGAAAGTACCAAATTTGAATGGATAATTAGTTGATACCATATGTACACTGTACAGCGACATGCTAAGCTTAAAGGTGGGATCTACGCAACTGCTAAAATCAATCTAATCAACTTTAAAATTTAAATTGCCTAATAAATCCAGAGCCATGCTCTAGTGAGTCTAGAGCTCGCATCAGGCAATCTGGATTACGAAAAATTAATTAGGTCAGAGACAGGTAAAAAAGTGTTCATTATCCTCAGGGGGCACTACCGCAAAAAAAAAATGAGATGCCTAGTAAAAGGAAATCTAGCAAGCACGAGAAAACCCTTCTGAAGCAAAGGTCCTGCAAGGTCAAGTTTTCAGATGTTCAGGATCACAAATCTAAAAGCAGCATGCAACCAGTGATGCGAACATTGCTTACATCATCTAAAATATACAATTGAATTTGTCAACATCTTGACATTCATATAGACTGTAGGGATTTTTCGCGAGTCCACGGTGTAGCACAGTGCATTATCGGGAACCGATACTCAAATTTTCGCGAAGAACGGGAACAGGGGAAGACGGACGTGATGTCCTCCAAATGTCAAAAAAGCACGTGGTACGGGTAACTAGCGGGTGACATGTCTTATGTTAGTGTCATTTAAAAACAGACATCTCAATTGAACATTTGTCTTCGCAGTGCCGAAAATTGAGTTAAATTATTAAATCATAAATGGAGGAACACGACCACCTGATTTTATATGACGAGAGAGAAGGTCATCGAAGATTTAGGCACCGCACTTGTCATATCAAATGGTTGATTTTATTGATATACATTGCACAAAAAATAAACAGTATTTTTATTTCTCATTCAAAGAAGTTTATCAAGGAGCTTAAAGCAAACATTTTGCGCAACATGCGCCATCTAACCACTCCCGGTGTAACTTTGAGAGTACAGGAAAATTCCAACTGTTCCCGCTCCGTTCACTACGAAAAAACCTCTAATGTAGGCAAAGTAGACAATCTACGTATTCCAGATATTGGAGTCATTTAACTTCAAATTACATAAGAGGTATTCCTAAGCCGACCGACCTGTTTATTGCCTTACAATAAAACTACTACCTTTATCATTCCCTTCATGTGGACGCAGTCATTTCGAAAATAGTTTGTAAGTCAAATTAAATAAATAAGTAAAAAAGTTTATTGATATAACAGTTTTCTCCTATTATGACTGCATAACAAATTATTTCTACGATGTGCACTATATCGTTGGAAAGATAATACAGAACAGAAGTTACAAAAAAGTATAGTTTTTTGTAATCTAATTTTGAACTTATCATTTTTATTTACTCCGCACAATTTTAAGACTTTGGAAGGTCATGAGTCATTTTTTTAGGCCGTTTGTATGAGCTACTTCTTTTACTCTGATTCAGTATGCATTCCAAACCCAACCACGTTATTTGTGTTATTATCTGGACACAAAAAAAGTTATGACGATATTATATAAAATTTCAGGGAATTCAGTATAAAGTTGAAAAAGTAACCGTAGCTCTTAAACCCTTAGAGCATTACGGTTTTCACTAAAAATCTTCAAATAGCGTCCTGAATTACCCATTATTGGTCCATGTAAGTAAATACAAATACTGACCAATTATCTGAATTCATATAGTCTGGTTTAGAGTACAGTGGTATCATGTAGAATAGCTCAAATAAATATTGTTGGAATTTCGATAGAAAACATCCAGCAGGCTAACTGTTGATGTTGAATCATATCAGTTATGAACAGTGTAGTCAAGGCAACATTTTTCCAGACATGTGAAGAGTATGGATAATATTCAAAATGAAGATATTGGATGGTGAAACGTACATAAGCTACGTCCTTCCTCTAATATATAACATCTTCCCATTACAATACTTGTACTATAATCACTAGAATGTGTTTTCTCCATTAGTCCAGATGACATGAATGTGTCAGTTCCCTCTCCGCAGGATGCGGCTTCGTCTTGTTTTCGCGAAGCTCGTCAGACTGTATATGAGAAGAGAAAACAGGGTCAGTGGGATGTGGTGGAAGTGGGTCAACAACACGCAAATCATCCTCGTCGTTGTCTCGCCAACGCCTCTTCTCACCCCTCTTCCTTCCGGCTAGCCGCCATCACTTTAATTTATATTGTCATGTAGCTGACCTTCCTCTTTGTGTTTTTGTAAGGATAATGTAAACATATTTGTTTTCGTTCGTTGGGTCAGTATACTCTGTTATATTTTATTGGCCTCATTCTGGCCGTTCTCATTTAGTCGGAAATAAATACGATGTTGCCATATAGATAATCGCTTTTGGATGAATTCATTGACCATCACTTGTAGTGAACGCAATTTTTGTATAAATGTATCCCTGTTTGGGCACTTATTCATAGTTGTGATGTATAAAGTTATAAATCACACTTTCCGCGAGAGAAGCTGTTCTAAAAACCTGTAAGTTATTAATTACATGGCTCTTTAACTTTTAGGGCACTACACGGAATAGTACAGGTCTTAGTTTTAGAAATGAAAGAAGTACGTCAGCTTGAAATTAAAGCTTTTTAACCTAAAATTGCTTATTTGCCCAATCGTCGGTCTATTTGACATGGTCGCTAGTTATCTAGACATCCTAGCCTTATGACGATATGTTTATTTATTTCGTATGACTTTTTGACGTAACCACCAAAAACCGTGAAAAGAAGTGAACTGCATTCTGCTTATTCTAAATGTAGTGTTTTATAAACATTTTATGGCAGCTCGGCAACACCGCCTCGGCACTTAGATGGCCGTTTTTATCTACAGTGCTTTTCTTTAGTGTTCCCCTCACCTTTGATTTTTTGAACGG
The DNA here is from genome assembly GCA_963669975.1 of Acanthoscelides obtectus. NCBI lineage: Eukaryota > Metazoa > Arthropoda > Insecta > Coleoptera > Chrysomelidae > Acanthoscelides > Acanthoscelides obtectus. The sequence goes on from CAVLJG010000010.1 coordinate 31,969,776, forward strand.
ATCAATTCAAAAAAATTAAACTTGAGGTAATGAAATTGATGCGTGGATACCATATTTTAGAGTAAAATTGACAGATGAAAATGTCAAGATGGTCGCTGGGCGCCATCTTGGAAAAAAATTATATGAAAACGAGGGTCTTGTGGCACATCATTTTGAAGCTCCTGACGAGTACTTTAATCGCCTAGCTTATAAAGTCAATACCTTTACCTACTACAAAATGGTGGTAAATTTAATAACTACCTGAATACATTGACATTTAACTTGATAATTCGAATAAAAACTTTGAGTTCTGTTTAGAAGATGCTGAAAATGGTTGCCTTGAACTTCATGACACAATAACAGCCGGTCGATAATTTCGCGTCGAACATTTTCAAACATAGTAACATCGATATTTCTACAAATATATGTTATTCTCAGTCGTATATCCAATATTGAAGCAGTTTCAGTTTCGTACACCTTTTGCTTCAAATAGCCCCATAAAAAAAAGTCAAAAGGTGTCAAATCTGGCGTGCGAGCTGGCCATTCCACAGGACCTCGACGGCCAATCCAATTATCTAAATAATTTCTAACTTGTCTGTAGTAGTAAAGCTTCATTCTTTACTGCAGTTGGATTTTTTGGATATCTTAAAAATGTAGTTGTTCTTGCATTAATTTTCAGTCGCCAGAAACTCCAACATTATTTTTTATATGGAGCAACTCTGTTCATTTCGAAATATTTTTAGTGCTAATTATATTAGGGATGTAATGCTCATTATTGCTTTCACTTTCAAAAATAGTAAGTTGGTATGAGTATGAGTTTTGAGCGAAACTAAATACAGCCGAGAGAACAAAGTTTAAAAAAACACACTTATATTTACATTATTCAAATTTTTGAAGATTTCAGAGCGTAGTTGAAAAAATGTTGCATGGCAAGTCTTATTTTAAATTGTTGAATAGATTATCAGAGAATCAGTGTGGTTTAGCTTTGAAGTTTAGTTAGCAAGTATGCATATGGTCTTAATTACATACCAGAAACATTATTCATAGTTAAAATATTTGCTTTTACAAAATGACGTATGTATCTATGTGATCTTGGTACGCAACCCTCTTGTCCTTTTCACTTTAAACACCCTCACAATCGGCCAGTCTCACTAAGTCATCAGAGACATGCTAATAAAGCACCACTGTGCTAATTAACTCGCAATCCTCCATGCGTTATTTCGCTCTGCCTGCTTTCTGGATAATAACCTTCGAGATAATCTTCGCGTATGCTCTCTAGATGCGTCCGTAGTTCTGGAATCTGTTTGAACAGCTAATGGACGTGAACTGACGGTCCGTCACCGTTAAAAGCTTCACATTATCGGCTCGGTGAATATACAGGGATATTGAAAAAACCGGAAGCGGTCAAATATCTTGGGAGGTAGTGCGTCGAAATCCACAAAATTTTATACAGGAAGATATTCGATCATCCCTGACTTTTCGGAAACAACTTTACTTGTTTAAATTTTACTGCATTCTTATATTCTTTATTGTGGTATATTAACATTCTAGCACCCCACAGTACAACCTTCCAATCCTCGGACTCCATCTAATCTACTTATGCAAATATAGTATCACAGTTACGTTACGAAATCGTAGAATATCTAAGGAACGATATGTAACAAATCTTAACCAATAGGATCATTATCCATTAGCTTGGTAATCACTTTGTAGTTGGATTTATCATGTTGTTGAAAATACATAATTATATTCTTGAAATTTATGCGGTGGTATGAGCTATAAGCAGCAAGACTTATGCAGATGTGACACCATAGTTGCATTATTTCTGAATAAATGAAACATTGACAATAATGTAATTCTGACTGCCTAATGATGAAGTACTGATGGCACCGTTGTTCAAAATTTTGTTATGTCGGTCTGGTAAAATATATTTGATTAACTTTCAAACTCTTGATAAACTGTTCAAATTAGTATTGCTTGTGACTAAATAAGACAGCTGCCAACAACGCAGTTTTTATTTCATGTTCAAAATTTACTGCGTATTAGTAAGCTAGATGGATGTTATTTGGAGGTTACAATAAGGCCCGGTTTTTCAGTCGCAGGTTAACTACGATCTTGGTCTTAAGTTACAGTTATCTATGCTAAAGCGTTCTTCAATATCATGTTTACAGTAAAACGGTTGTTAGCTTTAACCATAAGACCACGGATGAGGTAACTAATGGGTGATTTTTTGCTAGTATCTTTTTGGCAACACTGTTTTTGACAGATGATAATTGTCAAACTTGTTCAGTTTGGACTATAATTTAACCATGAATCGACTTACGAACGAACAACGCTTACAAATTATTGAATTTAACTATCAAAATTCAGGCTCGGTTAAGAGAGTGCATCGAGCACTGCTTCCAATTTATGGGCAATTTGGTCGGCCTACTGAGGGAGCTATTCGGAAGCTTGTGACTAAATTTCGAACCCAGTTTACATTATTGGACATCAAACCACCAACACGCAGACGTAGAGTGAGGACTGAAGAAAATATTGCGGCTGTATCCGCCAGTGATGAGTTAGTGATGACCGTGAAATGTCGATTCGCCGCCGTTCGCAGCAATTGGGCCTCTGTTACTCCACTACGTGGAAAATTTTGCGACAGGATTTGGGTGTAAAACCTTATAAGATACAGCTGGTGCAAGAATTGAATCCACACGACCTCCCACAACGTTTCAAATTTGGTGAATGGGCGCTGGCAAAGTTGGAGGAAGATCCACATTTTTATCGAAAAATTGTGTTCAGCGACGAAGCTCATTTCTGGTTGAATGGGTACGTTAAGAAGCAAAATTGCCGCATCTGGAGTGAAGACCAGCCAGAAGCATTGCAAGAGCTACCAATGCATACAGAAAAAATCACTGTTTGGTGTGGATTATGGGCCGGTGGCATCATCGGGCCGTACTTCTTCAAAGACGACAATGGCCGGAACGTAACTGTGAATGGCGAGCGCTACCGTGCGATGATAACAAACTTTTTTTGCCCAAAATGAATGAGCTGCACTTGGCTGACATGTGGTTTCTACAAGACGGTGCCACATGCCACACCGCACACGAAACAATGGCCATATTGAGAGGCGAGTTCGGTGAACAGTTTATCTCACGTTTGGGGCCCGTCAATTGGCCGCCTAGATTGTGTGATTTAACGCCGTTGGACTATTTCTTGTGGGGCCATGTTAAGGCTAATGTCTACAGGGATAAACCAGCAACGATTGACGCACTGAAAGATAATATTGAAGCATTTATTCGTGAGATACCGGCCGATATGTTGGAGAGAGTGTGCCAAAATTGGACCTTGCGCATGGGCCATCTAAAGCGGAGCCGCGGCCAACATTTACATGAAATAATCTATAAACATTAAATTATATCGACCGTTCTATCGACTCAAAGATTTAATCGTTTTTTCAAATTTTTTGTGTTTTTTTTGAAAATCAAATCCTATACCTCTTAAAAAATCACCCGTTAGAAAGGCTGTGGTTAAATAGCTGACGTTTGGTCACACAGACTTTGGCGTATATTCAAAATTCACAAGTTCATATCTATTTATTATGAATATAAATTAAACCTGATAAATGTTTATGGATTACGACCTGACTGCATATAGCAGAGACGAAGAAGCAAGTAGGCCAAAAATAATTCGCAATCGATCGAATTACTTTGACGAAATTTGACAACCTGGACTTCATTGCAAGATTTTGCTTACAAAAAGGACTATAGAAACAGAACTTTTTTCTCCCAATAATTTAAGCCACACTTTTGGTCTCTATTATGCCTTTGTTTTTACTGACCGAGAGTACGAACATCATTTCCTCAACTAGTGAGAAATTTTGAGCTTTTTTCTTGATATTAAGTTTTTCCATGCTATAAAACAGTTTTTGATAAACTTTAGCAAAGGAATTACTGTATTTTTTGAAGATCCTCATTTGTGTGTCATGAATTATAGAAGTCATGCTAAAAAAGGTGACAAACACGGTATTTAATAGATATTTCCAAACTTAATTGTATTTTTAACGTATTACCTATGTAAGGTTTCTATAATCCCGTCCATAGAGTCTACTACTAAACATTTGTTTGTTCAAGCAATTATTGAAAAATTTTACCTTGCTTGACCGAAGGATTTATTTAAATTTCGATTATTTTATAAAATTTCATTAAAAAAAAAAGACGAGCTGTCATGCTGACACGTACGACGGTATGAGAGTATGGCACAGACGCCGGGCGCACAAAATGCATAGACAAGATATCTAAGAATCAGAGATGCAGGGTTGCAACATACATATATGATGAATTTCTGGTAAGCTAACTAGCACTGTCAAAATACTTAAAAAGTGCATTTGCAGGCAACTACAAGTTCACTTTCTGGTTATAGTTAACTAACCAGAAAGTTAGGAAAACCGGGACTAAGTGGTACTTGAGAGTTGATATTCGCGAATAAAAAGTACAACAGTGCATTCAAGTTTAAAAATATAAGAGTTTTGCTAGAAAAAAGGTACATCTAGCAACAAAGCCGTTATTACTCTCTGTTCGTAAATGATCGGTAATCTCCACGTTCAAAATTTGGTGCATAGCGGTCTACTACTGTACAGTATAACTATACCGGCACGGGTATTATGTAAAAACCTATAAAACGAAAAAAACATATATGATGTCATCTTGCAGACTAGGTAGTTTTTAGGATGCAAACAGTCATTCCACGTTTGCTCACTAGGATCGTTGTGAACCTCCATCTATGGAGGAATGATTCAACTAAACTACACGCATTGTTGGTTGCATATGTTTTGTGAAGCAGAATGGTCTGTAGTTTTCATCTCTGAGAAGAAAGTTGGTTGAATAGCAAGATACCATCTTTATGATTATGTGTACAGGTCTATATGTTTATATAGGGTGATTTTTTAAGGTATAGGATTTGATTTTCAAAAAAAAAAACACAAAAAATTTTAATAAACGATTAAATCTTTATTTGAGTCGATAGAACGGTCGATATAATTTAATGTTTAAAGATTATTTCATGTAAATGTTGGCCGCGGCTCCGCTTTAGATGGCCCATGCGCAAGGTCCAATTTTGGCACACTCTTTCCAACATATCGGCCGGTATCTCACGAATAAATGCTTCAATATTGGATTCCAGTGCGTCAATCGTTGCTGGTTTGTCCCTGTAGACATTAGCCTTAACATGGCCCCACAAGAAATAGTTCAACGGCGTTAAATCACACGATCTAGGCGGCCAATTGACGGGCCCCAAACGTGAGATAAATTGTTCACCGAACTCCCCTCTCAATAGGGCCATTGTTTCATGTGCGGTGTGGCATGTGGCACCGTCTTGTTGAAATCAGCCAAGTCCAGCTGTTCCATTTTGGGCTCGCCATTCACAGTTACATTCCGGCCATTGTCGTCTTTGAAGAAGTACGACCCGATGATGCTACCGGCCCATAATCCACACCAAACAGTGATTTTTTCGGGATACATTGGTAGCTCTTGCAATGCTTCTAGCTGGTCTTCACTCCAGATGCGGCAATTTTGCTTGTTAACGTACCCATTCAACCAGAAATGAGCTTCGTCGCTGAACACAATTTTTCGATAAAAATGTGGATCTTCCTCCAACTTTGCCAGCGCCCATTCACCAAATTGGAAACGTTGTGGGAGGTCGTGTGGCTTCAATTCTTGCACCAGCTATATCTTATAAGGTTTTACACCCAAATCCTGTCGCAAAATTTTCCACGTAGTGGAGTAACAGAGGCCCAATTGCTGCGAACGGCGGCGAATCGACATTTCACGGTCATCACTAACACTGGCGGATACAGCCGCAATATTTTCTGCAGTCCTCACTCTACGTCTGCGTGTTGGTGGTTTAATGTCCAATAATGTAAACTGGGTTCGAAATTTAGTCACAAGCTTCCGAATAGCTCCCCCAGTAGTCCGACCAAATTGCCCATAAATTGGAAGCAGTGCTTGATGCACTCTCTTAACCGAGCATGAATTTTGATAGTAAAATTCAATAATTTGCAAGCGTTGTTCGTTCGTAAGTCGACTCATGGTTAAATTATAGACCAAACTGAACAAGTTTGACAATGAAACAAGACACGATTCACGCGTCATCTGTCAAAAACAGTGTTGCCATAAGATACTAGCAAAAAAATCACCCATTAAAATCAGTGATATTTGCTGTGTGAGAACATCATTACTGAATATGCTGCAAATGAAGTATATCTATTAACTGTACCCGACGAGTTATTTGTGTTGTGTTTTCTGAAGAGAGTTTATTGTCAAAGTTACAAATTACGAAAAGCTTTGAGGAGAATTACGGAAAATCACCATCGCGCCCGCGTTGTGTGTAATTACTGTTAGCATGTATATGGCTTGAAACTCGACAGTGTACAGTGAATATAATTATTTCTTATCTCTCTCATTTTTTAAATGTAGCAGATTTGTATATGTAATTTCCAGAATGGATGAGAAAAAGTGGATGCGCAACTAATTTCTCGCTTTGAATATCAATTAAGTATATTTGAGACAAGAACCCAATGTAATTATCATCAGCACACAACTTACAGCTTAGACCTCCAGTAATGTTATCTCAGAAGCAGATTTTACAACACAACAGAGCCAAACATTGATAACTGAAGCCTCACGACGTTTAGGCAACACGTACAACTAAGAGCTTACTTAGCAACTTGTAGAAAAATCTACATAATGTCAAAAAAAGAGTACAATGTCGATATAAATTCACTTTTCAAGATACGTAATACCCGTGCCGTTCATTTTTTTATCACAGCACGGAACGGTTACCGTTTTAACAGCTGTTTTGCCATAGGGACATTATTCGTAAAAAACTCATTCAGTCACCAGTTCAGTCCAATCCAACTTTAGACCTTTTACGTTTGCCCCTAATAGACGGGAGGAATGTTGTAACCTCGAGAAATGTTGAATTCATATTGTTTTTTTTTCTACCGTGTCTGGCGTTTATTGTCTGTCGTCCGTCCAACAATCCTCTTTATTGCTCTTGAACATTGGCTGAGTGGCAGCGCAGTTATTAACGAAGATAAAACAATTTTAGATCGCCCACAGATTTCCTGTTTTTCCAGCTTCTGATCGTTTAGTTGTTGACGTATAAAATAACTAAATAATTCCAATCTTTTTTGGTATTTTCTTGTTTTTTTGTATGCTATAAGGCATAATAAAGGAAATTTAGACGGCACCAATATTCTTTGAATCAAGCAAGTTTCATTTTCCTATTCGGATATCATTTGAACGCTAGAATTTGTATGTTTCAAAAAATTAAATTACAGTAAACTCGTGCCTCTGTTTCTTAAAGCCCTTGGATTTCTAGAATTGCCGATTACCAAAAGTTTCAATTTGTGCGAACCATTTCCATTTGTACACGCCAGAAAAGTTATTCTCTCCTTACTTGTTTTTCGGCCTGGAGCTGATGTTTCCTTTAAGTAGACTAATGTTCGTTGCGGCATCAATTTACAAAACAAGCCGGACTCATCAGCGTTATAGATTTGGCTTGAAGGTACCCCTTTTTCTTTTATGATCCGAGTTAACTTTTGTATAAAAGGTTTAACAGCAGAGTTTTTCGCCGCATATTTGAAGATGTCTGAGTCCATGACGTGCCTTGAATTTCAAGAGCCAACCCCTGCTCGCTTCAAATGTATCTTTATTGTGTTTTTAAAAAACATATTTTGCTTTTTCTGCTAGAATATTGTATGTAGCTTACTGGTATGTGCCGATCACGCTGTTGCAGAAACCACTCGTAAAGTTTCTTTTCCATTTCAGGATGTTCAGCAGACCGTAAAGTTTTTTGGCTACCTCGACTAGAAATGCATTTCTTCATAAAACTAAAATATTAAGGGCCAATTTCACCAACAACAGTCCGTTATTCTTCACCTATAGGGTAACAGCCCGTCAAATACAGCGAATGAGCTTCAAGTTCCAATCAACAAATTTGAGCCACCAATAGCTATGAAATGTTGAAAACAAAATATTGTCAAAATATGAGATGACATCTTGTCATTGAAACATCACCAGCTTATTGAATATTAAGAAATTACATATAATTCAGTCAAAATTTAAACAAATGTTTGATTTTTGAATAAAATTTATGTTTTAATTACCATTGTTGATTTTTTATTCATGATAATATTATTTTTTTCAATTGATATGCGATATGTTTTTTCCTATAAACCTCTTGCAGATAGCCATTAAGCACCTACTTGATGACAGGCTCTACCAAAAGATATTGCTCGTTTCCAAACATTGATTCATTTACTTGCCGTTCATCATAACTATTATGGCACCTTAGATTTATATTCCCACAAAACCATTCAGGTTTTTTGATATCCATACATCCATAAAGTTGAATATTTTTCGTTGTTCAGGAACTGAACAAACATCCACACTATATTCACAGTGATTAATAAATTCCCAAATATACGCCTTAAAGCTACCATCAAACCTAAAACCTGCAAAAAAACTACAAATTTGCCATATTTTTCTTTTTTCACGAGTACACATTCTAGGTTATATTTATATTATCTGTCAACTCTTGGTACCAGTCACAAAACATATTATACTCTGAAGGTTTAATTCCATGCTATTCAATGACAACACGGTGACTTGTGTGGTTATCAGCGGCCATTTTGTGAGGGTGCGACAAGGTTGCCAGATTGGGCATTAATATCCCGTTTCACCCTCCTGGTCCCAGTGGAGTAAGTTCCGCCAACTGTTGAAATACACTCTACTATGCTTTATAAGACTATTGGTGACATTTTTCCCAAAATCATTGCACAACTCTTGAAAAAATGCAGATGAAAATTTAAAATTATCTCCTTGACGCCGCAATATAGCTCCGTCGGTACCTTGGCTTATACATCTTGACAGTAGGGATGTTCGATACGATCCTATATTTAGAAGTATCAATACATTTCACGAGTATCGTCATCTTTCGATCCGGACTGTGTCAGAAAGAGTGACTGCCATTTGGCTGCGACATTACCCTGCCAAATCACACATATCTTTCATCATTTTCAAAGAAATTGTACAAAATCTTCAAATTTGTGAAGTTAGCGAGTTTCACTTCATACGTTGTTACCAGACATGCCCAAATCATCAGTTGCTGCCGTGATATTCATCCCGACCACTGCATCCCCACGGCTAGGCGACCTGTATGTTAAATTTGTATAGCGGGTTATGCTATAAATCATATGTCACAGTGTTTGTGCACTGATTGCAATGGTTAGATGATACCATAAATATTTTCATAAATAGGAGATCTTTCCGATTCCGGATCGAACAATCTACCAAAGATGCTTATAATCATCATACCTAGTAAATTTTCACGAAAAAAATTCAAAACCAGCAAATGTAAAAGATTCATTTCGCACCCTCCACCACGGGACGTGATCGTCGTTAGACTTGGCAACCCTGCGAGTGTTAGATAGATATCCCCGCGTGTCAAAAAAGAAAAATAGATAAACAATAAAGTTTATACTAGTTTTTTTTTTATTTTTGGACTTAAAATCCATTATCTGTGAAACATTTTCCATAATTTTTTGTCTATGTCCATAGTAATTGCTTTATGCATCAGGGAGATGTAGGGATTGACGCGTCTTACACATATTATCTGTGTTTTAGGATGGAGAGGACATAATGTTTTTATTGCTTTGAAGAAATTCATTGTCCCGTAAATTAATAAATGATTAAGTTGTCCTGTTTTTTCTGTACAGAAGCGTCATGTTGGAATCAAAAAGTGGTCTATAATACAGTCGAATTTTCACGATTTTATTCAATATTTCACTAATATTCAGAGAGCTTTGACAGCTTCCGTCAAATTGCATTTCGATAAGATATTTTCCCATTGGTCCATAATATTAATGTTGGTGAAATTGGGCCCTAAATGTATTAAATACAGGTATACAAACATTTTTTTCAAAATTGTATCTCTTACACATCTATCTTGCCTCTGTTTTTCTTAATATCTGATATGGTGGATGTTCCCACTCCATACCTTGCAGCTAACTTTTCACCACTATCACCTCGTTTTAGTTTATCTAAAATGTCAGCTTTCTTTTGTATCGAAAAAGTTATGTGTTTTTGTGTAGGAACCATGGCGTTTGTTGTTGAATGACTGACCCGTGGAAAGGTTCTGCTTTATTTGCGTCCCGGTCATGTCGTTCATGGTGTGATATTTAACAAGACTGAACTTGTTAAGAACTTAATATCTGATCCGGACTAGCGAATCATGGCAATCCGGATTACAGAGCCTGCGAGACAGGTCCGAATTATTGGAACATCCGGATTATAGCAATTCGGATTATCGAGTCGCTACTGTATTTTCAATGTTTGTAGAACATATTACCCATTATGGTTTGTAAACGAAAACATGGAAAGTACCGAGTCAGTATTGGCACCATTAATGCATTTCGTATTTGTTTCTTTGTTTTTTATACTTCTGATATCATATATTTGTAATTATTAATGAACCACAAAAGCATCAATTACAAAATTTGATATAACTATCTACATCCATGTTGAATCTCAAGTACGAAATATAACAAACTAATTCTTCCATTTGACCTACAAATAGCTACCGCAGGACAGAAACTTTGTAATGAAACACATGCCTAACAATTATCCAATTTGTATGCTTTTCGCTTACTGCCGTGACTATTTACCTGCCAAAGCTGTCGTAGCTGGCCACCCGACGCCCACCAGTGCTGTGCGCTGCTGAAACCCGCCAAACGAGGGACGCATTGGCTGCCATCCAAAGCATTTTCCGATCGAAATTGTTGCTGCTCAGAGTATCTGTTTCTCGCGAAATATGCTCTTTGCTTGTCTGTGTTTTCACACTGACAAGTGTAACGATAATATCGCTCCATTAGAGTTGAAACCATTAATCGGAACATTCGAAGCTACATACAGTTCGTAAGCGTAAGCAAGTTTTAAGCAAGGTTGGATAACCAGCGAGAGGAGAAAGTATAATAATAATAGTTTAATAATAAAGGGTCTCAGTTTCTAGCCATACTTCTCTCCGAATATACATTCAGGTTCAAAATAAACGCAACAAGCAAAATTTTCTTGATGGTAGTTCACGTTTGTCTTGTTCTACAGGATAAATCAAAATGATGCTTCATTACTCCAACATTGAGTTATTTTGTGGTATGAATCGAATTTCTAATCAGACCGCAATCCTTTGCTTTTTTAGAATCCGTACGGGAATTGAAAAAAATTCTGAAAGGAGGAAGGAAAATTGATGGCAAAATGTCCATTTGCATCTAAAACTTCAACCTCTATATCTATTGACCTTGTAAGCCTTCCTTTCCGCAAAAAGTCCAGAAAAGATGGAATGCAATGAAGATTCCAACTTTTCTGCACAATCACAGAAAGGGGTTTACCATTTGCTTCCGGTAGCTCAGTTGGTGGCATGAAGACATCCACAGGCGTGTAGCTGTGTGTCGACCATGGCATGGCTAGAGGATAGAAGAACAAACAGAACACAAAAATTTAACAGATTTTATTTAACTAGAAAAGCATTTTCATTACATTTGAAATTGAAATTTTAAAGAACAAAATTAAAGATTTAAATCTTTGGCGCTGTTACAAAACTATCCACTTATCTTTCGCTAAGCTGGTCCATTTTGACTGGACTGAAGCGAGAATGGCCAGGTGCTTCAAGTGGAGGTCCCAGTTATGAGGGGTGACCTCACATTTAGTGGCTTCAAAACTAGTTGTAGGCGAAGGATGGAGTGAAGTTGAACTTAAACGTGATCTTCATCAAGCATGAAGCTGTAAGTGATGGCGCAGCCAAGACACATGCATGGGTGAAGTGATAGGCCAAGCAATGCAAAGTCAAAGACAAAGGAAGGCAAAGTCAAAGACAAAGGCAAAGGGAAAGGGGGTGGCCCCAATCATTTTATCCTATTTGGTCACACATTTTACAAAATGCTAGCACATGCTACAGAGAACAAAATTCTCAGCTCTTGTTAGATCGGCGGCTCAAGTGAGAAAGGAAGCGCGAGGAAGATCACAGATCAGGAATTCCGCATCAAGCGCGCTCCAAATATTTCCAAGTAAAAAAGCTAGAGATGGAATAAGCTAGAGATGGGATTAATGAGTTGCGATTCTGAAATGAAAATCGAGAAGTGATTTAATAAATACAATCGGACGGTGAAACCGTTACAACCTGAATACAATAAAAAAACAGATTATAAAGAAAATGTGGTCCTTGATAATACAAAGCAGCATTGCGGTCTGATTGGCAACTGGATTCACACCACATGGTGACTCAAAGTTGACGTAATGAAACACCATTTTGATTTACCCTGTACAACAAGTCAAACCAAGGCTACAATTAAGAAATCATATCTGCACATCAATGCAAATGAGTGTACCTACCGCCAGCAGAAAAAATCGATAAAGTTGAGGTAAAAGTAAAAAAGTTACGGCGTTCCGAATTTGACGAAAATTTTGATTGTTGCGTTTATTAGTGTAGTTAACTAGTAACTTGATCAAGTCTCTTAATATGCGACTGTGTACGTGTGTTACGTTTCAGGTATTAGTATTTGCTTTAATGAGAGATTACTGGTGATGCTTATAGTTTAATTGATCTTAGTAGATGGATTTTAATTTACTGCCGCTGTTCTGAATTATTCCGTAGCATGAGAATTCAATCGGTAGTTTGCTCTTGTAGGCTTATTAATATATCCGTAATATTGCTGGTTAATAATTCACTGGTTGGTTGGAGGGATTATCTCCATAACATAATGGTCATGCTGGCTGCCATCCAAAATATTTTCTCTTCTAATGAGATCCTTCATAGCTCGAGCCGAACAATGTTGAGAGTTACTGATATTCCTTCTAGGGCGTGATAGGGAGCCTAAAATGTAATAAATTTCACCCCATATAGGTACACATTTTTTCAATTTTTGTTATTTTTTTAATAATATCCAAAATTGAACATCCGAGTCCAAATAATAAAAAAATATCTTCGAAACGCACGAGATTTCATCATAAAAGGTGCAAACATTCGGTACACAATAAAATAACAGCTATTTCGAAAAATAAAAAGGTTAGTAGAACTGGGAAAAGCCTCGTCCTGTAGATTGTTCCAGAATCTCGACACCCTAGGGACGAAGGAGCGGTCGTATCGGCCAGTTTTGGATGTACGAACTGCGACTCGGTTAGGATGGGAGGCCGAACTCAGGCGGGTCTGTCTGACAGGCACATCGCGCGGCAGTATCATCGAGGAGAGCTCTGAGGAGCAAAGCCCGTTGGTGTAGCGGTAGAAGAGAGCTAGATCGCCGACGGGCCGCCGGTGCGAAAGAGTCCCGAGACTGTCTGTTAGAGAAGAGTCATCGATCAGTCGGACAGCATCAAGAATGGATAAATTAGTCGAGGCGGAAGCATCCCAAACGTGTGACCAATACTCGAGGCCGAGGTCTTATCTGGGCCCTGCATAGCATGAGAAGGTCATGCGGAGAAAAGTGCTTCTTAGCCCTAAAAAAATAGCCTAGCTTTTTCCCTGCAGCTGCCGCTATTGACGAAATGTGTTCGTGCTTGAACAAGTCCTCAGTGATCTGGATTCCGACCAGATGAAATAAACGAGTCTTTGGCAGAATTCGGCCATTAACCAAATCCGTTTGAGCGGTAGAACGCTTTTTGTTCGTCAAGGTATAGTACTGTGCTTTGGAAGCATTAAACTGTACAAAATTATTGCGTTCCCCAGCAATGATGATCTCTAGGTCTCTTGACGCTCTGAATTCCAGCATGTCATCAGCAAAGCTGTGGACTAGGTTGTTCGTACAGGACAATGAGGTCGTTGATAAGAGTAACAGTGTTGGACCCAAGACTGCTCCCTGGGGAACACCCGCGCAGACATTGTGGGGTGAAGTGGAGGACCCGTCTATCATGATGGATATCTTGAGTCCAGAGAGAATGTCAGCCACCCATCTGCAAAGCTTCTCTGGGAGGTCATAGGATGGAAGTTTGCATAAGAGGGCAGCGTGTCACAGCTGATTTGCCCGTATAGTCAGCTTTCCAAAGGGTATTAAACATCATTCCTTATTCTAGAACTAGATCAATGTCTCTAGCGCATAGTCAATGAGGTAAAACAACTGAGGGCCCATTTTATCTCAAAGGTAGCAAAAGTAGGGGATAGATAGCGAATGCAGACCTCTACCGCGCCTAAGAGGCTGCTAAATTGAGTAGTTTTTTTTGTGATAAATTCATAAAATCATTTGAATTATTTATGAAAAATGTTAATTGATTTTATTTGACCCAAATCGGTTTGAATGGCTATTTGTTAGGAATTAAACGATTGATATTTTTCTCATGTTTAATACCTTAAGCGAAAATATATAAACAAGAATGATCTAAAATATTTCGTCCAACTGCCCAAATGTGCCCAAATTTTCCTTTAGAGAGAAAAACATGGACACTTTCTAGAAAAAATAACGCCATCCAAAAATGTCAAGTAGATTTACTCAGTAATTCCCATTCAATCCTCATATAAAAAGTATATACATAAATTCGAAGAAATATGATTCCACACATCGAATGACAAGTTGAAAAAGTAAATACATAGTAAGAATTCTGAATAAACGTCTGCAATGATTATGCATGAGAAATGTACAAAGTATTGTGAATGACTTTTAATAAAACTCGGATAGTAAGTTTTTTCCCTGTTCCCTTCTCGCCCAGGCTCGCAGTGTATGCACAAACAGTATTTATATAGGGTGCGGCAGAGAGGACAGACGTTTTTGGGATGGGTAGTACTCTCCGCCTCCGTCTACGAGAGAGGTGGGGAGGGTGCCGTTTGACTCGTGAGATCCTAGCATTATTTTACCAGTTGTCGTTATGAAGCCTTGGACAGTGGAGCACCGCGTTTTCGCCTATGAATGTTTCGTCCGAAATAATGAGTCAGTCATCGTCGTACAGCGTGAGTTTCGTCGCCACTTCAGCATTCATCGGAATAGAAACACCATCCTTCGTTGGGTTGAATCACTTCGCAGGCGTGGTGAACAGATCAACAGAAGACCAAGAGGAGCGCCGCGAACAGTTCGAACTCCTGAAAATGTTGAACGCGTTCGACGGGTCTTTCTTCGCAGTCCGACTCGATCTGCCCGGAAACATGCTGCTGCACTTCGCCTTAGTGATCGTTCGGTAAGGCGAATTTTGCATATGGATCTCCGCTTTCAGCCGTACAAATTGGCCATTGTGCAACAGTTATGCACAACGAATGAACTTCGCACGTGAGATGGAAGCACTGATCGATCAAAATGAGAACCTCATTTTGTTGATAAGTGACGAAGCCCACTTTCACCAGCAGAATTGTCGTTATTGAGCTAATGAAAATCCGCAACAGTTACACGAAAGACCGCTGCACAGCCCAAAAGTAACGGTTTGGTGCGCTGTATCGCAAACTTGCATCATTGGCCCTTACTTCTTCGAAGACGGTAATGGTCGTGATGTTACCGTGAACTCAGAGCGCTACGTCGACCTGATTACCATCTTCTTTCTCCCTGAATTACGATGGCGACGTGTTCCAATCCGACGTGTGTGGTTCCAGCAGGATGGGGCGACCGCCCACACAGCCCGAGCATCCATTGACGTTATTCGCCCTCTTTTCCCTGGTCTCCTTATTTCCAGGTTTGGCGATGTTCATTGGCCTCCTCGGTCCCCAGATTTATCCATATGCGATTTTTTCTTATGGGGACACCTCAAGGCTAGAGTATACGCGAACAAGCCCCGAACTCTGGACGAATTGAAGGGCGAAATTCGCGTGGAAGCCGCCCAAGTTGAGAAAGCGATGTTGGAGAGAGTCTACGCGAACTTCCAAGAACGCCTCCAGCACTGCATCAACGATTTCGGCCACCACATGCCTGATGTGATTTTCCACACTCAAATGCTATTTCCTTGTGAACCTGATTCCATCAAAAAATTTGTTTTCGAGTAAAAATTAACTATTTTATGATTTTTTTAAAACCGTCTATCCTCCCTGCCGCACCCTGTATATTCTAGTTATGTGAGTCCAACCCAAAAAATAAACAAAAAAATGAACTCTGGATTTTGTGATACATCTTATTGTGACGGATGTCCACGGAGAGCGAGTGACTATTTCTGCTAGGGTGAAAATAATATAATCAGCAAAATGTCGCTTAGAAAGCTTTCAATTGAAAGTACTTTCGAAAAGAGACGTAAAAAACGAAATGTTCCAAAATGGACTTAATTTTCTCCTGACTTTATTTGTGGTGGGATTTCAAAATTAATTGCACATCAAAGGGGCCAAATTTTCTCATCTATAAGATGGCACAATTCGAATTTCAATATGACGTCTCATCTCGTGTCCTCCAGCATCAACTTATTTTTTTCTTATAGACGACATGTTGGATTCTTACACACATGAATAGATTTTTTATTCTGATTTAAAAAATCTATATGTCATACATTGACATTGTAAAACCTTAGTTATTCCAGAAGTTCCTAGGTAGGCTTCGAAATAATCAGATTTCATTTGTTTGCATAGCAACAGAGTTTGGAAGATTGTGAAGACCTCTGCTTATTTACGGTTATTATTGCTATTACTGTCAATAAAATCTTCATTTCGTATTCAGGCTTCACCATATCTTTTTATTTCCTTTTAATTGTCATCCAACAACAAATGTATGGTCATTTAACGAAATACATAACTGAATTCAGAGCTGAAAAGTCAATTTAAATGTACAAAAATGTAAAAAATATCTCAAAAAGGGTGACACTTTTATATAGGTAAGTTTTTGTTATTTGGGAGGTTAATAGCCTACCTTCTCCTTAAGTTTGTCGTGGTACTTATTGGACCCTGTATATTGTTTCGAGTCGATGGGGCTGATGTCTACGTGCGGACTACTTGAAAGACTAGGTTCTACCCTAAGTTGCACACACGAATTTTTACCATATAAACCAGATGTCTATGTGGTATAGATAAAGAGCAGATCATCTTGTGGCGTCAATGTGGCGCCTCGCCCTTCGCAGACACTCAAGCTAAATACGTTGAAAACTCTAGAATTTCTAACAAATGTATTGGCTTAAGTAATTGTATAAACAATGAAAATTGGTTGACTTATAAATCATTTCTTACAAAGTGTTATCATCCAGTCTCAAATGCCCATTTTCCAGTGATTGTTAAAAAATCACAAAAATTGAAACATCTCGAAGACTATGGATTTTTAACCATATGTTTATATAGGGTGAAGTATGTTGCATTTGGAAGGAATATGCTGGATTACTAGTAACCGTGTATACAAGTTATATGTATATCCACCTACATCCTAAAAATGATACTACGTACAGTGGACCGATTAGCGGGACGCTGTTTATGTATCTTTATTAGGTTAATTAAAGTGTGAAAATTTTGTGAAAACGTTCCTTAGCCAGTGTTCATGGACAGTGACTTCCTCGACCAAAGGGTTTGTGAATTGCAGTGATGCTTACAGTTGTATTTGATATTTTCCTTAATACCGGGTAGTTTAAGTCTATTTTTGCTTATCACTCAGGCAACATTTCTTATGCCATCCTAGATATTCAAACTATTCGCTTCTTAATCTCTTCATATAGTCCAGTAGAATCCGGTCCATACATCAGCTATGGCGCCAGATGTGGACGTCTGTAGTGTATGCAATGACAATTTCATTGTTAACACTAAGGTCATTAAATGCGATCTGTGCTGCCTAAAATTCCATATTTCATGTGCTTCAATTAAAGAAAACTGGTTAAAAATTATTGCCGATAACGATAACCTGCTATGGTTTTGTGATGAATGTAAAAAATCCGTCCCGGCTAAATGTAGTGAGACCAAAACGCGTATTGCTATCCTGGAAAAGGAAGTCGAATGTCTCAACAGAGAGCTGACGCTAACAAAAAAGCTTGCAAATGAACTTGAATACTCAAATAATTTGCAAAAGGCTATGCTGAAATCATTTGATAAGACTTATGCTTCAGTTACTTCCCAACAGAGCAGCAACGTAGTTCTTCAGGCTAGTGCTAATAAGAGTACATCTAGCGATGCGTTAAAAAGGACTGTGAAAGACAAGGCACCAGTTCTTATTGTCAAATCATCTCCTGAGTCTGCTAATAACATTGACTCATCCAATATCATGCGTGAGATTGCGGCATCTGTTAATCCATCTAGCTTAAATGTCTGTATTAACAACACTCGGAAAATAAAGAATGGTATTGCTATACACTGCAAAGATGATGAATCTCTCAATACTCTTAAAAATAACTTGGATACAAAATTGGGAAGAAGATTTGTCATAAGCGAAGCTAAAAAGCTGAATCCGCTACTTTTGATAAAAAATGTTAACCTAGAGGGATTAAATACTCCTGACGACATTATATCTAGTATTATGGCGTTGAATGATTTAAGCAGCTTTGAAAGGGCCAACTTTAAACTAAAGCACTTCAATAGTACGAATATAGTTATTGAAGTTACTTCACCTGTCAGGCGAGCGATTTTTGAGAAGGGATATATTTTCATTGGATGGAAGAGATCTACAGTTCAGGACCATATACATTTTGTGAAGTGTATGAAATGTTGTGCCTTCGGTCATATAGAGAATTCTTGCAATGCGGAGCTGGTTTGCCCTCGATGCACAAGAAATCATAAATTGAAAGAATGTAAATCCGATGTGTTACAATGCATTAATTGCCTAAACTATAATCGATCCAACAAAAAGAGTATACCTACTGATCATTCTTCCAATTTTAACGGTTGTACTGTGTATCGGCGTTACGTTGAAAGTATGCAAGAAAAAATTAGTTATGAATGAAACAAATAACCTAAAATTATGTCATCTTAATGTTCGCTCGTTAACAGCAGATTTTAATAATTTTGTTCATCTGATCAATGATCAGTTTGATTTAGTCGGAGTAACAGAAACCTGGTTGAATTGCAATATTCCTGATCGCGATGTATTGCTTAATGGATATACATTTTTTAGGAAAGATCGTTCTGACAGGGGAGGTGGTGTCGGGTTATACGTAAAAGTAAATCTCACATGTCAACTGCTAGAACTAGATTTTGCTGTTAATACCTCACTTGAAATTATGAGCTGCAAATTGGTCGCAAATAACCGCAACTTTTTAGTCATTGTTGTATATCGTCCGCCTCATTGCTCCATGAATCAATTCATCCAAGTTCTTGACAATATACTCTCATTTTTCACTCCACAGTATGAAAATATAGTGTTTCTTGGCGACATGAATGTTGATTTACTTAATCATAACAATATTCTTAGTAATTGTTTTGATTCCTCTAACTTTACTCAAGTTATCAATGAGCCAACTAGAATTACGCAGTTCAGTTCTACATTGATAGATCCTATATTCATCAATGCTGGGGTAATGTTAAACAAATCTGGAACGCTAAATGCTGATATCATTTCAGATCATAGGTTGGTATATTGTGAACTTCTCGTGACTATTCCTAGACCAGAAGCAAAGTTTTTGACATATAGAGATCTAAAAAATGTGAATATTGAGCTGCTTAAAGAACGATTAACAACTTTGCATTTGGATGATGTTTTCTATGTACAAGCCATTGATACGAAAGTTTCAATTTTCACTGAGCGTTTGATTCACTTATATAATGAAATTGCCCCAATCAGGTCTGCACGCATTACCAAAGCTGCTGCTCCTTGGTTGACATCAAATCTAACGCGTATACTTCGTTTGCGAGACAATGCGTTTCGGGCATATCAGTAAAATAAAACAGATCAAAATTGGCGGACGTATAAGGACCGTAGAAATTTTGCACTGGCCTCGATTCGCAGAGAAAAGAAGGCATATTTAACCCAGCTGGATATTTCGAACTCGGGAAAGCTGTGGAAAAATTTGAGAAGTATGAATATCTGTCAGCAGAAACGAATTGAGATTCCTGATAGTTTATCTGATCCAGAGGAAACTAATAATCATTTCCTCTCAAATTTTACATTCGACGATCACTCCAATAATGTAGTTAATAATACAACCAATTTTTACTCCAACAACCGTTTTGATAATAATTTGACTCCTTTCACTCTTCATACAGTAACACAAGAAATCGTTCTTGATATCATTTTATCGATTAAATCGACTGCCACTGGGAGTGATGGATTGAATTCAATAATGATACGACTTTGTTTGCCTGAAACACTTGACCACATAACTCACATAGTAAATATGTGTTTAGAGAAGGGCTTTCTCCCAACAAGCTGGAAAGAAGCTGTCATCACACCTATTGCTAAAGTCACAAACCCAGCTGAATACCATGATCTTAGACCGATCAGCATTTTATGTTTTCTTTCTAAGATATTAGAAAAGATCGTCTATCTACAGCTTATTGAGTACCTTGAACTTAATCATATGTTTCCGATACATCAGTCTGGATTCCGCAAGAATCATAGTACTACAACTGCTTTGTTATATATAATTGATAACATAATCAGAAATTTGGATGATCGCATTGGTACAATATTGGTTATGCTTGATTTATCTAAAGCGTTTGATTCTGTGAACCACCGTATACTTTTGAGTAAGTTGAAGTACCTTGGTTTAGGTAATACTGCTCTTATGTTTTTTGACTCTTACTTGTCTAATCGAACGCAAAAGGTGAAAACCAGTAAAGGTGTATCTGTGCCCAAGTATGTTCCTTCTGGAGTTCCACAGGGCTCGATCTTGGGACCTCTACTTTATTTGGTTTTCACGTTTGACTTGCATAACAGTGTTGAGCATTGCGCAATCCAAACTTATGCAGACGATACACAGTTAACATTTAATTTTGACTCTAGCAACTTCAATGACATTTCTTATAAACTTAATGTCGACTTAGCTAATATTGATAATTTCTGCAAACGGCACTCACTGAAAATAAACCCTAGTAAATCGAATGCTATTGTCTTTAGTCCACATAATTTTCCAGTTAATGTTGTTGATCTAATCCAACTGTCTGTGAATCATACTGTCATACCCTTAGTTAACGAAGCAAAAAACCTGGGCGTTATTTTGGATAAAGACCTCCGTTTTAATCAGCACGTGAATGCCACCCTTAAATCGATATATATGTCGTTAAAATTATTATATTCAAACCGGCACATTCTTAATTTCAAAACGCGGAAAAAACTTGTTGAGAGTCTTGTTATGTCTAAAATATTTTATTCGATGGTTCTTTATTATCCTTGTATTGATTATAACACTAAATATAGACTGCAGAAAATCCAAAACCGGCACATTCTTAATTTCAAAACGCGGAAAAAACTTGTTGAGAGTCTTGTTATGTCTAAAATATTTTATTCGCTGGTTCTTTATTATCCTTGTATTGATTATAACACTAAATATAGACTGCAGAAAATCCAAAACAGTTGTTTTCCGTTCGTATATGGCCTCAGAAGGTATGATCACGTATCGTCTAAGATAAACGAGCTAAAATGGCTAAAACTTGATAAACACTATACTTTCCCTTTGGGTGTATTTGTCCATAAATTGATTTCTACAAGGTCACCCATTTATCTTATGGACAAACTTGTACCTCGTGGTCAAGTCATTTCTAGAGCCCTACGACATAACCATCTCTTCGGTATGCCATTCCACAGAACATGTATATTCCGAAGATGTTTTACGTACAATGCTATCAGGACTTACAACTCTGTCAACCAGGTACTCAAGTCCAAAAGCTTACCTGTTTTTAAAATTAAATACAAATCTGCTCTTTTGGAATTGCCTTTTTAAAAATCCCTGATGATTAGCCGACTGATTTTGTAGCTTTTGTAAATTTTCCATGCTTTATACATTCTGTATTTGTTCATTGTTTTCTTTTTATTTTTCTGTACTGTACTATTGTCCTTATTATTATTATTTTTTCACTTCGTTTTTGAGGTTAAGTGGTAGAGTAGCCATGTGGCTAAACTTCGCCTCAATTCGAAGGTTTCAATAAAGACATTTATTATTATTATTATAAGTTGCTGACGGAGCATATCTTCATATAGTTTGACTAACACTAACGCTTCTCCTTGGAATAAAATAGTCTGACAACGAATCACAACATAGACTCGTATATTGCATACAGGGTTTGTCCGGAAAGTAATAGGACTCATTTTCTTCCGCCATGACTGTACTTCGGAGCGTGCGCGTACCGACTGGATTCGGTAGAGGGCGTTCCTGGCTAAAGAATGAGAGGCAGGTCAGTTGTCTCCGAGCACTTGGTGAGTCAGGACAGGCATTTTCGCGCGACGTGTTTCTGTGAGTGGTGCAAGCCGAAAATGCAGCGTTCGTTAGAGCAGAGGTACGCGGTTAAATTCTGTGTGAAATTCGGTAAATCTGCGACAGAGACGTTTGATATGATCAAACAGGCTTACCCAGGTGTTGCTTTAGCAAGAAGTGGTGTGTTTCGGTGGCACCAGGCCTTTTTGGAGGGCCGGGAAGAGGTCGCTGATGAAGACCGTGCTGGAAGACCTTCGACTTCGACAAACACCGATAATGTGACTCGTGTGCGCAAAGTTTTGAACTCAGACCGTCGACTAAGTATTCGTTTAATTGCCCAGATGTTAAATTTACTAAAATCTGTGGTTCATGACATGGTGATACAGCATTTGAACATGCGCGAGGTGTGCGCGAAGATGGTCCCAAAAGTGCTCACTGACGACCAGAAATTGCGGCGAGTGGAAGTGTGCCAAGAAAATTTGAACATATGTGAAAGTGACCCCCAATTTTTGAATAACGTAATCACAGGTGACGAGTCGTGGATCTTTGAGTATGATCCCGAGACAAACAGGCACACGACGGCGTCTCCTCGCCCAAAAAAGGGAAGAATGAGCAAATCCTCCTGGACAAACCGTCAACGCCAAGTTTTACGTGGAAGTGCGCAGGAGACTCCAACGAAGGGTCAGTCGGGTCCTACAAGACATCGCAGCCGACTGGAAGTTACACCACGACAAAGCCCCGGCTCACACGGCCTTTCTTGTGAACAGCTACATGACCAAGGCCGGCATCCCAACGCTTCCGCAGCCGCCCTACAGTCCAGATGTGCCCCCCCGGACTTTTTTTGTTTCCTCGCCTGAAAAGGCCGGTGAAAGGCAAGCATTTTGAGACGACAGAGGGTATCCAAGCAGCATGCACCGCGGCTCTCTAAGGCTATTCCGGAGAATGCCTTCCGTGACGCCTTCAATGCTTGGAAATCGCGCTGGCAGCGCTGCATCGACGCAGATAGAGCCTATTTTGAAAGTTTTTAAAGAATTGTAACCTTTGGCTCAATAAATTTTTTTAAATCGACTCGGTCGTATTACTTTCCGGACAAACCCTGTATAACTAAACTTCAATCATGTCGCATAATGTGTACGTATCCTAGATTTCAGGTAATAGTTGCAGTAATCGCTTTAATGGGCGCTTACTAAGGGATGTTCTTAGTTCCATTTATCTTGGCATAGGGATAAAATTTGTGTGTCAGAACTCTAAATTAATGTCTTCTTAAGAACTCAATGGGTGGTTTTGTCTTGTGCTTCGTTTAACTTCCAAAAATATGATTACTCTATCGAAACCTGTCGGATTCGACCGTGTTACTATTTGTGCTCTCAATATTGCTATAAAATATACCATTTTAAGCCCCAGGAGCATAATTAAAGTTTTAAAACAAACCTGTTAAAACTTTATTGGCTGTTATATGAAACTTTGAACTTCATTTAACAATCGTTTCTTGTTGCAGGTGAGAGAAACTTTAATAGCTTCAAATATTGGTAAGTTCAATATGTACGGCCTGAGCTGCTACGTGATTTCCATCTAAAGTGCAAGATATAC
Organism: Acanthoscelides obtectus; assembly: GCA_963669975.1. NCBI lineage: Eukaryota > Metazoa > Arthropoda > Insecta > Coleoptera > Chrysomelidae > Acanthoscelides > Acanthoscelides obtectus. Next base: position 31,993,592 of record CAVLJG010000010.1, read on the forward strand.
TAAGTGACATATAAATCCGAACACCCAGTTTAAATGGTTTTATTTTAATAAAATTTTGTATAAGTACTTAATGAAGCATAATAAGTAAATGATAAAAATTTCAAAATGATTGCACTGCTTTAAAGCCCTTTGACCTTTAATAATGTGTGGATGCACCCTGATGTGCTACGCATCCTCCTACGCGCCTAGGCATGCTTCTGATCAGGTGATCAATATCCTCCTGTGGTATCTCATTCCAGGCAACCACCAACTCCTCTCGAAGTGCTTCTAGAGTCTGAGGAGGACGTTGCAAATTGAGCAATCTCCTACCCATCATATCCCACACGTGCTCAATTAGGGATAAGTCGGGAGATCTTGGTGGCCATGGTAACAATGTGACATCATTATGTTGAAAGAAGTCTATTGTGACTCTTGCAACATGTGGTCGGGCATTATCTTGTTGGAAAGTTAGATCTGCCAGGGTGTCAAGATAGGGTAAAAGATGGGGTTCTAGAACTTCGCGGATATAACGCTGCGCGTTCATGTTACCTCTGATGAAGAATAAAGGTGACCTGCAACCATAAGCTATAGCACCCCAAACCATAACTCCAACAGTGTGATGAACATGTCTTTCAACAAAAAAACTGTGGATTCCTCCTTTCACCACGTCGCCTTCTAACCCTGGCACGACCATCGTGCATGCCTAAACAAAATCGAGACTCGTCACTAAAGACAATACTGTTCCATTCCTGATCCCAGAGTGACCGTTGTTTGCACCACTCAAGGCGATTACGTCGGTGTTCTCGAGTTAAAGGGAGGACCCAGTGTGGCCGGTATGAAAACAAGCCAAAACTTCTCATTCGCCGGTAAACACTTCGCATGCCAATAGGTCTTCCGTGTTCTGCAAACCATTCATTTGCAATGGACCTGGTAGTGGAGAAACGGTCCCTTAAGGCCAATAATCTTAGGCGGCGATCTTCACGGTCTGTTGTTCTACGGCGGCGTCCAGTGCCCCTTGCTCTTTGCGTACGGCATTCTCGAAGCCATGCCTGACAACACCTAACAACAGTTTCTACACTTCTTTGCACTTTAACTGCAATTGCCCGAAAAGAAAGTCCAGCTTCCCGAAGTCCCACTATACGGCCCCTATCAAACTCACTAAGTTGACGAAATTTTACAGGTCTCCGTACTCTAGGCATCGTAACCGATCGTAAAGGATGACAAGAACCAAAATCCGCCAACGTTGATTCTTTACTGCGGCTGAAATATTCATTTTTAGAGCGTTAGTGAATTAAAAAAAAGCAGTATAAAAACCGGAATGTCCAACTGATAAGGCTGAAAATTTTTTCACTTGTTATTTACAGTAAGATAAATACATTCACCAACTTTTATTACAATAAAACCATTTAAACTGGGTGTTCGGATTTATATGTCACTTAGTATATGTTGTAAAGCGTGTCCTAAAAATATGCAAAAGTGGTGTGAACTTTGATAACAGACCATTCAACCGGTAACATCCAATGTAGGCTCTATGCCGTCAAGAGTGGTTTTTTATAAATTAATGCATATCATGAAAATGCATTTTACGATGTCCATCTGGTTTTAATGTATATATAATTCTATCACTGAGAACATCAATAGATAATCATAAGTAATTTTTCAGAATTTTTCCGAAAAAATACGTTGCTAAGTAATATTCTAACGAGAAGCATGAGTCCTGTTGGCGACAAACATCCTGGTCTTCGACTCGGATTTTTGCACCTGCAGGAATATTTTTCATCAGAAAAATATTATTTTGCATTACGTTTTTTTCGATTTTTTTCACAGGAAAAAATAGACGATAAAACTTGACAAGACTATTTCATGAGTAACAGATTATCTGGTGTCCTAGGAGACCATAATTACTTGTTATCGAAGGTATTTTAATTTTTGGTGACAACAGCTGTCAAGTTTTGCCGCAAGTAAACTCGAAAAAACTGCTGGCAGGTGCTGTCATGCAATTTTTCCATCTAGAAATCATTTGTAATATAAAATTGCGCGTTAATGATTGGTAGAAATTAATAAGAGGGAAATAGTTGAAGAAATATTCAAAATGCTATGCATATCTCCTTTACATGAGCATTGACCACGTTCCTCAGAACTTTATTTTTTAAAGTCGGAATAATTGCTATGTTCGAATTGATGACATTGATACACGATATATATTATGTGCTCTTTTGACTGCGGTGGCCGCTGCTAGGTTCCTTCAAATGACACATCTAAACCAGAAATTTATAGAGCTTTCTATATTTCATACTCGTATTTTATAAAGGCATTTAATTAAATGTTGAATGGTCCTTAAAATGTCTGTTGAAAATGTAGTGGATAGTGCAGCTAATATTTTTCTTTATTATTTGTAGTCACATTAGCGCGATCGAAATTGAAATTCCTCTTCAATTAAGTTTATTATACGGTCGGTGTTGGAAGATTATGTAAATTCTCACCAGTGGAACGGTGGCAACCATGAGCTTACAGAATGCGAACAGTTGGGTTACTGGCGGGACTCATCATGTTCGGGCTTTTTAATAAGTATACTTCTTTCATTTTTGGAGAATATTGGGCATATGAAAAACAAGTGCTGAATGAAGAGAAAATCATTACATTTTTGAGGATTTTTTTTAAAACTTGACAGCTCCATCGTAATTTATTTGCATTTTAGGATATGAACAATTTCTCATGTCAGATTGCGATTCTTTATTTCATATTGGTGTTCAAGCAAAACTTATACTGTGTACTAGCTATTAATAATTTGCACTAGCAATGTGTGTTACCTATTTTGATATTGTGACAGTGTTACGTATATGCCACCCGCTTTGCTGACTCCTATCCCAATCTTCTCCAGCTCCTGAACAGCTTATGTCTCTTGCATATCGGTATCAATGATCACATAGTGCTAAATCTGTACATCTATCTGTTGTTGTGGAGACACAAAGCTAACTGCAATCTTCACCCACAAGTTATCCTAGCGAAAAAATGCAGGTTGCTCCTAATGCGAATTTTCAATTGCAACTGTCGGATTACTATTTGCGATTTTTTACGTCATGAGCATGCGGATGAGTATTTACATAGGAAACATGGAACTACTACGGAACCTCAAGCGTCGAGCCCCGAAGGGGTATTACGTATCTTGAAAAGTGACATTATGTCGGTTTTTTGACACTATATAGCTTTTTTGTGACATTACGTAAGTTTTTCTGCAGTATGTCAACCTAGAACTAGGTGTTGTTCACTTGATATGCACGAGATATATGCAAAGCTTAGTTGCGCATCGACTTCTTATTCATCATGGAAGTTACATACGCAAACTTGCTGACGTTCAAAAATGAGAGAGATAAGAAAAGAAAATCCCTGGTTGGTGAATTATACAGGGTGTAAACGTTATGATAGTCGTTATTTAAATGCGTGATAGAGGGGTTAAAAGAAGCCAAAAGTTTCATATAACATGGGGGTCAATACCACATTTTTTTTTTAGAGAAAAGCGACTTTAAAGTAAAACAAAATCTGACAACGCCGTAATGCCAGACGCAAATTACGACGGAACGCAGTGTAAATAAAGATGGAGTTTTTTATTTTTGGCTCTTAGGTATTATTTCATTATTTGATAATGTACTCGTAAAATGCAAACAATTGAAAAAAACAGACTTACCACTAACTGTCTCAGCGCTTCACCTGGTGTGTGAAAGTTTATTGAACGTATTAAAAAAATCCACTTATAAATAGAGAACACAATTTTGATACATACATTGTTTTTATTTTTAAAACCCACACTGCACCTTTTTTGTTTTAAAAGTGTTCAAAATGTCGTCCTCCACTTTCCACACAAGCTTCATTACGACGAACCCAGTTTCTTCTTACTCTAGGTCCTCGAAGTTGTCCATTTATTATTTCAGCGGCATAAAATTTTTTTTCGCGAAGTTATGCTTCAGTTGTTATTGGACCGGCCCCATAAACCATCCCTTAAAGTTCTCCCCAATATCAGAAATCCATTGGATGGAGGTCAGGAGATCTTGCTGGCCATTTTCGAGGATCAGGAGCATTTCAACCGATCCAGCGATTTGGATAATGTTCATTCAAATACTGAATGACGCCTCTAAAAATATGTGGTGGTGCCCCGTCATGAAGAAACCACAAATTCTGTCTCCGTTGTAATAGCATGTTGTCTAAGGTCTGTTCCAAAAGTTCTGGTAGGTTATTGGCTAGAAAGCTAAGCTATCCTTCTCCTGACAACTTTGGGGGTAACTCGAAAGGGCCCATTACCTGATCGTCAAGAATACCCGCCCAAATATTTATTTTAAAACGTTGTTGGAAATGACCTTCACGAATAGTATGAGGATCTTCTTGGGCCCTAGTGTGAGTATTATCTGACGCTAGAATGTTTTTAAAAAAAACGGATTTCCAATGTTTTTGTGCAAAAACCACTGACAGAATTTTAGTCTGCGAGGATAGTCTTCTGGTAACAAGGCCTGCACTCGTTGTAAATGGTAGCGATAGAGCAAATTTTTCCGTAAGATGGCCTAATTCCCGAGTGCTGATATCTGCATTGATTTCCACGATATTTAAAATTTGTTCCTCCTGCTCTACAGTAACCTGTCTTTCACGAGTGCGAATATTAGTGGGCTGAACACTTCCTGTATCTCGAAGTCTTTGGTACACTTGCACAAATGTCCTTCTGTCTGGGTGTACCCGTTGGCGAAATCTGTCTCGATAAATTTGAGCTGCAAGCTAGCAACATGTCGGCGAACTCTTGATTCGAGAACATTGTAAATAATCGCGACGACGTACGCGAACAAAAACAAAACAACACGCCCGGTGCTCTGCTCGACAAAATGATTAAGTAATTTATCTAAGCAAAACGATAACTAACCACTGTTACTGTTTGCGATCGATTGCCGGTTCGATAAGAGTGAAGAGCGATGAAAGACCGACGCGCTGTTGTCATGTGTGTTTTAAATATTTAATTTAATGAAACTTATTTACTGACTACAAATTTTGGCTTAACTTTACACCCTGTATTACAACCAACAGGGGAGAAAATATGCCACAGACAGGAATATTTATGAAACGTGAAAAAGTTTTTAAATTTTACTTTATTTTATATTTCCAGTCATTTCAATTTTATTGAAATGTATTTTGCGATGTCAATTAGAAAATACAAATCAACGCCTATATGTGAGGCTCTGCGAAAATGTTTTATGTGCGATGCATCATTCCTAATCTAATTTTTCCATGATGTGGTTTAATTACACACAACGCGGGCGAGGTAGTAATTTCCTAGAATTTTTGAAAACGCAAAAAAGCGAGGACAATCGTAATTTATAGCTTTGAACATAACTTTTCCTTTTCAGAAAGGACAACATAAGTAACCCGTCTGGTACAGCCAATAGATATGGCATGAGCAGATTCAGAAATGATTTTCTCACATAGCAAATATCACTGAATTTAAGCACATGCAGACCAATACACACAATCACCATACAATCATCCAGATGCGATATTGCTACTCAACCAATTTTCTTTCTATCATACTCGGCATTCTGCAACCAGCAAAGCATAGTTGAGTCATTCCTCCATAGGTGAAGCTCACAACGCTCTTAGAAAGCAAACACGGAATGAACTATTTGCACACTAGGAACTATCTAGAGAGCAAGTTGACATTTTGTCATTTTTTTTTCTGCCATTATATAGGCTTTTTGCGAAGTAACCCTGCTATACTACAACTTTTTAAAACTGTAATGACTCATACGCGTGATCAACACGTGATCAGAACTCGATCCCGGCTTCCTTCCAGTACAGCCGTATAGCGTACGACATATGTCGTTTCTGTGGCTTTGCGGTGGTCAACAGCACAGACAGAGATGGAAATAATGGCTGATTGTTCTCCGCCGGTAGAACGAATGAAATCAAAGACGCGCCTCGACCGGCAGACTCATAGGCATCGGCAACGCATTGGAACGTGTTTCGTTGAGCGATCGCATATTGTGTGTTTTTATAAGAATTGTTGTGTGATTGTTATTGTTGTGGTTTCTGTGGTTACTGTTTTGGTTATACTTAACCATGGAGAGTACAAATGGCACATGTGGAAGTAGTGAAAGCCAGGGAACAAGTAGACGGCTTCGTAAAGCACTGAAGAGGGACGCGAAAGAAATCGTGCTCAACGTGTTCAATTATCTGAACAGAACTATGTCGCAGGGAGATGCACTCGCGCGTTGTGAAAGTATGACAGGCGTTCCAGAGTGGACCATTCGCAGGGTGGTGCATGAAAAGAAGAAAACTGGAGCTACTACTGATCCAAAGTTTAATTGAAGTGACGAAAGGCCGTTAAATTGGATGACGATAGCAAAATGGCGTTAAGGCGAACCGTACATTCATTCTTCTTTAGGAATGAGATACCAACCCTCAAGGCTGTACATGCAGCGACCAAGGAGAATGAAATTATACCCCAAATGAGCGTCGAGGTAATGAGGAAGTCCCTGCACGAAATTAATTTTCGTTACGAAACGCGTAATCGGAAGTCAGTATTGATAGAGAGACCTGAAATAGTCGCCTGGCGTCGAAAATACTTACGCGAAATGATTGAATATAGGCGACAAAGCAGAAAAATCTATTATTTGGACGAGATATGGGTAAATGCAGGTCACACAGTTAAAAAAACCTGGATAGACAAAACGTAGTGAGTAACCGACAAGCAAACATTGAAGGTTTGTCAACAGGTCTTCGTGGACCGTCAGGGAAAGGTCAAAGATTGATCGTAACTCATATTGATAGCGATAGTGGCTTTTTAGAAGAGTGTGACTTGATTTTCGTCTCTAAGAAAGGAGGTGATTACCATGACGAAATGAATGCCAGCTGCTTCGATAGCTGGTTTCAAGGGGTGCTTCAGCGAGTTGAGCCCAACTCTGTGATCATCATGGATAATGCTTCCTACCATAGTCGTCGAGCCGAACGTGTACCGACTATGGGATCTCGAAAAAGTGACATGCAGCAATGGTTGCGCGAAAAAGGAATCCCGTTTGACGATTCATGTGTGAAAGCGGAATTGTATGAAAAAATTAAACAGCACAAACCTGCGAACATTAGTTACGTGACTGATGAGATGGCCCGTCAATGTAGTGTCACTGTGCTGCGGTTACCGCCCTACCACTGTGAACTGAACCCAATAGAGCTCATCTGGGCTCAAGTGAAGGGTTATTTGCGCGCCATAACACAACCTTCAAATTACCAGACATTAAGGTTTTACTTGAGACTTCCATACAGCTAGTAACGCCCGAAGCTTGGCAGAATGCTATCCGTCATGTTGTGAAGGAAGAAACAAAAATGTGGCAGCTTGACCACCACATCGACACCATCATAGAGCCAGTTATAGTCAATTTCAACGAGGAAAGCGATAGCGACAGTTTATTACTGTCAGATGTAAGTGGAAGCGACGATGAATAAAGGTAATTCCCAAATTTTTGACTTACAATATGTTTCAAAACACTATTAAGCATGTGACAAATCTAGTTCACCCATGTTAAACATTCATACCCCGCCTATGAACAGCCGACTACTGGTAGTTAAGTGATGTTCACGTGAACATCGATGAGTCATTACAGTTTTAGATAGTTATAGTATAGTATACAATAGCTGCATCTTTTCCTACCTCCCGGGCAATGAAATACACGTAAGAGGGAAGGTGAACTGTGTGGCCCTACTAGTAGTATTCGTATACTTGAGTTGAGCTGGCCGATGAAATATAATTTAATATTTCAACGAAGGAACGTGGACGAGACGCGGACGGCGAGAAACTGGCTGATTAAATCGTCCTAGTGAACCGTAAGATGCGGGAAAGTCTTCGGGCTTAGTCGCGGCCTTAATTGGGCTCCGGTTTGAGGTTGCTCGTTGAGTTATTATGAGAAGTAAATCTTTCAGAACGGCCAGGATTTTCCCTCGAAAAGCGAATGTGACTACCATTTTTGACTCGATTTTTGTTATCGCTCTCATTGTCTGTTTGCGTCTGTCTGATGTATGTGCAATGTCTATAAACGATTAGCGGATGATAAGCTCGATTTTCTCACACAGCAAATATCACTGATTTTATACACATGCAGTCCAAAACACAAAATATCCAGATGCGATTTTGCTATTCAACCAACTTTCTTCTCAGAGATCAGTACTATAGACTACTCGGCTTCACAAAACATATGCAACCAACAATGCGTGTAGTTGAGCTATTCCTCCATAGATGGACGCTCACAACGGTCCTAGTGAGCAAACATGGAATGACTATTTGCACCCTTAAAACTACATAGTCGGCAAGATGATATTTTATAGAATAATAATAATAATAATAATAATAATAAAACGTCTTTATTAGAGTACGTTTTTTATAGGTTTTTTACATAATACACGTGCAGAACGGTATGAGCGTGCTAATGTAGGATAGATATTATAGAGAATAAGCATATTCTCTACTGTAAAATAAATTTGCAGGACATTTTTTTGTGCCTGTGGGTTGTTCAAAAGAAAATCCACCGTCATATTTGTTTGAAAAGTCACCACAACACTCCTGCATTAGAATATACAGGGTGTAAACGTTATGATAGTCATTATTTATATGGGTGATATAGGACATTACCTAGATCGTATTTTAGATACCATGGCTCCTGATTTTTTGGGATGTGGGTGTGGGTGGACTAACGATATTTTCAAAAAACCCACCGTATGAAATCTTCAAACTTTACGTTAAAGTTTAAAGATATATTTAATTTTTAAATATGGTAGAAAAGCTGCACGGTTCGATTTGGTTGTCGCCAAACGTGTTGTTTGCTCGATAATTAGCAAAAATGGTCTATGTTGCACTAGTTTATCTACGATCACCAATACATTTCCCACCTCGAAACGCATGTTAAAGCATTTCATTTGCATGTATGCAATAATTCTGCGAATATATGTTAAACTATACATAATATGAATACCCCAACGTCAAGAGATGATTGTGTTATTAAATGTTGAATGACGCTCCAAAACAGAATAGATCATGCATTTTGATTGTGCAGTAAATTGGATGAGTGCTCTATACGTATTAGTGTAATGCGTGTGAAGTTTGCTTAACGTCATTATCTGACGACATCGAGGAGATATTTAAACTTTGGTTAGTTAATTATGGATGTAATGATCAATATTATATAGATACGCTCACATTCTCACGTTGTACATGAGAATAGAAGATTGAAGAACAAGTTATCAGATGAAATTACGTACACCTCAAGTTCGTGTATTTAAGGTGCTTCAACTGAGCAACGGATGCGAATGATTTTTGTTGATTTGCAAATCATTTTAATGCTTTTCTTTATAGTTGTGAACTCCATTCGAAAAAATCAATGAAACTCGGCAATACGCCTCAAACGAACCTGCTTTAAGCAGATCAACTATATTATTTGGATGCTTACTTCCTACGCTACTGGCGAGGTAGTGTTGTAATCGCGAAAAATTTGAAAAGTGAGTCATTATTGCTTATGATATCCACGTCACGAACTGTCTGTTGGTCTGCCCGCTAATATGTTAATTGGCCCGTCTATAACTTGGACAATACCGGTCAGATTTCAACTTGAGAGAGGCTCCTGTACATTTTTTTGCAGGGGTTGAAAATTTTAGGTGGGGAGGATAGATATGTCTCAATTTTTTGGAGGTAGGATATTTATACGCTTCCAACCCCAGTAATTCTATACACCTATCAAACATATTTTGCTATCGTAGATCTTCCGGTACATTTTTCTAGTATGGCATCACACGTATTTCTTCCGCGCCGCGAGATGACTCTCAGTTCTTAGATACAGAGATTCGTAAAAGTGCTAACTATACTAAGTGACATATAAATCCGAACACCCAGTTTAAATGGTTTTATTTTAATAAAATTTTACTTAATGAAGCATAATAAGTAAATGATAAAAATTTCACAATGATTGCACTGCTTTAAAGCCCTTTGACGTTTAATAATGTGTGGATGCACCCTGATGTGCTACGCATTCTCCAACGCGCCTAGGCATGCTTCTGATCAGGTGGTCAATGTCCTCCTGTGGTATCTCATTCCAGGCAACCACCAACTCCTCTCGAAGTGCTTCTAGAGTCTGAGGAGGACGTTGCAAATTGAGCAATCTCCTACCCATCATATCCCACACGTGCTCAATTGGGGATAAGTCGGGAGATCTTGGTGGCCATGGTAACAATGTGACATCATTATGTTGAAAGAAGTCTATTGTGACTCTTGCAACATGTGGTCGGGCATTATCTTGTTGGAAAGTTGGATCTGCCAGGGTGTCAAGATAGGGTAAAAGATGGGGTTCTAGAACTTCGTGGATATAACGCTGCGCGTTCATGGTACCTCTGATGAAGATTAAAGGTGACCTGGAACCATAAGCTATAGCACCCCAAACCATAACTGCAACAGTGTGATGTACATCTCTTTCAACAAAAAACTGTGGATTCCTCCTTTCACCACGTCGCCTTCTAACCCTGGCACGACCATCGTGCATGCCTGAACAAAATCGAGTCTCGTCACTAAAGACAATACTGTTCCATTCCTGATCCCAGAGTGACCGTTGTCTGCACCACTCAAGGCGATTACGTCGGTGTTCTCGAGTTAAAGGGAGGACCCAGTGTGGCCGGTATGAAAACAAGCCAAAACTTCTCATTCGTCGGTAAACACTTCGCATGCCAATAGGTCTTCCGTGTTCTGCAAACCATTCATTTACAATGGACCTGGTAGTGGAGAAACGGTCCCTTAAGGCCAATAATCTTAGCCGGCGATCTTCACGGTCTGTTGTTCTACGGCGGCGTCCAGTGTCCCTTGCTCTTTGCGTACGGCCTTCTCGAAGCCATGCCTGACAACACCTAACCACAGTGTCTACACTTCTTTGCACTCTAACTGCAATCGCCCGAAAAGAAAGTCCAGCTTCCCGAAGTCCCACTATACGGCCCCTATCAAACTCACTAAGTTGACGAAATCGTACAGGTCTCCGTACTCTAGGCATCGTAACCGATCGTAAAGGATGTCAAGAACCAAAATCCGCCAACGTTGATTCTTTACTGCGGCTGAAATATTCATTTTTAGAGCGTTAGTGAATTAAAAAAAAGCAGTATAAAAACCGGAATGTCGAACTGATAAGGCTGAACATTTTTTCACTTGTTATTTACAATAAGATAAATACATTCACCAACTTTTATTAAAATAAAACCATTTAAACTGGGTGTTCGGATTTATATGTCACTTAGTATATCAAAAACTTCAATCTGTAAACTTTAAAAGGTGTTAACTTTTGCATTATAGTTAAAAAGGTGTTAACTTAAGGGTTAATTCAGTTTTCGTTTAAAATGTAAAAATGTTTGCGGTGTATGATCGAATGAGGAACATGTTGCAAAGTATAAAAAAGCTTTTGACGTACAAAAATCTGATCGAGGAATAGCAAAAACAAAAGAAAAAATCATACAGGTATACCTCACATTTGATTTAGAAAAAACGCTTCCCTTGCCGAAAATTTCTACAAGTAAAGCCCTCTATTTACGACAAGTATGACTCTACAATCTAGGAATACATTTGATATCAACACAACAACTAAATGGTAATGGTTTTTTCCACGTCTGGACCAAAGATCAAGGAAATCGCGGTCCTGAAGAAAGTGGCAGCTCACTTATGGCCTTTTTGGAAAATATCAAGGACCAAGGCATCGTTTCCGATCATCTGATTGCATGGAGTGATTCGGTAGGTGGTTAAAATAAAAAATATATATTGTCTATGGCACTACCTAATAATCTCTGCAGTGTCAAAAAAATTGACCATGAGTTCCCTGAAGTAGGACATACCTTCATGGATTCTGATGAGATTTTGCAGCTGTAGGCAACTGTATCAGAAAGCACCAACTAATTTATATGGTTGATCAATATAAGTAAAAAAACACTTTTTAATATTATTACAAGAATGGCGGACAACTTTGTTGATATTAAAGAACTTTCAGGAAAACGGACTGGTCGATAGAAAAAAAGACTACAACTAGTGAGAAATTTTCATTCAGAGATGTAAGATGGATCCATAATGAAGAATTTGGTGTAACCAGGAACTCTTTTAATAAAACAAAAAATTGAACTATTACTGATAAAAGAAGACAGCGAAATCTCGATAGACGAGTAGAAAATGAACCATTATTATTGAATGTCGATAGAAGCCGACCTATTGGGGCCAAAAAGTTTGATAATGTTGAGGAACAAATTCCTTTAATACCAGCAAATTTTAGAGGCTTTTATCAAAATTAAAGAAGAGGAGACGATAAGTTACAGTATGTGGATTATTTGTTATTACTTTTGCAAGTTTGTAATAAGAAAAAAGAACAATGCTTACTTTTAATAAATAACATCATTGAACTAACACATTTCTGATACTCTCGTTTTCCGGACCAAGCAAGAGGTTAAGCTTTGAATAGTCAAAGCTTTATTGATAACTGCCTTTGCCTTTTCAAATTGCTTCAGTTTGTCCACGAACAACATGTTTTGGCCAGTCCTAACATCATGCCATTGCTTTGACAACACAACAACCTCCAAACTTGCCGCAGGCTCGTCACTCCACATAATTCGATCCTATACGAGCCGCCTTCCCACTTCAGGTGGCCCACTTCAAGATTTGTACCAAAATATGCCTTTATAAACTAAACATGACGAAACTATTTACTTCTAAAACAATTTACTTTCTCAGAAACATTTTAGATACACTCTAGTCGTAAAAAATACATATTTGAAATCACTTAGACTAATGGAACATCTGAACAAATATACAATGTGCGAATAAATGCGCGAAGTTAACAAAGCAACAATTGATAGATTACCATTGGGTAACATTACCTTTATTTTTTATTACGGCTAAAATTCTTTGGGGCATAGTGTTAACCAAGTTTTGGCAAAAATTTGGTGGAAAACAATCCCATATTTCTTGAAGCTTTTGTCTCAGTTCGGTGATTGTACGAGCAGGATGTTGTCGTAGAACCTTTTCCATCTCGTGGCACAAAGTTTCAATATGTGATAGATCTGGACTGCTAGAAACCCATTTCAAAAGTGGTACATTATTTTCTTTCATCTAGTTTATAGCCTTGTTTGAGGTATGGCACGCTGCACCATCTTGCTGAAACACAAAATGTTGGCCGGATGTCAAACATTCTTCCATCACTGGTAAAATCGATTCTTCTAAAATTGCCAAATATTTGTTTGTATCCACATTTCCATCAATAAAATGAAATTTTCCTAGACCTTTTGATGTAATACTGCCCCAGACCATAATGGATGCTGGAAATTTCACTTTTCTCTTCAGACAGTCAACATGGAATGTTTAATTTTTTTGCGAATAATTCTACTGCGACTGTCACCAACACAAACTTCGAATCGGGCCTCATCACTCCATTGTATTGCACTATTGCACACCATTGTTGAGGTGTACATTGTCTATGTTCTTTAGCCCATCTAAGCCGATTTTTCTTTTGCAGTGGAGTTAATAGTGCCTTTTCTTGGACCTACAAACAAGTTGTGCAACTTTAGGGTTTTTACTTCACTTTTTTTATAAGAAAACTTACCTTGCAAGTGCTAAATCCCAGTTTGTGGGCCTCTCTATGAGTTGTGGACCTCGAAATTCTCCTTCCAACAGCGTCACTCCACAGAGCACTTAATTGTAAATAATTGGCACGCCTGTTTTTCACGATTATTCTTCTTAATGCTCTTCGGTCGGCATTTGTGATATTACTTTTTTGCACATATCGTGGCTTAATATTAACTGAACCAGTTACGTTATATCTTCTAACAATATTTCTCACACTGTACCGCGATAAGTCTAACAAAGTTGCAATTTCTGAGTTTGATTTCCCAGAATTAAAAAATTTAATTATCAGTAACCGAATTTTCTCACTAATAACCTTTCCTCTACCCATTTTGAAAACCTTAACTACCCAAAACTATTTTAAACGTATTCTGACAGCTGTGATTAATAAAAACAATTGTCATGGCTTTTATTTTTCACAGCCACCTATGCGTTATAGACTTATTTTGCATTGACATGAAAATAGGTTGATATGCTGTAATGCTGTAATTGCAACATGTGTAATTTTTATGCTGCAAATTTGATTAGGAAGTGATAAAGTTGGTGTTTTCTGCTATATATTATCAAAATATTCATTGTTAATATTTTAAACGTATAACACCCTACTACATTTTTATTATTTGTGTTTGATAAGAAAAAACTAAGATTTCAATAGTTGGGCCAACTGAAGTGGGAAGTTGGTATTTAATTAAATTTCTTCATTAAAAAAACCGATAAATATTTTTTGCCAAAACTTTTAGGACATATATGTACGTTACTACAACTCTGAAAATATTACGGAAACATCAAGTTAACCACCTTTATTGACTTTTAGAAGCCTCAGATGGGATGCGATTTTTTCCAGCTCTTCTATTTCTGTTTTGTGTTTTGTCTTGTATATGGGTGCTAACCTAATAATATGGATGCTGAATTGCTGAAATAGCCTGACGCGAAGCTGGTGAGCTGTGACTGGACTACCAAACTGGTGAATATTTTCTGACCACGTAGATGTCACTCGCATAGAGAAACGTCTAAAACGTGATGCCAGCGCTGTTGCACCATAGAAGCAGAATTGTAATTTCACAGCGGTCACAAAATCCAAAATTACTTCACAGTAGCTTGTTATGTTGGCAGTTATCGCAGTGGTTGCTGGGTTATCTGTGCAAAAGTAGGAAGTACTTTGGAGCGGACCATTAATTTAGGAGAGGTGGACTGGATCGAGACGAATCTCACCCATTCTCACGTGAGGGACCAGCGATATCGGCAGATATTACGTAATTTTTCCGCCAGAAGCAGTGTAAAATTGAGAGATAATTGGTCGTGGAGCCATGAGTCTACAGGGACTGAATTAGAATAAACATAATAGTTAGAAAAAAATAAAAATACACGCTTTTATAGCTAACCGAATTAAAAAGTAGAAAATAATTTTTAATTGCCCGCATTGGGAATAAGTGCCCGCATTGAAAAAAAAAATAAGAGGGATAGAATATAAAAAAGTGAAAAATGATAAAAAAAAAGTTTTTTACTTAAAATAGTACAATAAGCGAGTTCGTTTATTAATTATAACATAAACGTATGTTCTACAATAATTTCACTGTTAGTTTGATTAAATTCCGCGTCTTATACGTTTAAGTTATCTAAAAATAGGCAAAAAATTAACGAATTTTAGTGTGTACCTATCCTTGAATTTTCAGAATAATTTAAAAAAAAAATATTTTCTATAAAGGGTTCTTTAAAAAAATCAATGCGGACACTTATTCCCAATGCGGGCATTTATTGGACAGACACCAATAAACATAAAATAAACTATAAATAAAATAACATAAGCAATAAGTCAATATTTTTAGTGAGAAGGATGAACCTGATGCTTTAATAATAAATTATCAACATTTGGCGTCAATTTTGTAAGGGTTAATCTTAAATCACCTCGGCTAATGATGTTCAGTCTGTTTCTTTTTTTCGTTAGGAGATTGGCAACAGCGCTGAACGCCCTTTCCACTAGGTATGACGATGGAAAGGAAATTAAAAATTTTCTCGCTATATTCCATAATACGGGATAAGTAACGGGTATGTTGTTTTGCAGCCAGAATTGCTGATATCCGTTTTTAAACTGAACCTTAAGTTCTTCGTTTGTACTTAGTTGAGTCAGTTCCTCTTGTATTATCACATTCGTTTCTTCTATGTCACCATATGGATTAATTATCCACGGTGGTATTACCATAGTCAAAATATCCTCAAACCGAGATTCAAAATCTGAATAGAGGGCATGTAAATGTTGAACGTAAGTTGAAACGTCGTCTTCCTGGCAGCTTGTCTGTGACAAATTGGGGAACTGAGAAAATTCGCCCCGTCCAATATTTTGCTTCATTAGTTAACTCTGGCAAGAAACGCTGATAAGATGGACTTTGTTTCAATCAAATTTAAACTGTCAACTTGTAATTGCAAATTAACCATATTAAATTTTGTAGACAAATCTGTTAAATAGGTGATGTCTGTTTTCCTCTTCATTAAATTTTCTTTTAAAATTTTATCTTTAGTATCCTAAAATATCCTAAAATAGTCTCAAAAAGTGCAAAAAATCTTGTCAAACATAAGTCTTTCGACAGCCAGCGTACTTCAGTGTGAAGGGGTAATTCATGAATGTGTTCGTCATTTTCTTCACACAACTACGCAAATAACCGCATATTCAACGCGTTGCTTCGGATTCGGTGTACTGCATCAATGACTAAATGAAGTGATGCATGCAATCTAACACTCAAATTTTTAGCAACTAAATGTTGTCGACGGATGACGCAGTGTATTGCTAACACCCCTGACACATTTTGTTTTAAATAGCTTATAAATCCACGATAACGTCCAACCATGGCAGGTACTCCATCTGTAGGTAGTGATATTATATTTGATAAAGGAATTGCTTTTTCAATGAAGTAATCCTTCAAAACATGAAATATTGATTCACCTTTAGTGTCGGTTATCAAAGTTCTTGCGAAGAGCAGTTCTTCGTAGATTTCTTGATTCATAATAAAACGAACATATGCCAATAATAATGCTGCATTATCAGGTACAGTTGACTCGTCCAGTTGTATAGATTACATAAGAAGCTTTCAATATCAGAACTCATTTCATCAATACGTCTTTCAACAGTATTGTTGCTTAAGGGAATTCTTTTAATGATATCAGATGCAGGTTTGTGTAAAACAGTTTTTAAAACCTCTTCAACGGCTGGCAAAATTAACTTCTCTCCGATAGTGTGCGGTTTTCCAGATTTTGCTATAAGTAACGAGATATTGTAAGACGCGCGCAAACCATCATCATTTCTTTGTGACGTCGAAGCTAACATTCTGTCCAGTGTAGGTCTCTTCTGAAATTTATCTTTGAGTGTTTGAAAGTATTTCAAATCCTTCTCTGTTTTATCAGGGTGGCCTCTTCTCAGATGATCTTTTTAGTTTAGATGGTTTCATAGCGTCATTGCCCAAAACTTTGTTGCATAAAATGCACATAGGCGATTGTTTGTCCGGTAATGATGGAATGAAGCCAAATTTGAAATAATCAACACTGTACTGTCCACATTTCTTTTTAGATTCGGACATAGCATCAGTCATCTGTGGACAACATTAAATTATTTAAATAAGACAGAAATTCCAGCAACTGTATATTAAAAATATTTTTTGATTTTTCCGAAACATTCCATAATTCGAACATCTTGCAACAGTTAGCTCGAATTACGGAGATTGCACAGTAATTATATTACCGATTGCTAAAACTTTCAAAAAGAAACTATTGAGGAGTACTCATGTAATTTTGCATGATTGAATATTTAACTACTAATAACTAAAGTCATGATTGGCGTAATTTATCTATCTTTTCTAACTACGCGTACAAAACTAAAATTTAATAAAAAATAATGTACTTACTTTTCTCCAGCACGCTCAAACAAAATAACACTGACTCACTATAATTTGTGTGATATACTATCTGTTTATATTTTTTTAAATATTTTCTTAGCACTTTCCTTTTCAAGATTCAGGAAACGAATAAACGTATTTGTCCCACATTCGTATTTATAGAGTGACGAATTGAACAAGTCAGTGCAAGGTAGCGAAGATCTGAGACCGCGACTCTCAGGTTTTTACAAGTTCAAAATGTATTGCAACCACAAAGCGAATACCAACATCCTACAACTTACACAATTTTATAAACATATATAATAAATTTTTTACTTCGCCTCCTTTGGAGCCGGTTGTCCCTTTTGAGTCCATTTTTTTTATTGTTCTTTTGTCTCGGGTGTGAAGTGATGGACCCGTGTTTCATCCATGGTTATGAAACGACGCAAAAGTTCTGCTTTGTTGCTGTGAAACTTTGCTAAACACTCAATTGAAACATCTCCACGACACTGTTTTTGCTCGATTGTGAGCAATCGCGGCACCCATCTTGCACACAGCTTTCTCATGTCCAAATTTTCAGATAATATGCGATGAACCGCACTTTTTGAAATGCCTATGTCTGCTAGCTCGCGCACTTCCAGTCGACGATCATTCAGTACCACTTTGTGAATTTTCTTCACGATTTCTGGAGTCGTCACCTCATTTGGTCGACCACTGCGATGCTCGTCTTGGCAGCTCATAAGGCCTCGTTTAAACTCTGCTACCCTATATTTTAATGTTGTAAACGAAGGAGCAGACTCACCCAGAGTAGAATCCAGTTCAGCTTTTATATTGGTGGGGCTGAGGCCTTTGAAAGAAAAGTATTGTACCACGTAACGATGACCAATTTTCTCCATTTTCACAAATTCACTGAAAACGTTCAGTATTGATGGCTGCCAAACAAATAATAAACAACGTGGCGTCTTCAAACTTGACACATATGCTTTATAGGTTGCATACTTTCTAATACAATGATGATATTCAAACAACTATCGCCATCTCTAGGTCAGGCCGCGTACTTCTGGGACCACCGTCGTATAAAAGCGTGTTGAAAATAATGAAGCAAATTTTTTTTTTTAACTTCAACCCATTTACACTAAAAATGGAAATTTTTAATCTTACGACATCTCACGAGAGAGGCTCAGAAAATTACAACCAAATTATCTTTTAAAGATGTGCGAAAGTGCCTTCCGTCTATAGATACAAAAAATATTGCTGCATAACTTTTTTTATCAAACGTTAAATTTGGAAAAACCCATTTGTTTAGGGTATATTCAAATAAGTATGAAGTATTGGTCTAATTCGTCGACAGAAGGGTTGTAGAGGAGGATGAAGAGATTTTTAATGTGCGACTCATATGCTTAATGTGCTGCCGATGATCTATTAATAGACAGATTCAAGACTGTCTTATAACGATGAGCCGTCGGTGATCTCAACCGATGTCCTTCCTGTGAGTAAAAAAGCTGCACCGGTTGTGAACGAGTCGTTCCAAAAGAACTTCACCGCAAAGGAATCAATTCCGATGGTTTAGATTTCAATTCCGATGAATTCGATTCTGACTCCTAAAACCAGGTCGTACTCTAACAATTTATGTATTTATGTTAAGCTGCAATTTTGCTGTTAAATTTATCGCAGAAGATGAAAGCCAGTGAAGAAAAATAGTGTTAAATAAAGTTAAAGAATAGTCGATAAAAAGTTTAGTGATTAGAAGAAAACAAACTGTAAAGCATTACAGGCGGTAAAACCGTCTTTAACGTAAACAATGCCAGGGGAAACTGTAAACTATACTTCCACAATTGAACTGAGTGTTATCTCTGAAACCGTAAGACAAGACATAACCTAGATTCAAGTTCAAGTCTGAACCCACTGATTGTCACAAAAATGTACAAACCTAACTTATGCATTGTTTAAAAAAGGACATCCCACATTGTGTAAAAGTATCAATAGGCTCCAATCAGCATAGCACTTGCGGAGCGGTATCAGTTGATAGCCCTCAAAACATCTTCCAGCCTGTTTCGTGCGACAATCCCCGTGACCGTCCAATCGCAACATACACCCACAGTGTACAGACACCACAGAAAGTAGATCGATCATAATTTGGAGACTTTAATTGAAAGCAATAACCGAATCCTTAGAACCACGTGTTTCAAACAGTGCGTTAAATAGCAACTCAAGGTATCGAAAATGTATAACCACCTACCCGAAAACCCCATCTGTACTAATAATATATCATGTATCTACTGACGGCCAACTAAAAGATATCCTACGATTAGAAAACGAAGATGACCAATCACTAGTTCCAATATACAGGGTGGCGCATCGAAAACGAAACACGCATTTACTGGCAGCTCAGTATTTTTTTTTGGAAAAACGCTCAGATCCGTCGATTTTCTTTTCGAGGGGAACACAAGTTTGGCAAAAAATCACGTTAACACGTGCCCCCTGGGCGGGGGTGACACCAACCCTAAACTCTTAAATGGAAAGGGGGGTCGAGTGATACCTTATTTTAAAGGTCTTTCAATCCCCTTTATAATGATGTAAAATACATGAGCTTCAGTTCAGTAGTTTTGTATATTTATTGATTTAAAGAATTTACTTAATAAGTAAATGCTTTTCCTCACTACGCCCATGGTTTGTTTATCATTTTGTTGTTGAAAATAGCTATTGGAGCGTTTTTTTTGTGTCAAAAAAGTTATTCCTTGAAGAAAGATAAGGAAATATCTCGTACTTATTTTAAATAGGAATTTAGTACATAGTTTGCGATTGATTGTTGGTATATTCCACAGCAGAAAGAGTTGAAATTATCGAAATATTTTTCGGAAATAATCAGTTCGCTAATAGAACAGCAGAAATATTTAATGAGCGATATGAGAACAGTAACGTGCATCGAAAATATGTTCTAGAGCTTGTAGCTAAATTTCGGGAAACTGGGTCAGTCGCCAATAAAAAACGCATAATTGAAAATCCCATAAGGAACGAAGCAATACAAATGGGGGTTTTAGGGCAAGTTTATGTAGATCCTACGTTAAGTACCCGCAAATTGGAGACTGTGTGTGGTGTTAGTCGATGTACTGTCCAACGGATTCTAAAGGCCCATAGTTTTCATCCGCATAAAATCATCATCTGGTACAAGAACTTAATGAAGTCGATTTTGATCGGCGATTACAATTTTGTGAAGATATGAGTGAACGAATTATAAACGATGAACATTTTCTATTCAACACTTGCTTTTCCGACGAAAGTTCCTTTTTCTTAAATGGCGTAGTAAATCGTCATAGCTGCCGATATTGGTCCGATTCTAATCCCAGAATTTATCATGAGGTTCATACACAGCAGCCACAAAAATTAAATGTTTGGGCTGGTATTTTTGGCGATCATTTAGTTGGTTCTTTTGGAAAGTTGACCGGTGAAATGTATTTGGAATTACTGAAAGACGCCATAGATCCTGCATTAACAACCATAATTGAAAATCAGAATGATCGGCGGTACATTGCGAATAGGTTGATGTTCCAACAGGATGGTGCCCCACCACATTACGCATTACGTGTTCGACAATATTTAGAGCAGACGTTTCCAGATCGATGGATTGGTAGAAGAGGCCCCCAAGATCGCCAGATTTATCACCTTTGGATTTCTTTATGTGAGGTCATTTAAAAAGCAAAATCTATGCTACTCAGCCAACATCATTAGAAGACCTGCGAGAAAGAATTGTGATTGAGTGCCTTCAAATTACTCCTCAAATATTGCAAAATATGCGGCAACGTTTTGAGCAAAATCTTTATTATTGCATGGAATGTCATGGTGGCCATTTTCAACATTTACTTGCCTAACGGGTCAGTTCATTCTTCATTTTTAAATTACTTTGCTGCCAAATGTATTGATCTCCACTAATGATGATGTATTAGTTTTGTTTAAGCTTTAAATCAATAAATCTTCAAAACTACTGGACTGAAGTACATTAATTTTTTATCATTATAAAGGGAATTGAAGACCTTCAAAATAAGATATCACTCGACCTCCCTTTCCATTTAAGATTTTGGGGGTGGTGTCACCCCCGCTTAGGGGGCTGCACGTGCTAACGTGATTTTTTGCCAAACTTGTGTCCCCTTCCAAAACAAAATCGACGGGTCTGAGCGTTTTTGCAAAAAATATGAGCTGCCAGTAAATGCGTCTGTTTCGTTTTTGATGCGCCACCCTGTATAGTACAACCTTGGTGGCCTCTCAAATCTGATATGCTTTGAAATTATTTTGACGATATGATCCATACTGACATATTCAGACTATACTATAGGCAGAGTAGCTAGTGTCACAATGTTCAGAGCTTTTTGTCATAGCGCCAGCAATTCACTTCCCTGGGATTACCCGAAAATAGCCGTAAATTTCCATTATATATCTCTGCGAACTGTTTGAAACATGAGAGTCAGAGATCTGTGTTGGCATATGGAGTTTAAAAAGTCTGCAATGAATTCGATGCTACAAGTGCCTGAAAAAAAGACGGGGTTAAGTAGGTTGACTGCACTTCATGCGCAACGCGGTCATCATTTCATAAAGGATTAAGTTTAGCTGAAGCTAAACGCCCTGAGAAAAAAGTTAGTTACAAACGTGTACAATAGAGGAATTAAACTGATCAAGTCAGTCAAACAAGTCCATACAATTAGTCCATAGACATTCTTTCCCTGTCCTACAATAGTTACCGTTCATCTGGCAACATTGTCCCTTTCCATATCAGCCGACGTTACGGAATCACTGCCGCAGTACGACCAAAACAATCAAGCAGATCGTTACGCCGGTCGCTAAGCCCAAATAGCAGAAAGATGCGTGTCGAATGCATTTCTCTATGATCTATGATGTGTGAAATATGGCTAACAGGTGCGTAGAGTAACCGTGGCTGCTCTATAATAACATGAAAAATTGAGATACACCCCCCACACCTCAACTCTCCACCGCCATATTTGTTACACTTAATTTTTAATTTGTTTTTTTCTTCGCCGCCTCTGGACCAATTTTCAAATACTACAAAGCATTTTCGTCCTTCGCGCAGTAGTAATCTTATGTAAAAGTTTTATCCAAATCCGAGCAGTACTTCCAAAGTTATAGACTGCTAAAAACTATAAGACCTTTGATAAAACAAGGTTTTGCCATATAATGGGTGATTTTTTAGCTAGTATCTTTTTGGCAACACTGTTTTTGACAGATGACGCGTGAATCGTGTCTTGTGTCATTGTCAAAATTGTTCAGTTTGGTCTATAATTTAACCACGAATCGATTTACGAACGAACAACGCTTGCAAATTATTGAATTTTACTATCAAAATTCATGCTCGGTTAAGAGAGTGCATCGAGCACTGCTCCCAATTTATGGGCAATTTGGTCGGCCTACTGAGGGAGCTATTCGGAAGCTTGTGACTAAATTTCGAACCCAGTTTACATTATTGGACATTAAACCACCAACACGCAGACGTAGAGTGAGGACTGAAGAAAATATTGCGGCTGCATCCGCCAGTGTTAGTGATGACCGTGAAATGTTGATTTGCCGCCGTTCGCAGCAATTGGGCCTCTGTTACTCCACTACGTGGAAAATTTTGCGACAGGATTTGGGTATAAAAGCTTATAAGATATAGCTGATGCAAGAATTGAAGCCACACGACCTCCCACAACGTTTCCAATTTGTGGATGGGCGCTGGCAAAGTTGGAGGAAGATCCACATTTTATCTAAAAATTGTGTTCAGCGACGAAGTTCATTTCTGGTTGAATGGGTACGTTAACAAGCAAGATTGCCGCATCTGGACTGAAGACCAGCCAGAAGCATTGCAAGAGCTACCAATGCATCCCGAAAAAATCACTGTTTGGTGTGGATTATGGGTCGGTGGCATCATCGGGCCGTACTTCTTCAAAGACGACAATGGCCGGAACGTGCGATGATAACAAACTTTTTTTTGCCCAAAATGGAAGGGCTGGACTAGGCTGACATGTGGTTTCAACAAGACGGTGCCACATGCCACACCGCACACGAAACAATGGCCCTATTGAGAGGCGAGTTCGGTGAACAGTTTATCTCACGTTTGGGGCCCGTCAGTTGGCCGCCTAGATCGTGTGATTTAACGCCGTTGGATTATTTCTTGAGGGGCTATGTTAAGGATACTGTCTACAGGGATAA
Organism: Acanthoscelides obtectus; assembly: GCA_963669975.1. NCBI lineage: Eukaryota > Metazoa > Arthropoda > Insecta > Coleoptera > Chrysomelidae > Acanthoscelides > Acanthoscelides obtectus. The sequence goes on from CAVLJG010000010.1 coordinate 32,017,277, forward strand.
ACCAGCAACGATTGATGCACTGGAAGCCAATATTAAAGCATTTATTCGTGAGATACCGGCCGATATGTTGGAGAGAGTGTGCCAAAATTGGACCTTGCGCATGGGCCATCTAAAGCGGAGCCGCGGCCAACATTTACATGAAATAATCTTTAAACATTAAATTATATCGACCGTTCTATCGACTCAAATAAAGATTTAATCGTTTTTTTCAATTTTTTGTGTTTTTTTTGAAAATCAAATCCTATACCTGTTAAAAAATCACCCGTTAGTAGGTTACGATTTGACCTTTTTGCAGCTGCAGGATTATTGTTCAGTTTCTAGATACCCCTGTACATTCTGTAGAGTTGAGGATTTTAGTTATCACACATGAGTCTAAAACATCCTGTACCATTTGTTTCGATTTTGTTGCGACTTTGGAATAGTACGAATGTGAAATGTTATTACTCAGCCGAGCAGAGGCAGTCCCTTGACATGCATATCGATTGCTTCACACGTCAAGCTGTATTCCATCAGTACAGTAAATACGGAGTTATATCTGAAGCGATAAATCTCGAAAAAGTAGATCTGTATGAGGTGTTTTCAAAAGCTGCGCGTATACTATATGCAGAAAAGAACGAATCTTATTCGATCTATATTCTGCACGAAATTGAACTTTTGCGTAGGTACCGATCCAGACTGCTCAATCAGCAGAATATAAATGTTGTACTGTAAACAGGGTTGGTTCCAGTCGTCTTTTGCGAGAGAAACTTTAAAAGTCCTTATCAGAAACCAAGCATTTACAGATGCTATTGATAAATATCTCAGGTAAAGACACTTGAAAGTATTTTCTCGATCACTAACTGTTATTATATAATTACGAAAAATTGTGTCAAGTAGATCGACTCTGGTTTGTCTTCATATAAGGGAATTTAGAATATTGTCTGGCAAAATTAAGGGCTTGTTCAACACGTATAATATGGAAAAAATATTTATGATATGAGTCCGGAAATTCTCCTGCCTTCAATGAGTTTAAACTTATAACTAATAAAAAAGTAAGTTGTAATTTGTCAGTCACTGGTTCTTGCAAAAGTAATTAGGTACCTTTTTTAGCCATATTGATTCTGTCTAGAAGTTGTTAGTTATGTTGCCACGCCTTTTTTTTTATAAATAAGAGGAAATGGTGATTCCTCTTTCATTTTTTGTTTAATTTGTTGATGAATCAATAAATCACTATAAATGAAATCTAAGGATCGGTCAAGTGGCGTGCAAATTTAGGCCCTAGCGCAGAGTAGGGGGGGGGGGGGTGTTAAGAGCGCCAGTGACTCAAGACGAATTAAGCCACAAACCCCGAGTTTTTAGTCGGAACTTGCTATGCCACACAAAGAAAAGAATCTAATACTAATGATGAAACCTAATTAATTGTACACAGAGAGTCAAATAAAACAAGATATTAAAAAAAATAATCACAATATATTATCAAAACAAGCAGCACATATGCTCCACCACTGGAGTGCAAGTTAAAAGGAAGGATATTATTCACAACTACCTGACAATCAAATTATTAGACCGTGATAATTAACCATGCAAAACTTTTACCATGGTACACGTAGGCAGGCTTTACAAATATTTTAACGCCTAAACCTGAACTTATTCCTCAGCTCTCAAAAACTCAGGTAAAAAATCAGTGGCCAGCAGTGAGCAGTGACGTTGGGAACGTCACAAGGTAGTGGCTGCTTGCCTTGTTTTCAAAACTTACGGTATAAAAAAACCCTAGAGAGAAAGACTGTTTAAATATCTACTCTCTACTCTACTCAAAACTTGAAGAAACAATCCATGTACATTATCTTTCACAAGAAATTTAAGCCAAAGGTGAGAAAAGACAAAAATGTAGTAAAGTACCCTCAGAAATGTATCCCTTGTTCTAAAGTTATGGTAGCTCGAAATTCAAAATCATAATTAATGTAATGTAGTAAGCCCAAAAGATGGTGACATGTAGGTAATGCCTTATATTTGAGTACGTAAAATGCCAAAATCAAGAACACTCTAAGAATTTCAGTCAGCAACAATCAATATATTAATATCAATGAAATGCCCAATTAAAATGATATTTTACCTGTTCACATCAGGGTTTTTTGTCAAGGGAAGGGATGGCTTGCAACAAAATCGGCTGCGAAACAGCTACAAGGCAGCTACAAAACAAAGCTGGAGGAGTGGGAATGGTGGTTCTCCGCAATGCCTTTCCACTAAACTCTGTTTCTTTGATTTTGGCCAAAACATGATAGACTACCCTTAACTGTTCTATGGGAATCCAAACAGTTGTCTGTTGCGTGCACACGACAGTGTTATATTTTGCTAAACGCTGTCAAGTTGATGATTCGTTAAGTATCTGCAAAACTTTTCTAATAGAGGGAAGTGTATAAACAGTTATCCTATTTATTTTTTGGCTGCTGTGAGGAGCTTAAAGACATTTTTGTTAATCTGATTTTTGAACTTTCTAATGTTAGTATAGCTGTGAAAACCCTCCTCATGTAGATTGTTTCACAATCTCGATGCCCTAGGAACAAAGGAGCGGTCATATCTGCCAGCTCTGGGTGTACGAAGTTCGACACGGTTAGGATGGGAGGCTAAAGTCAGGCGGGTTTGTCTAGCAGGCACATCGCACGGCGGCATCATGGAGGAGAGTTCTGAAGAGTAAAGCCCGTTGCCGTAGCTGTAGAAGAGAGCTAACTCGCCGATGGCCCGCCGCGCCGCACAGTGATTCAAAGAGCACCATTTCCGCGAAAATAGTAACCAAGTATAAATATTATGGTATTTCTCTTTACTTACTTTTTCTGCTCACATATTTTTTTAACCCCAAAATTACCTATTTGCAACATTTTCTTTTTTCTTACATTGACGTAACTCTAATCACAGAAGGCTCTGACCTGTTAAGTCCAAAATAGTTGACGTTTGGAAAAACAACTGAATTTGAAAGGAATGTTGACAGTCGCTGTGCGTTGTCGTGGCATATTTTTTAGTAAATCAGTGCAATTTTTAACCAGAAATTTTTCCCAACAATGGGTTTCGATAAAAAAGTTCAGGTATTTCCTTGTTTTAACAACAAGTTTAAAATGTGCGTTTGAGACACCTGAACATAAAAAACACTAGCTGCAAGTATTTGCAACTTTTGTAGACGAGAGAACAGAACCAAAAACAGAGTTCAACTGTTAAAAAAGCTTAAGCTATATTTTTTACACCACAAAACCATTAATGTATAGCTACTTTTACTAAATTTGGTTCACATCTTTATTATAGGAAAAAACTATTCATTTTGACGGAATATATCACATACTTGTAAAGTAGTGAGCATTTTCAAAAATATCGAGGAAATTGCTTTTTTTAACCTAAAAGTAAAAAAACTGCACCTAGAAAAAAGTTTTGGCCACTTAAAACGATCCGAAGTGCAGGTTGAAGCGCCCTCTTACGGCCACAATGAAAAGATGCCCATATTCGCATCTCAAAAAAACCCCGCATACCAATTTTTGAAGTAATACGTTAAGAAATGTTCATGAATTAAAAAAAAAGGGTTTTTATTTTCTTACACATGTGAGCATTACTCGAGGCTAGGTTTTATCTGGGCCTTGCAGCAATATTTATCTGTTGTCTCAAAAAAGAACTGCTAATGGAGGATCCGCTCAAATGCGCTGTCGTTTTCTGTTCACCGTCTATTAACCCTGACATCTCCGCGCAAAAATCGTCTACGTGGCCCAATATATCACGATAGCCTATCGCTTGGTACGCCACAAAATACCGCTTTATCGGCAATCAGTCTGCCGTACAACTAGGGCTCTTAACCCTTATCGGCCTCTGGTGTGGCGTGTAAGCATCCCTAATCCAGCGCTCAGACGGGCCTATCAGAATACCGATCGCAAATCAACCATCACCTACTACCTGCTCTACCAGGATAACGGACTACAGCTTACCACCTATCAATTAACTTGCCATTCTCTCTCTCGGTCTTCGTACTGTCTAATGGGGCTTACGAATGAGGACCTAATTGATTAAAATCTTAACAGGATATTCTAGCAAATATATTTTTATTGCTAAAGAGAACAAGGGTGTTCCGACCAAACGTGTCTTAGGTTATGTTTTAGGCTATAGCCAAATACTATATATATATCCCACGTTCTGATTAAATGTAATCGGTAATAATAATAAGTTTATTTCCAAGAGGCAGATACACCCAATTGCAGGAAATATCTATAAATTATAATACATAGATAAGGATAACAACATACAAGTAAATAACGAACAATTATATACTAGCTTACAACTTCATTAAGATAAAGTTCGATCACATAATATTTAGTGGCATTAAATATCTCGCAGTTACTAATACTACTGAATGAACCCGTATCCGGATGTATTGGCATGTGTATCTACTTTTGTGGTTGCATAAATATGTGCATTCATTTCATATCTTATTTTCTGCTCGAATCCACTTTCCTTACTTTTGCGGATTTTGCCCATTATTTTCCTATTTTTTGTCATATACCTTTCACCGCATGATAATTTTCTCTTTGTAGATCCTTTGGGCTTGAAGTACTACAGTAAGTGGCTATAACCGGCTGCGTGGTTGTGGTTCGATGTTGCATTGAAAATTCGAGGTCTTCTAGCCATTTTATACTACAATATGTAGGTTGGCTCTTGTTGGGGACTTCGTGTTAGAAACAAAATCGTGTTAAGACTCTTCTTGTACAAGCCTATAGTTCTGTTGATGCTCCATAACATGGTTCGAAACTCATGACGGACTAAATTTAATCACTTAATCGAATTATAGACAAGATTGATTTTTAATATCATTAAGAAATAGGGATTCTTTATTATCACGTCGAATGGTTTTATTTTATCTTCGACTTTGCCTTCTGCAATGAAAAGTCTATTCAAGTACAAGAAAGTAAATACGGCAGTAAATCCAACACTTCAGATATTGCCTATTTACACAAGATATATACATTTTGAACGTCATCTGGAGTCCAATTCAACTCCCAGAGTTTAATTGGCGCTACAATTTAATGATCATAAGCGGAACGAATTGGGGAAAGTAACTTTATGGAGTGCAGACTGTTGGAGATATGCATATTTAGTCAAACATAATAACAACCAGATGATTGTAAAATACGTGAGATAGATAGTTTCCATCACACATCTGTATTATTTGCAACTTGTAACAATTTAGGCTTTACGTTATTTGTCATTATGTCTTCATGTCAAAAAGTAAAATATTCATAGATCATCTACAGTTCCTATTGCTGAAGAATTACCTACACGGAAACTCAGTAGTCTACTATTTTGGAAATTATTTTAAATGTACCCGTTCCACCCAGACCATGGAAAACAAGGGAGTCAGTATCGCTGTATATTAGCAATACACATATTAGCAGATTAATGAAAGAATGGTTAATTTAGTTATGCTAATACGCATTTGTGTTGCTTGTATTAATATTATTTTTTTTTTCTAATTCATTTGTTGAAAACTCGATTCACTCCCGAGTGAATCACGAAAGTACGTGAGTGCAATTTATGCCTACGAAGGGAATACTTATAACCTTCTTTCGAGCTTGCCTACAATTTCATGAGTAATTAGCTTTTAAGTAGATTCAAAGTTAAAGTAATTGTATTATAATTATGCATTGAAAAATACTAATAGATTACATATTACGAATTCATCCGATTCTGTAAGATTATGGTTAAAAGAAATACCTGTGAAGTGCTTTGATGAAATGTTTTGTTATCATTTTTCAGTAGATTTGGGTATCTTCATTATTAATAATTTGGTTGTATTTTTATTAAAATTTTAATTTGATCTATACAAAGTCTGAAAGGTTTTATGGACAAGATAATATACACGTGTTTTGTAATATTGACGCTTCTCATAGAAAGGATAATTTGAGCTACGCCCATGTTTTTTAGAGCGCAATAAGCTCTTGATTAACTACTAGTCTTTATGAGGGAACCAGATGAATTTAAAGCTTCAGCTCTCGTTGGGTAAACACATTTAATTCGGAGGCACTTTTCAAGATTCTTGTTCTTGTGAAATCAGATGATGGAGATGTAGTTGACAGACTCCACTAAAGCAGTCCAGGATTAGCTACTGATGATCATTTAGAGATCTATAGGCGTAAGAAAAAAAAATATGTCAGTAAAATGATTTCTGGTTAAAATCAACCTGTACACCTGCCAAGCTAATTCAAATGGATAAAATAACGCAAAAAACGGTTTTTACTTAATATCCCTTATCAACGGAGAATAAACGCGTCACGTATGGGAAATCGTAAGTTTTTAAATTCTTATTCAAAACTGCAGAATTAATACTAAGAAACTAATATTGGCCATCAAGGCAAAAATTATCAAATACAGTTTTCCTTTTCAGAAAAGTGTCATGTCCTAGATCACATAAAAAAACTTTTATATCCTGGCATAGGTAGTTTGCACAGAAATGTAAAATAAATCAAATTAATGGTTGTCTGGTTTGACTATTGGGTACCGTGGGCCTGTACTCGTAGAGAGGGATACAGGAAAAAGCGGGGACCACACATGGACTCTAGCGAGGGAACAAGAGTACATGCGACATACACACATTCTGGCCCCATCTTAGAGATCCGCAGGGTAGTACCTCCATATTCGACAGTCCGATACTGTCCACCACCTATACAATATCCATAGTCAAGAGAAAAATTATCTTGGGGCCGGATTCGAACCCACGCAGCTCACGAGGACTTATTAGTAGACCACTACGCCACCGCACTGTCACGCATGTACAGTTTCTCCTACCTATAATGCTCTGGCTGCGTAAAGACAGTGATAATATTCTTTATAAATTTAAACGTGTGATTCTTTAGTATCCACTATATTCCATCTTGTTTTAGTATCCATCGGACTTTTGGGTATCCTCGTATACATTAACACATTGCCTCGTTCTGGTTTTATATTTAATAGCTGAAATATCAACGATCGAATCGCTATAATAAATTCGAATTTGCATCCGGATTGAAATTAAATTCGAAATGAGGTTATAAAAGCTACATTATAACTCTGTATATGTTCTCGTAAATGTTCTGCATTATTTTGGTTATGACGTTTTTATATAACCGTAGCCTTGCTGCATATTCAGTGACAGCTGTTAAAAGTTTGCATTTATTATCCAATCTTCAGAAGTAACTGCTACACGATATAGATGTTATACAGTTATTTTTACTACTAACCAGAGAAATAAACATGTATTATTTTCTTTACTGTTTTCTTATCCCATGTATCACGAAATTCCCATCGTATGCCAGCAAGTGCAAATTTTGTCAGGCACATACAACTTTGTACGTTTAAATAAGATGGCGTATGTTCATACGTTGGTTCAAGATTCTTCTACTAGTACTTTGCTATTAAAATTATTGCGCAACAATGTTCATGGTTTTTGACGTTTATATCACTAAGTCATACGAAATAAGTAAACAAATTGAATAGCTGAACCATGTGCGGAAATTGACTTCCCTAAGGGAAATTACACTCCGTATAAGCCGGTCCTCAATGCAGCTGCTACTCGGTCTTGCACACACATAAATGAACTAGGTTATAGAGGACGGTAGTTTGCATTCACTTCTATATCGAACAAAGGTGAACTCAAATGCATGCTCATGATATGCACTTTCTGAAAGCGAGGCTAACTAAGCCACCCTAAGTGATAACTTCTTTACACTACGATGTATCATACATCACCTTTTCATACTCTTATCACCTCTTACATTATCATCCATTTCAATGTTGCATTTTGTCGTAATTCACTTTTTCGTTAAATTGATACATTGGTAGATTTGACATCACATATCTCCGGCTCATAATCCGACAAAAGGTGTATCTCTGACTCCACAACAAGTCGCTATTCCATGAACACATCTCATTTTGAGCTAGAAATCATCCTGACATAAAGGCGTATTCAGAGATAGGCTTATTTGTATAATGGGATGATCCTAAACAGAATCTGTCATACAGCCGTATTTCGAGATGCGCTCGATTGTTTGACGAAGCCATACCGACCGTCGTCGCGTTGTTGCAGCAGCATCTCATGCGGATTGTGTCAACCTAACCGAACAATTATGAGTGGGTGTATTGATACGTTGAATGTTTGCTGCTATACGCTCTTGATATAACTGAGACATGCTTGGATAAATACACATGAAATGTCAGAATGCTTAACGAAACGAAAGCTTCCCAAGAAGACTCCTTACACCCTGGATTAGCGAGATGCATCTCCTTTGATATCTAAAAACGTGTTTGGGATGGAATCAGTGATCCCAATTGAATACAGCATAGCACATGTTGGAGTGAACATACCCAGAGTAGCAGATTAGCAGCGTTGGTTGGCTAACCATTTTTAAGATAAATTCCGTATTAGAGAAATAATTTGCCTATGGAATGTAGACTCTCAACCGCATGAAAAAAATTGCAAGGCTCAGTAAAAAACGTTCCATCTACCTACAAAACTTTGGTAGCGCCTCCTGAAAAGTTGGACTTTTTAAGATACGCACTTATGCATGGGGGGCGACGAATGTGTATTACTTAAACATTTCAATTTGAACTCTGGATCACCTATTTTTATTCCAACCTTAGTCGCTCGTGAGGGCCACTTTCCAGGCCCCTTCTGCATCTTCTGCTCCTGAATTAGCAATTGATCGCTCGCATAACAAACTCTTTATACCCCATAGGCACACAGCAATCCACGATCAAAAAATACTTTAGTATTGTGAAACTATAATGCCTCCTGGTTGCACATAATTTTTTCATGCACAAAATAACATTACTCGCCAGGAGCGAAGTACATAGTGGGGGTACTGAATCGATCGCCACGCACACAGTGTAAAAAAGGGAACATCGGCATGGCAATGTTGCATATATTCCACTGGCATCATTTGTTAAATCGAAAGAGAAATGTCAGTTTGAAATTCAAATTGTTCTCGGAATACACAGTTTGAAGTTGTTGAAAATTTAAATCATGTTCCTCGAACCTACCCAGTTCGGAGCTATATGTTTACTTTCAGCTTGAAAGGGGCATTACGCATTCAAAACTTCAATTCGATTGTCGAGCAACTCTATTCTGGAGTTTATTCTCGACAAACTTTCAATATTTTCCTATGAAATGAACGTCTTGAGACGACCTACACACGTGGCGGGCCAGTGCAAATTTCCAGGGAAATTTGAAATCTGGCTGCGTTGTAGTTTACAGGGAGTATTGTCGAGTTTTCAATTTGCACTTAATACGCTTAGAAGTAGATGGATGTTACATAAATAATAATATGCACACGTCTCCATCTGTTGTATAAACATTCGTACATGTCCTTATCTTTTTGATACTGATCTTATAACAATTCTACTTATTTTGTGTCAGAGGGTATACGTATACCTACAAAAGTACTGTAACTCAACCTATTTCTTGAAAGGCATTATAAGTGAACACGGTCCTTACGTAGAAACGTTCATTCCATTTTTGTTGTTATTTATTGTATATTCTCCACTACACATAATATGCCACATTTTTTGTACCCTTTGCATTGAATGACATCTGTGTCAGAAAAAATTTTTATTGCACGCTCTGCAAATTTTACAGGGTATTCTAGAATATAAGACACGTAAAGTCTGCAAGATGACATTTAATATTTTTTTTGGACGTTTTGTACGTTTTTTTACATAATACCCGTGCCGTCCTTAAGGCTACTTGGTCTTGCACACATATACATGAACTAGGTTATAGATTATCGTAGTTTTAATTCTCTTTTCATTGCTATGTTTTATATCGAACAAAGGTTAACTCAAATGTATGCTCATGACAAGCAGGTTTTCATCACAGATTGTTGGTACACTGCAGAGAGTAGTTTTTCGAACTATTTGTGGCAGCGCTTTCTCAAGAAAAAAATAAAATTCCTTGGCTTGGCCGGTCTAGTCTCAGATCACATGACACGTACAATGACGCTATTTCTCGTTCAATATTGGCTCTGAGCTCCTCTAACGACGCCGGCTTGTTGGGATAGACCAATGGTTTAATGTAGCCTCTCAAAAAAGTCTAGACGTGTTAAATCACACGATCTAGGCGGCCATTCGACCGGACCATGTCTCGATATAACACGTTCACCGAATTTTGATTTCAATATGTCGATTGTTTCGCCCGCTGTGTGGCTTGTGGCACCGTCTTGTTGAAACCACATATCATTAATGTTAAGCCCATCCAATTGACCAAAAAAATAACGTTGCAACATGTCTCTGTAGATCTCCGTTGATTGTAACGTGACGGTCATTTTCATCAACGAAAAAAAAAACGGCCCAGTGACACCACCGGCATGCAAAGCACACCATTCAGTTATTTTTTCTGGATGAAGTGGTGTTTCTTGAAGCACATGAGGGTTTTCACCTGGCCAATAACGCATATTCTGTTTGTTGAGGCAGCCGTTTAGCCAGAAATGCGCCTCATCAGTGAAAATGATTTTGCGATGAAATTGGTCATTTTCTTGCAACATTTCTAGAGCCCGATTCGCGAACGTACGTCGGTTCATGTGATCGAGCGGCTTTAGTTCTTGAGTTAACTTGATTATTTGTAAGCGTTGTTCATTCGTGTACTTCACCATAATGAAAATGTTCTCTTTACTGAATGATTTGACATTGAAAGTTCGGCAATTGATTTGAAGGTTCGTTTACAGTGAAAATTCAAAGTTGTAAAGTCTCTATTCGAAAACCAAATAGAAAAACGTACGGGTGCTGGTTAGGTATCGGGGAGAGTTGACGTTGCCAGATGGACTACTGGTAGGGCAAGGAACAATGTCAACGGACTAATTGTTTGGACCTGTTTGACTGACTCGATCCATTTAATATTTCTCTTATACATTATCATGACTACTTTTTTCTCAGAGTGTCTAACTTGTGCTGAACATAATCCTTTATGAAGTGATGACGGCGTGGCTCTGCAAGTGTAGAGTCAACCTACGTGCTTTTTCAGCTACAGGATTAGATTTTCGTAAAGTATTATCGAATCAATTCTATATAGGGTTAGAGCTAGTCCGTCCACGAACACCGACTTATTAGGCGCCAAATGCTTTCAATCTTTTGATGAAATATACAGTCTTTCAAAAGTTATTGAAGAAAAACAAAAATTCATTACGTCCTTATGTCCCTGCATTTCCAAACCTTTTACGAAATCTCTTTAGGAACTTCTCACATTACTTTTTTTGTGTTCTAGATTAATCCAGTTTTGGTACCCAAAAGTCTGTTCTACCTGCCATAAAATCAGTTTTACATTAGATATTGGACTTTACTGAAAAGCCGTCCATGCGAAGTTTTTTTAGCGGTTCTAGAGTGACGAATGTCGTTGTTTCCGTGTCTTATTTGCATGCGTGATACAGCCATCATAAAACTACCCCTTGTACGACCGAAAGTAATGTAGAACACGTTTCGGCGCTCTTTGTAACGACTGCCCCAGCATTCTCCCTTTTCGCCAATATATCCTGCCCCGAGGCAAGATTGTGCTGCAGGCCAAGGTCCTCCCCTAGGGATATATCTGGCAGTGAACTCATATTCTGGAATCTGGAAAGTTCTGGTGGTTACCTTGAGCTGATAAGAGAGAAGTTTCTTATCAATAATGGCATAATATTAGTTTGCTTGACTCTGATTTGGAGTTGAGAGATACGAAGTCAGTTAAGTGGTGACAAAGTTGCTTATTTAGATAATCAACAAAATTTCGCTTAGAAAGTTTAGAAATTCAAAGTAACATACTTCCTGACCTTATCTGTGGTAGGATTTCAAAATAAACTGCACACTCCAATGGGACCAGGGGGGTGAAATGGGATATTAATGCACAATCTGATAACCATGTCGCACCAACATTAAATGGCCGCTGACAACCACACAAGTCACCGTGTTGTCATTGAATAGCATGGAATTAAACCTTTTTCATTGTATATGTTTTGCGACTTAGACCAAGGGTAGACGATCCCACACATGTGTCACTCGTTGGGGATTTTTAAACTGTAATAATCAGCTGTTATTCAAAAAATGTCTAATTATAAATAACCTAGAATGTGTACTCGTGAAAATAGAAAAATATTGCAAATTTCTAGTTTTTCTGCAGGTTTTAGGTTTGCTGGTAGCTTTGCGAGATTTATTTGGGTATTTCTTAATCACTGTAAATATAGTGTGGATGTTTGTTCACTTCCTGAACAACCGAAAATATTCAACTTCATGGATGTATGGATATCAAAAAACCTGAATGGTTCTGTGGGAATATCAAGCTAAGCTGCCATAATGGTTCTGATGAACGGCAAGTAAATGAATGAATCTTTGGAAACGAGCAATATCTATGAACTTTTTGGTAGAGCCAGTCATCAAGTAGGTGCTTAATGGCTATCTGCAAGAGGTTTATAGGAAAAAACACCCAGTAGATGATCTTGAATCAGTAAAATCGCATATCAATTGAAGAAAATAATATAAACATGAATAAAAAATCAACAATAGTAATTAAGTCATGAATTTTATTCAAAAATCAAACATTTCTTTAAATTTTGACTGAATTATATGTAATTTCTTTATATTCAATAAGCTGCTGATGTTTCAAGGACAAGCTGTCATCTCATGCTTTGACACTATTTTGTTTTTAACATTTCATAGGTATTGGTTGCTGAAATTTGTTGATTGGATGTTGAAGCTCATTCGCTGTGTTTGAAGGACTGTTACCCTATAGGTGGAGAATAACGGACTGTTAATTTGACAACCTTTGTGAATTCCACCCTAAGGGTCGTATCGTTAGTCGTTCCTACAATTGGAGGACGCCTTTATGACTCCTTGATTTTTATAGTTTTCTACTGTTCCGTGTCAGCGTTCTATTTTGAGCTTATGTTACAAAATCTATTTGCATCAAATTGTTCATGCTTTTGATTTATATCATCTGTTATATCAGCCTGAAATTTACTAAAATCAGAAAAACGTAGCTTCACAATAGGAGAGCGCTGGCGCTGTGACGAACCAGTAGAAATCTAGAAATACTTAAGAGATAAAAGACTATGAAAATCGAGCAGGCCATAAATGCGTCTTACAATTGTAGGAACGACTGACGATACGGCTTAATTGCCAGTTTTTCTCCTCTGCAAGATGGCATAATTAGGATTTCAATATGACGTTTCTTTTGATGTCCTCCATCATCAACTTTATTTTTGAGTATAGACGCCATATTGGATTTTTGTTTTAATTCTGATTTGACATGTATAAACCTTAGTTATTTCAGAAAAACGGAAGTTTCTAGGTAGGCCTTGAAATCGGCAGATTTCAGATGATTCATATACCAGAGCAGACACAGCATTAAACACAGCAACAGAGTTTGGAAGACTGAGAAGAAGAGAAATAAATCGAGCAGTGAGCAATGCAAAGAGTTAGGCTTCGCCTACAAAATAATGAACAGCATTCTGAAGATCAATACCATCAATAAAATTTTCATTTTGTGTTGAGGTTTTACCATATCTTATTATTTCCTTACAACTTTCATCCAACAACAAACTCATGACCGACTAAGAAAATAGATGTATTTTCTTAGTTGGTTATGAATTATCTATTTTCTTGGTCATGTGTTTTTACTGAAATTGGTACTGGAAACTCCATTTAAATGTAATAATTCAAATAAAAAACAAAGTTGGTGATGGAAGTCGAAAGATGAAATGTCGAATTGAAAATTTGACTACGCCATCTTGTAGACGACATGCAATTTACTTTGAAATTACATCTCAAAGTCAGGTAATGATAAAAGTGATTTTGGGATAATTTCACTGCCTACCTAGGAAATTCTGTTTTTTTAAGATAAGGTTTGGCAATGTCAATGGATGACGAATTATACATTTTTGGAATCAGAATTAAAAACTCTATTCATCTGTGCAAACATCCAATATGGTGCCCTTAAGAAAAAATAAAGTTGATGCTGGAGGAAAAAAGGCGAAATGTCATATTGAAATTCTAGTTATGCCATCTTGTAGAGGCAATGTGGCAATGATAATGTGCAATTTATTTTGAAATCCCACCACAAGTAAAACCAGGAAGAAAATAAAACGATTTTTGGAAAATTCGTTTTTTTTTTGTCTTTCTCCGGAAGTACTGTGAATTTTCTAAGCGGTATTTTGTTGATTACCTAAATGCGCAACTTTCCCTCCAGTTGAGCGACCTGGTGAGGGTCGAATTTGAAACGCCCTGTATAGCAAACTTCCGAACAAAATTAACAAATGTCAAAAAGACATTAAAATAATTTTTACACATTCCCAATAATGAACTCATAATATACGAGTATGTATGTGTGTTATGTAAAATCCACGCACAAGAATATCGTCCTTTTGTGGATGGTAATTTATTCACATTCAATTCTGTTGAGTTAAATCAGTTTCAGTTTTCAAAGCTTTTTATCCCCCTTTGCTCGTATATCTGTGTTTTGAAAACAAACCTGCGAACAATCACCAACATCAGTACAGAACAGAAGAATACGCGCGTAGATTATACCAAGTGACATATAAATCCGAACACCCAGTTTAAATGGTTTTATTTTAATAAAAGTTGGTGAATGTATTTATCTTACTGTAAATAACAAGTGAAAAAATTTGCAGCTTTATCAGTTGGACATTCCGGTTTTTATACTGCTTTTTTTAATTCACTAACGTTCTAAAAATGAATATTTCAGCCGCAGTAAAGAATCAACGTTGGCGGATTTTGGTTCTTGACATCCTTTACGATCGGTCACGATGCCTAGAGTACGGAGACCTGTACGATTTCGTCAACTTAGTGAGTTTGATAGGGGCCGTATAGTGGGACTTCGGGAAGCTGGACTTTCTTTTCGGGCATTTGCAGTTAGAGTGCAAAGAAGTGTAGACACTGTGGTTAGGTGTTGTCAGGCATGGCTTCGAGAAGGCCGTACGCAAAGAGCAAGAGGCACTGGACGCCGCCGTAGAACAACAGACCGTGAAGATCGCCGCCTAAAAGATTATTGGCCTCAAGGGACCGTTTCTCCACTACCAGAATGGTTTGCAGAACACGGAAGACCTATTGGCATGCGAAGTGTTTACCGACGAATGAGAAGTTTTGGCTTGTTTTCATACCGGTCACACTTTAACTCGTGAACTCCGACGTAATCGCCTTGAGTGGTGCAGACAACGGTCACCCTGGGATCAGGAATGGAACAGTATTGTCTTTAGTGACGAGTCTCGATTTTGTTTAGGCATGCACGATGGTCGTGCCAGGGTTAGAAGGCGACGTGGTGAAAGGAGGAATCCACAGTTTTTTGTTGAAAGACATGTTCATCACACTGTTGGAGTTATGGTTTGGGGTGCTATAGCTTATGGTTCCAGGTCACCTTTAATCTTCATCAGAGGTAACATGAACGCGCAGCGTTATATCCACGAAGTTCTAGAACCCCATCTTTTACCCTATCTTGACACCCTGACAGATCCAACTTTCCAACAAGATAATGCCCGACCACATGTTGCAAGAGTCACAATAGACTTCTATCAACATAATGATGTCACATTGTTACCATGGCCACCAAGATCTCCCGACTTATCCCCAATTGAGCACGTGTGGGATATGATGGGTAGAAGATTGCTCAATTTGCAACGTCCTCCTCAGACTCTAGAAGCACTTTGAGAGGAGTTGGTGGTTGCCTGGAATGAGATACCACAGGAGGACATTGACCACCTGATCAGAAGCATGCCTAGGCGCGTTGGAGAATGCGTAGCACATCAGGGTGCATCCACACATTAATAAAGGTCAAAGAGCTTTAAAGCAGTGCAATCATTTTGAAATTTTTATCATTTACTTATTATGCTTCATTAAGTACTTATACAAAATTTTATTAAAATAAAACCATTTAAACTGGGTGTTCGGATTTATTTGTCACTTAGTATTTATCACCTTTACATTTGTACCAAAATTTATCTTAAAAATTACAACTGCCCCAAACGATGAAATTTATATAATAATTATTTTAATATTATATAAATTATAGATACCGGATATTTCAAACTCGATTTTCACCAATGATGAGGTTGTATCTGGTAAAATTCTGTTTTCTTCTATTATCTACGGAAATTCCCCGGAATGCGGAATTTTCTGTCCCATTTTCTTAGATACCTAAATGCGCAACTTTAACTCTATCCAACCGACTTCGTATCTCTTACCGTTTCCAAGTAATTTTTTTATACCGTAGCAGCCGCGCAAGCAGAAGCCTAAATGCCAAGGCACCGCAGCTGCTATGAGGATCCCAAGCATTTTTTTTTGGATTTTTGAACTGCCCAAGATTAGTAGAACTTTTTGTAGATTCTTCCACAATCTCGACATCCTCGGGACACAGGAGCGGTCGTATCGACCAGAGATTAGCTTGTCGCTCGCATGTCGAATGCTGTCATCAGCAAAGCTGTGGATTGGATTGATCGTACAGGAAAAGATATCGTTGATATGTAAGAAGAACATTCATTGGTGAGAGTCGAATTTGATACATCCATCATATTATAATATTTTTCTACAATCTAACAAAGAAGTGCTTGTTATTGCTCCGAGTTGGGCATGCAAATTTAACGTTTTCCAAGGACTGATCGCATATAGACAGCTTTGCCGCTCTAGAATGACAAAACACTCGCTATTTGTTGTGGTCGGACCTGCGGCAACCATACAGTGCTTTCATTTAAAGGAATTACAGACATCGTCATAATAAGATATATGTGTATGCATGGATTCCAATCAATTTTACAATTATGATAGATGAAAAGGTGAATTGCTATGTTGAGAGAATGTGCTATTTGCGCGCTTACAACTTAAGTCGATCTAAAACGTACGTAACACTTTGCGTTCCTACTATAGAAAATATTATTGTATACTTATATCTATATTCCTAGACGTGCAAGGAAATAACAACCCTTCTGTCATAGGAAGACAATTCTATACGTTCCGCTCATCGTTCAACTTTGTAACATAAAAAACTACGCCTCTATTGCGAATGTCACATATGTCTCTCGTTTCAAATTGATCCCTTCCTGCCCAACTTTTCTGTTTTTGGAAACAATCACGGCATCCAGCCTGAAAGCGAACGATTGCAAGATTGCAGCGCGACGTTGAATGTTAGGCCGTTGCGGAAATGGATGGAAACAGGGAGCAAACAACAAAGCTGTGCTTGGAGGAGAGACTCGGTACACACAAAAACGACAAGGCCTGTTTGCCTTCTAGAGTACTTTAATTGGATCAATCGTGATTTATTAGCGGGTTAAAGTTACACGGATTAATCAACACCTATTCTATTTCTAGCATCTGGAGGTCTCAGTATAACGGTAATACAAAATCAAATGTCTTACATGTTTTTTAATCCTTCGTCCGTTATAGCATTCACTGTAAGTTTACATGTCTTATGTTCCTTCCTATTAGGGCGCTCGCCCATCGAAGCGAAGCTGTGTTTGATGCACCAGAAGCCTTTAGATCTACATACAAAGTCTGTAAATTAAGTGATGGGACTGATTGTTTCTTTATTCAAATATAATTACAATTTCATATTGTCACCTTCAAAATAACTTCCCTCTAAATCCACACAGCGCTGGAGACGGTCCTTCCACTCCTCGTACCAGTGCTGGAACTCCGATACTGGAATAACCGTCAGCTGGTCGGTTACAGCCATTTGAATGTTTTCAACTGCCCAACATGAGTTCCCTTGTGGTGATTTTTCAACTTCGGAAAGAGAAAACAGTCACAAGGACTCAAGTTAGGCGAACAAGGAGGCTAAAGAGCCACAGGAATGTTTTTACTGGTCAAAAATTCGTTCATTGACATTGCTGTGTGTGCTTGTTCTTGATATGATTAACGCCGGTGTGAGTCAGGTTTGGCTCTTCCCCGATCATTATCGGATTTTGTCGATATTTTCATCGGTTCTTGAAGATTAAGGCCTTCCTCTTCGTGGCTGATCTTCATTCAACTCTCTCGCTTCTGAAAATGCCTTAAACCACCGGAGCTCTCGACAAAACACTATCTTGGTAAGCCTGCTGAAGTTTTGAAAGAGTTTCCGTTGCACTGTGCTCAAGTCTGAAGCAAAACCTGATAGCACACCGTTGCTCGAAATTGATGTTATTCAATTTTAGAACACAATAGAAAAAACTGTTTCACATAAAAATCGCAACGGCAACCAAATGACTCGACCGAGTTCAAACTTGTACTGAAGCCGGATCACATATCACATGTTCCCCTGTCTCCCCTCCAAGCCCGGCACATCCAGTGTTGCCGGATAGAACGCTACGTTGCCAATTTGATCAATTGATTTACAGACCTGCTCGGAAAAATTCGGATGCTGATCTCTTCGCCTCAGTGGTTAGACCGAGGTGTGTTGTAATCCTGGAGACTTCTTCTTGCTCTGCTCATTTCCGAGAGCAGACTCAATCATACAAGCTGGTCCTGGTTTATACATTTCCAAGCATTATTTCTCGGGATAAAAGTACCCTAAGTGCTATTCCAGACTATAATTTATCTCTCTACTAAGTTTCATCCATATCCGTTCAGCAGTTTTGGAGTGATTGAGTAATAAATATCTACACTTTCGCATTTATAATATTATTATGGGATGTATCTTGGAAGTTTTACTGAACTAAATATGCATTTTGCGTTTGTAGTATCCTGTGAAGATTTGGAGAACCTTTAATAAACTTTTATACTACCAGAAACTGACGGATATGAAATTCGTTTTGATAAAAACCTCGGTATTGTATTTACAAGAATGATAGATTTGTTGGAACTTAAAGGGTGGGTTTCACCAAGGTTGTCAAATCAACAGTCCGTTATTCTCCACCTATAGGGTAACAGTCCGTTATATACAGCGAATGAGCTTAAAGTTCCAATCAACAAATTTTAGCAACCAATAGCTATGAAATGTTGAAAACAAAATACTGTCAAAGTATGAGATGACATCTTGTCATTGAAACATCACCAGCTTATTGAATATTAAGAAATTACATATAATTCAGTCATAATTTAAAGAAATGTTTGATTTTTGAATTAAATTCATGTTTTAATTACTATTGTTGATTTTTCATTCATGTTTATATTATTTTCTTCAACTGATATGCGATTTTACTGATTTAACATCACCTCCCGTGGTTTTTTTCCTATAAACCTCTTGCAGATAGCCATTAAGCACCTACTTGATGACAGGCTCTACCAAAAGATATTGCTCGTTTCCAAACATTCATTCATTTACTTGCCGTTATGGCACCTTAGATTGATATTCACACAAAACCAGTCAGGTCTTTTGATATCCATATATCCATAAAGTTGAATATCTTTCGTTGTTCAGGAACTGAACAAACATCCACACTATATTCACAGCGATTAAGAAATTCCCAAATATATGCCTTAACGCTACCAGCAAACCTAAAACCTGCAAAAAACTACAAATTTGCCCTAGTTCAAGTCAAGCACCTTGAAAAAAGTCGTGAAAATCCCGTGGGGTTATTAATTACCCTGTAGGGAGCTGCATATTTTCTAAGTAGCGTAGCTAAGCATTTTTTTGACTAAGTTTTCACCTAGGTCACCTAGGAACCTCCAAGGTGATCTCTGATGACCTGTACCATCCTGCTTGTCGCTAGTAACACCCGAGGTATTTCAGGGTTGCTAAGTCTACTCGACGCATGCTTGATAATTCTGACAATACTAAAAGGTGCAATTAAGCTCCAGCACTGCTGGTAAACGCAGACAAGCCGCCCAGTTGTCGCATTTGCATGTATACGAACGGCGGCATTGCGGTGTGGGCGGCAAAGCCCCACTCGCCGAATGTTTGCCTTGTGCTCTTCCCGCTGGCTTCCCGTTTCCCGGCAATCGCCGGTGCGGCATAGCAGCGGCCGGGAAGTCAATTCCCGGCATGTAGAGCCCGAAGGGAAGACGGGACTTGGCTGCTAGAAGCTCTCCTGATTTACCGACACTAGGCGTTTACGGTGCCGGGCTTATGTGAGATGACACATTGGATGGTCGGAGAATTGTGCACCTGGTACCAATAAATGCATCGTTGTGCAGGGTGATTCTCAACGCCATTGCCTCGTATCCATCGCAATTGTCTTCTTTGATCGCTTGTTTCTGCGTTTCCTCTTTAATAATTTCATTGTGTTCATAGTTAGTTGACTTGAACAAAATCAAAATAATAACCCAAAAAGCCGGAAATAGCATTCAATTTTTTCTATCACCCACGGTTTTATTGCAATAAGGCATTTTATTTGCTGCGTATATTCGTAAAATATAAGGATATGTGTGTAACAGTACTAATAAACACTCGAATAAACATTAATATCAGAAAGTTGTTGTTGATGTTTTACGGCGATATGTTGTTCCTGAAGTATCTCTTAACAATGTCCAGCAATAATCAGCAAGCAAATTGACAGTCC
Source organism: Acanthoscelides obtectus (assembly GCA_963669975.1). NCBI lineage: Eukaryota > Metazoa > Arthropoda > Insecta > Coleoptera > Chrysomelidae > Acanthoscelides > Acanthoscelides obtectus. Next base: position 32,037,700 of record CAVLJG010000010.1, read on the forward strand.
ATTTGCCTTGATACCGTTTTTCCATAGCCGAAATGTCTTGGTGGAACCGTTCATCATGTTCATCACTTACCGCACCTAAATTTTCCGGGAAAAATCGAGATGAGAATCCAAAAAGTGAATTTTTAGAGACATGCTACATCCGATTCTTTATAAGCATTAATTAGTTCGCTCATTATATCTATATTTATCACATTGCCTGAAAAGTTTGCAATAACTGATTTAAAAGCATTCCAAGCTCATAGTTCCGTTTCATTTAGAGCACTGTCAAATACGTCATCCTTCATGATTTTCCGTATTTGTGGACCCTCAAATATGCACTCTTTAATTTTTGCCTCACTAAGTCTCGGAAATGTTTGCTTTAAATGCAAACAACCTCTTCCATTTCGATCCATAGCTTTCACAAAATGTTTCATCAGTCCCAACTTAACATGCAAAGGTGGAAGCAACATGTTTTTGGGATCAACTGGTGGTTCATGAGCAATGTTTTTGAGGCCCGGAGTTAATACCTGACGTAGTGGCTATTCTTTCTGTTCATAATGACGATCTAGCACACGACTGTCCCATTCACAAAGAAAACAACAATATTTGGTATATCCCAGTTGCATTCCAAGAAGAAGGAGTATTACCTTTAAATCTGCACATATGGCCCATCCATATTCATTATAACGGATATGCTCTAACCTCTAACAGAACTCGCATATTTTCATACGTATGAACTGCGTACGCTATAGGTACAGATGGATATTTATTACCGCTTTTAAACTAAGCTTAGAGGAATTAATGAATAGGCGCCAATCATAGTCATAAGTTCGCCCTGTGTGATCAAATGCGGCGCTGTTGAACATCCTGACAGGTCAAACGAAGGATCGGAAATTTTTACGCTTTCAGAATCGGTGGATTCGATTTTTTCATACAAAGACCAAGATTCTGGTGAAACTGGGACAGAAAGTTCATCACTATGCTTAACGGGCCGCAAAGCTGATGGTAAATTAAAATACTTAACAGTATGTTTCGATTTTGGTCCAATACCTTTAATATTTGTATAGCTATTCAGTAGTATGGTCTCTCGGTTCTCTCCAAACTATTGGTACCGCAAAGGGCATTTTATGATTATCGCCTCTTAACCAACCTGTTAACAAAGTTACACAAGTCGCCAACTTTAATTCCAAAATAAAGTTCGTATGCTTTCAACACAAGGGGAGTAAAAGTACGTTTTTGGGATTTAAAAGTTAGCTCTCCGCACACATAACAAAAACTGTTCGTACTATTTACACAATTTCTAGGCATTGTCCATAAAGCTAGTCTCGATCACAATAAGCTAAAAACAACACACCGTTTTAACAAAAATTAACAGTACTCAGAACATCGCAGTACTCTTCAACACAGAAAACGTAACTGACTCGGCTGCTATTAGTGTACTAATAAACGCAATATGCTCTCTAAACCTAGAGCTCGCATATAATAAACAGGAATAGACAGGTCTTAACATTATATATGTGCGTCATCGCATAAACGCCGAGAAATGCAGCAATATGAGATATTACGTATTGTAATTCATAAAAGTAGATGTTACCGAATATCTGTATCTGTATTCAGTATTTTGATTTGATTTAAGAGTCTCAAAATACATAAGATACACCCAAAAACAGTCATGTCACAAATCTTGTGTTTATTAGTGTTACTGATTGCCTATGATTCAGGTCTTTTATCAGCAATAAAAAGATATCAAATATAATAGGTGATATCCTAACTTAACAGTTCCACCTCCAACGTATGAGAAACATAAAATTATACTCCATGTGTTTCGTATAGGCGTTGTAAATTTTATATTGTATTTGAAGCTGCTTTGATGTTATTGTACTGTTTGATGGGTGATTTCAACATACTTGGAGTAATTGAGTAATTACCAATGCCTGAAAAATATTAAGCTTTGTTGTTTGGCTGCATATAATCACCTAACCTACTACTTTACAACTAATTGACAACATACCTAACCTACACTTTGACAACACATGACACATGAACCTGATGCGCTAGCTGACGGTTATATTGAAGTAACATCATCAATCTGCAAATTCTTCCATTGATTTGTTAAGAGTTCATAGACCCTGCCAACATATCACGAGAGCACTCCCATTGGTAAAAATAGAATTTTAGATGGCATTCTGTTGTACGACGAAGTTGAACCAGATATTCATTTTATGAATAGGCATTGTACGGTGTATTGTTATTGCGGCGGTTTTAATCATCGTTATTAATGACTGGCCAGTAATTCTTCACGCCTAGGTCACGGTTTTAATCGATACTCGATACTGGATGGTGTGGTGTCGATACATACCGCGTTTCACGCAACAGCAACATTTTCTAAAATTGATGGTCTTTGTTATCGGCCCATCTGGCAGTATATTTGTGTTTTTGTTACGTTTTCTGCAAAAAGCCATGATCTGGGCTGTACCACAATATACTAGGTGTTTCAAATTCGACTGCATGTCATGATATGACATCGTTAAGATTGGAAAAAGGACTGCTGACCTATGCATAGTTCATAAACACTGATGGAATGCTGGACAGATGATATTATGAGACAGATGACTATCATAATTTCAAGGTCTACTGATGAAATTCTGTTTTTCGAAATAAGTAAGGCTTGGCGATGTTGACATTTGACGTCACATTGAAATTCCAATTATGCCACCTTGTGTTGATGTTATTGTACTTTTTATTTTAAAAACTCTTCTCAGATAATGCCTGGAAATAGTAGAATCGATTTTGAGAAAATTCTGTTTCCTCTGTCTTATCTTCTGAAATACTAATGTGAAATTTTCTAGTGGCATTTTGTTAGTTGCCTAAACGCGGTTTATCATTGTTTCGGTGGAGGAACCAACATTTCTCTATTTTCGAGTTACTTGTCATTTTTGGACGCAATGCAAAAAGTTTATGGAGGTCAACACTTAAAAAAAATGGCGTCTAGTAAGTTGAGTCTGCACTAACCACGTAACGCCGTCATAGAGGACCATGTTCAGCACAAGTTAGACCCTATCGAAATCAGAAAGCGCCATAGACCTTATATCCTGGATAGTGGATAGTTGCTTTCGTTCAATATCCCAGAGACCAAGCCTAGACCATGCTAATAGTAGCCAGAAAAGCACGAAAGAGCTGTCCGTGGCGATGTTGCCTCTCGCGAATACCTGATATCCAGGGTTAGGAGTGCCAATTTTTAAAATTTTTCAAAGTCAAATTACCCGAGTTTGGGGAGAAAAAAATGCTGATTTCCCAGTCTCCACAAATTCCCCACAAAATTATAGAAATTAAATATGTTCAAACTATTCAAATTATGTTTATTTTTCATTTTTCAAACGATATTATTTTCCACTATCTGTATTCAGTTAGTTGCGGTTTTCGGTCTATAAATTTTTACCAACACTAAATTTTTACTCGAATGTTGCGTTTGAGAACTGCACTGTTAGCAATAAAGATATTTTTATGTTCGGGAAGAAGTAGTGACCCGAACCGTTTTGGAGGCGAAATTTGCTACGCCTATTGTATAAACAAGAAGAAATGGTGGTGTGATTCCTCCTTCCTTTTTTAAATTAATTAATGAATTAATAAAACACTACAAATGAAATCTAACGGTCAGTCAATGCAAAACAGCTGTCAAGTGGCATGCAAATATAGGCCCAGCTCAATAAAGCGGAGAGTGGGGTGGCGGTTAAGAGCGCCAGTGACTTAGGACGGATTAAACCATAAATCCCCGAGATGTTAGTCGGAACTTGTTTTGCTTGACCACCACACAAATGAAAAGAATCTAACAGTAATGGTGAAACCTAATTAATTGTATACAGAGAGCCAAATAAAACAATATATTAAAAAAAAAAGAATCACAATATATTATCAGGCAGCACATATATGCTCCACTACTGGAGTGCAAGTTAAAAGAAAGGATGTTATCCAAAACTACCTGACAACAAAATTATAAGACCGTGATAATTAACCATGGAAAACGTTTACCATGGTACACGTACGAAGGCTTTATAAATATAGGCTTCACAAATATTTTAACACCTAAACCTAAACTTATCTGGAGAATGGTCTTCTTCCAGGTACAATTCTAGGCGCAGCTGAGAGGTCCTCAGCTCACAAACGCTCAGGACAAAAAACCAATGGCCAGTAGTAAGCAGTGACGTGAGGAATGTCACCAGTTAGGGGCTGCTTGCCTCGTTCTCAAAATTTACGACATAAAAACACCCTTGAGAGAGAAAGACTGCTTAAAAGTCTACTGTCTACTCTATATCTGAGACTACACATTTAAAACACTCAAAACCTGAAGAAAAACCATGTAGATTCTCTTTTACAAGATCAAGGACAAGAAAAGATAAAAATATATACCCTCAGAAAGTTAACCCTTGTTCGAAAATAAGTTATGGCAGCTCAAAATTCAAAATCATGTATTGTAGTAAGCCCAAAAGAAGTTTACATGTATGCACTGCCCTATATTTGAATACGAAAAATGTTAAACAAAATCAAGATCACACAAAGAATTTCAGTAAGATTTGGCTTCATCGTCATCTCCCTGTAGCTCTAGCCCATCTTGATCAAAATCCAGCATACCATGAGCTGGCCACTCGTCATCCATTTTTTGTGCTGTCAAAGATTTATTAAGCACTGGAAATCGCTTTAGGTACTAATGATTTATTTCTAAACTGTTGAGCTTTTGACGGACATAATAGAAAATAAAAGATCTCGGAAGTTAAATCGCGTGGTCATATCTAACGTCAACTTAATATAAAATTATTGGCATGTGTTATAGAAACCTGCGCGAGGTGCGATGTCAAAATTCCCGCCTTTTCCCCGCTTAATGCCAATCTCCAATAAATCCCAACTTGACTTGAGATTTTCCGCAAATTTGGGAATTCTCCACAAATTGGCAACCATGCTGATGCCACGATGCCTCAGCGGCGCCAGTCAAGGAAAGACACTTATGGAAGGCCGGTGAAGCCAGAGACGCGTAAGTTTCAAAAAACGTAGGGTAAAATCTTTGATGTTTTAAATATGTTTTATAGTAGTAGAAGTATATTAATCCTGGTACTAAAATACTAGCATCAAAAAATTGTGATACACCTTCACCGTTCTTTTTTTACCTCTAAAATTTTTTCAAAAATGTTCGGGATTCCCTGAAACGTTAGAAACTTTTATTTTTTCCATTGTTGGCATTTTTCTCCGCCACTGATTTTCAAAAGGTGCAAAGCTTTTTCGTCCTTGGCATTGGAGTAAACTTATGTGAAAATTTAATCCGAATCTGAGCAGTACTTCCAAAGTTATTGACATGCCAGGGCTTTGCGGACAGACCGATGGAAATGAGTGGTTTTTAATGATGTACCTGTCATATAACATCTAGAAACAATGTCTCATTTTCGAAATTTTCCGCTATTACAATAGTACTTCTTCGCCAGTAGGAGTAAAATCCTAGAATAAATTTTTCTAATTTCTCTCAATCTGTGTCATTTTCCAAGCTGAGACGGGCGGTTGACCTGTGTCATATTCTATAGAAGCTTTCATACATGGGCTTTACAAATAAAAAACAATTTTGTCAGTACACATAGTAGTACCCGTAGTAGTAGTACTAGTAGCAGTGGTATAATACACATAGCTTTTCATGCCAGCCTCATACCTTGTGGGAAAATCCCTCAGTGATTTCTATACGTAAAAGAAACAGTAAGTTATAAAAATTGTTCTCATAGTGACTTTGACGTAATAGGTTCCAATCTAACTATACGTATTCGGTCCGTTGATTTCTCCGTTGTTTACATTGATGGTAAACCGCGATTCGCGGTACCCGGCCAAATAAACCTTGACTGCTTCGCAATGCAACGGTAAAAGTACACATCGAGGAAAGTGCATTTATCCACTACTGGTTGGCAAGCCACGAGAATGGATCTGCGAGGACAAATGGGTGCAGTTGCAGTGGAACGACGGCATGGGAAACAAATGACAATCACTTCCATTCAAATATATACACCGACAGCGTAGTAGCAGAAGAATGGAGAATGTCAACTGGGAAATCCCATCTAATGGAAACGCTATGATGGCTCAGCGAAAGGGAGTGTATCAAAAGTTTCAATAGATGAAGTCGGGTTTTATAGTGGAATTCGAAAAATGGATATGTATTTTTCTTCGGCTCGTGCCAAAAAAAAATGTTCCGCTTCAATTTTTTATTTTTTTCATCAAGTCATTGTATTGCTAAATGGCTCATTTTTAGTCTTAAAACATTCACACTTTAAATTTTTAATATTCATTTTTTATTTTATCTATCAAATTACATGACATTTTAGAAACACAAATCACAAAATCGGGGAAAGAACTTTAGTTATTGCAATAAAACCGCAAAAAATCAATCTACTATATACCTTCTTTATAAAATAAGCACCAGCAGACAATAGTAGAACTCTGTAGAATATATTTTTAGAGAAAAAAAGTTAATTTTAATATTGTAATAAAAACAAAAATCTAAGGTATTTACATTTGTAATTTATTGCGCCTTTTTTACGTAGCCGGACATCACAGAGTTAGAGGCCAGTATCGTGCGAATAAAAGTGATCGAGCCAAATAGTAAAATACCTGTATCTGATTTTTTGCGGGCTTATTGCAATGACATTTTTTTAGCCAAGGATCATTCCCTTAGCGATAAAATAACTCGTTGAAAAAACTTGAAAATAATTTGTAATTCTATTTTCAGCAAGTAAACAATTTAAGTGAATAATTTTTTTTCTGGCACAATCCATATTCTGGTCTAGTAAACCTTTTCACACGTTTTTACCAGATAATTTGCCCACTTACAATTTCTGTCGAAACTTCATTCGATTTTCCCTAGATTGCCTGGATTATTAATATGAAACAAGTGATTGCCGAGCGGTAACCCAGTGCAAACTCATTTTAACAAATTTTGTTTTCATTTGTTTTTTGTATGATGTGAACCCCATTTTAACTCTCTAAAATTTACCATTTTCAAATTACGAGCGATTTGAAGTTTGAAGAACCCTAATAGTGACCATTTTCAAAGCTTGAAAACTCGGTAAAGAATTAGGATCTTTGCCAAGAGTCTAAATTAAAGTTTAAACGCTCCCCTACAGGGCATTGAAGAGTATTTTGGGCTTGGTTTATTATAAATCTTTATGTTATTGATAACGTACTATGGACCACGTGCGCGTCCCTCTAGCTTAGAGTATGGAATATTCCGTATGCAGTATTGGTTTTTAAAGCACTCCTAGGTTAAATCTCCGTATTTTTCAATACAATAAATAAAGTGTTTAAAGTTGCGTCTTCGGCCCATATCGTCAGTCGTCCCTACAATTGTAGGGCGCGTTTATGGCCTCCTTGATTGTCTTACTCCTTTCTTTCCTTAAAAAATTTCTAGATTACACTTGTCCCGTGTCAGCGTCAGCGCTCTCCTATTGTGAAGATATGTTTTCCTTTTAAATTGTAGGAAATTTCAGGCTGATAAAACATGATATAACTCAAAAGCAAGCACAATTTGATGGAAATAGATGTTTGTGACATAACCTCAAAATAGAGCACTGACATGGAAAAATAGAGAACTATGACAATCAAGGAGGCCATAAAGGCGCCCTACAATGGTAGGGACGACTGACGTTTATTTGACGTCTTTTACAGAATGTAAAAAGGAGAAATACAAAAGAGTGTGTTAAAAATAACGAAAATCAATAAATACAAAGATGTTCGAAGCAGTAGTATACACAAACAAAAAAAAAAAAAAGAAAAAAGAGACATTCGATGTACATATAAAAAATAACCCTAAAAGATGCAATGTCTCATTTTTTCGAAGAGACGAATTGCAAATTTTTAACAAATTGATGTGATAAAAATTGTGATATAACACCTGTTGTAGTTATTTTTTGATATGTTTTATTTATGCATTTTCCCTAGATTGCCTGGATTATTAATATGAAACAAGTGATTGCCGAGCGGTAACCCAGTGCAAACTCATTTTAACAAATTTCGTCTTCCTTTTGTTTTTTGTATGATTGTGAACCCCATTTTAACTGTCATCTAAAGTTTACCATTTTCAAATTACGAGAGATTTTAAGATTGAAGAACCCTAATAGTGACCATTTTCAAAGCTTGAAAACTCGGTAAAGAATTAGGATCTTTGCCAAGAGTCTAAATTAAAGTTTAAACGCTCCCCTACAGGGCATTGAAGAGTATTTTGGGCTTGGTTTATTATAAATGTTTATGTTATTGATAACGTACTATGGACCACGTGCGCGCGTCCCTCTAGCTTAGAGTATGGAATATTCCGTATGCAGTATTGGTTTTTAAAGCAATCCTAGGTTAAATCTCCGTATTTTTCAATACAATAAATAAAGTGTTTAAAGATGCGCCTTCGGCCCATATCGTCAGTCGTCCCTACAATTGTAGGGCGCGTTTATGGCCTCCTTGATTGTCATACTCCTTTCTCTCCTTCAAAAATTTCTAGATTACACTTGTCCCGTGTCAGCGTCAGCGCTCTCCTATTGTGAAGATATGTTTTCCTTTTAAATTGTAGGAAATTTCAGGCTGATAAAACATGATATAACTCAAAAGCAAGCACAATTTGATGGAAATAGATGTTTGTGACATAACCTCAAAATAGAGCACTGACATGGAAAAATAGAGAACTATGACAATCAAGGAGGCCATAAAGGCGCCCTACAATGGTAGGGACGACTGACGATACGGGCCTTTCTGACGTTTATTTGACGTCTTTTACAGAATGTAAAAAGGAGAAATACAAAAGAGTGTGTTAAAAATAACGAAAATCAATAAATACAAAGATGTTCGATGCAGTAGTATACACAAACAAAAAAAAAAAAAAAGAAAAAAGAGACATTCGATGTACATATAAAAAATAACCCTAAAATATGCAATGTCTCATTTTTTCGAAGAGACGAATTGCAAATTTTTAACAAATTGATGTGATAAAAATTGTGATATAACACCTGTTGTAGTTATTTTTTGATATGTTTTATTTATGCATTTTCCCTAGATTGCCTGGATTATTAATATGAAACAAGTGATTGCCGAGCGGTAACCCAGTGCAAACTCATTTTAACAAATTTCGTCTTCCTTTTGTTTTTTGTATGATTGTGAACCCCATTTTAACTGTCATCTAAAGTTTACCATTTTCAAATTACGAGAGATTTTAAGATTGAAGAACCCTAATAGTGACCATTTTCAAAGCTTGAAAACTCGGTAAAGAATTAGGATCTTTGCCAAGAGTCTAAATTAAAGTTTAAACGCTCCCCTACAGGGCATTGAAGAGTATTTTGGGCTTGGTTTATTATAAATGTTTATGTTATTGATAACGTACTATGGACCACGTGCGCGTCCCTCTAGCTTAGAGTATGTAATATTCCGTATGCAGTATTGGTTTTTAAAGCAATCCTAGGTTAAATCTCCGTATTTTTCAATACAATAAAAAATAAAGTGTTTAAAGATGCGCCTTCGGCCCATATCGTCAGTCGTCCCTACAATTGTAGGGCGCGTTTATGGCCTCCTTGATTGTCATACGCCTTTCTCTCCTTCAAAAATTTCTAGATTACACTTGTCCCGTGTCAGCGTCAGCGCTCTCCTATTGTGAAGATATGTTTTCCTTTTAAATTGTAGGAAATTTCAGGCTGATAAAACATGATATAACTCAAAAGCAAGCACAATTTGATGGAAATAGATGTTTGTGACATAACCTCAAAATAGAGCACTGACATGGAAAAATAGAGAACTATGACAATCAAGGAGGCCATAAAGGCGCCCTACAATGGTAGGGACGACTGACGATACGGGCCTTTCTGACGTTTATTTGACGTCTTTTACAGAATGTAAAAAGGAGAAATACAAAAGAGTTTGTTAAAAATAACGAAAATCAATAAATACAAAGATGTTCGATGCAGTAGTATACACAAACAAAAAAAAAAGAAAAAAAGAGACATTCGATGTACATATAAAAAATAACCCTAAAAGATGCAATGTCACCTTTTTTCGAAGACATGAATTGCAAATTTTTAACAAATTGATGTGATAAAAATTGTGATATAACACCTGCTGTAGTTATTTTTTGATATGTTTTATTTATGCATTTTTATGTATTTTTGATTCACCTTTTTAACGTATATGTTAATTCTCTTGGATGTCATTTTGTATATTTTTCTTACGTTTTGTAACGTTAAAGAAGATACCAAACAAAAGTCAGAAAGTCGGGTTTTTGAGTAAGATGCATTTTTAGACATTTTATTCATTGTACCCCAAAACCCGAAGATTAAGTCTAGGAGCCCGTTGGATCTATACGCCAACTTTTGTTAAATCAATTTTTTACTCATATATCTTGAATGTGCTGAGGTAGGCGAAAAATCTGGCGATCTCCACAAACCGATGAAGTTGATCTTCATCTTCATCTAATTCGATGAAGTATGAGGGAAAACCCCTACGCTACCGGCTAATAACTGGTCGATGTTCTGGACACTGCACATATAAACATGTCGCGCCACCAAAACGGTCGACCCATTTAGCAGCAGAAATACCAAGTACTCACAGACCAAGAATGGATTTCTATGCAATGTATGCATAAACAGACACAATTGGCTGCAGAACTGGTAGACCTATACCGGACTGATGAGTCGCTAATGAGCACGGAATAGTGTTGCCCTGTGTTGGTCGTACAACTAATACACTTGAGGAGCTTGCGTTTAAAACCGCCCATATCCATTATTTGCATATTGAGGAGCTCTATCGAATGGCATGTTCATTGTGTTCAAAACCACTTATTTTGTGTGTTTAAGTTGCATCCAAAGTTGTGGTTTTGCATCAAAACCGTCTATATCTGATTTTGTGATCCATAACGCGTATATCCAGGATCAGCTGATTCGGATGGCGCACACTTATTATCGGCTAGGTATTAGAATTTATTACGGAAAGCAACGAAAATTATGAAGCAAGAACTTGTAAGCATTGAAGAGGGAAATCAAGGCACAAGACTCCGGAAAAAGGGTGTGACAGCAAGACAATAAGTCCCTTAATAACGTACGTGAAATTTCCGTTACTTTCTCAGTTCGTGGGCACAGCTTCATGGCATAGGGTTGGAAAATTAATTAAGAAAAGCCAGTTATAATTTCTAAAGAAGAGTATATTAAAATTTACAGTGAAGTTGGGAAAGTAAAAGTTAGAGGAACCGACTGAAAAATAGTTGATATTAAAGACCTTGAAAGGATATTCAAACAAATACATGCTATTTCAGGAATGAAAGGGATATTCATTAGAAAAACTAAAAATTAAAAAATCACAATAAAAACGCATCTGTATTATAGAGTTATGAATGGCAAAGGGGAGAAATTGTCGAAATAAGGAAAATCCGACCAGAAAATATCGCTTAACGCGATTCAACCAAGAACCTGTTTGCCTGACCGAAAGAAAAAAGTATAAAGCATCTTTTGCAAAAACTCTTTGGAGTCGAGAAAGGATTTGGAATAGTATAAGAAACTTCTCGCTCCCACTATCGATAGTGCTGCAATCGAGGGTGAAGAGGCAGAATATGACTGCCTCGATGAGGAACAAGCACTTCATATTTAAGCTTGTACAATTCAATGAAATATTTCTATTTTCTTCAGTTATTTTCCTCAAATTTCACCTGTTCTTAAACAAAACCACCTATATCCAAAATATTTATTTTTTTCCTAGAGATTTCTAAACATAATCATAAAAATATTATACTAGATTGGATCAATATATTATTATACACAGAATATATATTTTTTGCTTCTCATAAATGCAAAGGCGAATGTATCAGAAGTTTTTTCCATCTCCTGAACAAGTTATAAAAAAATGCATATAGGCGGAAAATAGGTGTCGCTCTAGAAAGTTTCCAAATATCAGGGAATGTGTTGGTTTCTATAGTCAGATTGTATATTTTTAATAACGGCTTAACAAAGACATGAATACAATCTTTAACAATGAAGGAGGGGATGTTGTCTGGGCCGGCCGTTATTCTATTCTTGAGTTTTTTCGATGCAGCAATAATCTCATTTTCATGAATGTCATAGACAAATATGTTAACCTGACTAGTAGGATTCCTGCCTTCAATAAAATCATTACGATTAGATGGATCACCAAAAACACTATTAAAAAAATCTGCAAATGCATTGACAGCACAGTAAGGATCATTCAGTGAGACGTCATTCAACTTCATTTTACCAGGAATCCTCGTAGTTCGATTTTTTGTATGCATGAAGCTCCAAAAATGTTTAGGATCTTGAGAGATGAAAATCTCAACATTACGTGTATAATTTTTATAAGACACAGATATTTGACGCCTTACTTCATATCTAAGACGTTTGTACTGTTCATGTAGATGGTTATTGTGACTCTTTTTGTACTTCTTTTATAACTTTGCTTTATGCTTGACTTTCCTAATAATTTCGCTGGTGTACCACCAAGGGTACTCATGACTAAAAGATTTATATTTGGGTACGTAAATATCAAAGATAGAGTATAAAAATTTATAAAATGCAGCAATAGCTAAGTTAACATCTAAGAAGTTACCTAAAAAAGAAAAGTCTGCGATGAGGAGAGCATTATAAAGCTCTACAGAGTTCATTTTTACCAAATTTGGTTTAATAAAATTATCTAATCCATTGTAGGATTATCCACTTCTTAATATAAACTACAAAGTACCAAAAATATGATACAATAACCCAAACTTCCGCGTGTTCATTTTTACCACTCTTTAAGGACTTGTACCGAAGTTTGGCTTGTAAATAAACTTAACCTAATCAACCATTCACCGTAGCGCGGCGGTAAAAATAACTTCCGCGCATATATCAGCCGTGCAAGTATCTTGGACTTAAGAGAAACTTCTCTCATTAGTTACCACTTTTTTCGGAGCATAGTTTTCTTTTTCTCGTTAAATCCTCCATTCTGCGCGGCCCAGGTCATGTTGGAAAAAAAGCCGTAAAGTGAGCTTGGGGGTGAAAAATAACCGAGTGCCACGAAAAATAAACATGCCCATTGGAACGCTGCGTTATAAGTGAGTTGGGGTTTAATCCAGGCTTGTACAGCTTTCATCGATTTAGGTTGCAGCTGTCTTTTGACTGGCGGAATGAACTGTTTTATCTTTAGCGGAAAAACACAGAAGGAGATAGAGAAAATAGTTGTTTTCACTCCTAACCGGGCAAAAGTAGCTTTTCTCTCTCTAGATGATAACAAAAATATGGCGTCGAGTAGGTAGAATCTGCACTTCCCATGCAACGCAGTCATCAGTTCATCAGTACAAGTTAGACCCTCTGAGAAATGGTTAGTTACAAATATGTATAACAGAAAAATTAAACGGATCAAGTCAGTTACAGATCCATACAATCTCTCCTCCTGTCTCCTGATCAGTCGCTGTACGCTGCGAGGGTTCGAATCCAGTCCAAAGAGAAATTTTTCTCTTGGATATCTATGTTGTGATTGTTTGTAGGTAGTAGGCGGTCTCTGACTGTCGTACGCGGAGGTACCACCCGAATGCGAGACCAGAATGTGTGCATGCTGCATGCACACGTGTTCCCTCGCCAGAGTACGTCCCCCCTTTTCCCCTGTATGCCCCTATAGCCCCACTGTACCCATGGGTGTTTAGGCCTTAGGCCTTCGTGGTAGCGTGGAGTTTAAAATAAATTAGTCCATAGACATTTTCTCTTACCTAACACGGTCAACGCGCCAGTAATACCAGAACACTTACCAATACCGGGACGCTGCCGGGAATAGAAGCAGACGCGTATAGAAAACATTTCTCTATCATCCTAAATTTTAAGGGAAAATATACCGGGAAATCTATGATGTGTGAAGTATGTCTAATAAGTGCATAGAATTATTGGGGTTGTTAGCATATAAATATACATACTAACATAAAAAATGTGATATACATTCCCCACCTCCCTACAGTCATCCACCCTCAAATTTATTACTCCTAAGAACATCAAAAAACGAAGTTTTGAGCAATATTTATTTGTTGCACTTTTGGGCTTTTTCTCTGCCACCACTCGATAGATTTTCAATAACTACAAAGCTTTTTCGTCCCTGCATAGTGGTAACCTTGTGTAAAAATTTCATCCAAATAGCAGTGCTTTCCATGTTATAGAGGGCCAAGCATTAGCAAACAGACCGGCAGACAGACAGATAGACCGACGGAAATGAGAGACATGTTTTTTCATGATTTTATATTTCGTCAGTCCGCGTGGGAAGTAAAAAAACCTACGCATGTTCCATTATCAGGCTTAGAAGGCAAACCAACATCCAACCGTCCCTATTTTCTGAACTAACTGGAAATGCTCAGCTGTTTCTTGATATTTCCATTTTATTTTTCTTATAAGCTTCAGTATAGCATCTAAAACAAACTCTTGAACAACTGCCACAGATAAAATTTTTCATGTTCACAAGTAGTTGTAGTTTATATCAAAAAATAACAAATGCTTTCTAACACTTTGAACAGCACTAGCACTTGCACGTCATAACTATTTAGTATTATTATATGCCCTATTAAAATTGACTGATCGACGTAAGTATTGTAACGCCCTTTTATAGCTCGGACCTAGGGTGACGTGAAGAAGCCTCGCGATGTCGATGGTAGGCAACCAGAGGTACGCGACTATGAATGGAGCGTGCTTGCGTCCTGGACGGTTCGTGACGTAATCGCGATTCGATACCCGTCTGGAAGCACTTGCTCTAGACAACTTTCATGGAAGATCTCGAAAACGCTGGAGTATTTCTCGACGCGTCGATAAACTCCCGACCAGATGGCGGAAGCAGTTACGCACGGTCGAGTCTACAGTCACAGTCGAGCCAGTGGACAGCGAACACAATTAAGATAATAGTCCAGTCGACATAGTTATAAATTAGTTGCAAGAGTGATACATTTTTGTAGCGGTAACAAATAAGACTTTGAACAGTAAGGCGGTGTTTTCGATACAGTATTGAGATTGCACTCAAATGTATAAACCTGTGATCTCCTGGGTGAAAACGTTCTCAAGACACTGTTCGATCACCACAGCACGTGGTCAGGATTTACTTGTGTCGAAATATGAATTCATTTGTTTTCAATGTGAGCGCAGAGGAACAAAACTTCAATTACTATACGGGGTATTTCAGTTTATTGTTGCATAACTTTAAGATTCGATAGAACTTTTAAAATTAATGCATAAAGTCTATATAAACATGGGTCGAAAAATGCGTGGCTTCCGAAATACAGGGTGTTTAAATTTACTTTCTGAAATAGTCTTTTTTTAAATATTTCGAACAATATTTGATGTATAACAGTGAAAATTGGTATACAAGGGTTTTTTGGTATGACAACACGAACCATGGGCATAGTTTTACTGTAGCCGCTAGAGGGCGCTCTCTACTGTACCTGTAGTGTATTAAAATGACCGAAATTTTTTCTTCTTGAATAAAAAAACTGATTCTTCGCACTTTTCAACATAAAAAAGCTCTCCTGTGAGTTTTCGTTATAGTTAGCCGTTTTTAACTATTTATGGGAAAATAATATTTTTTTACATTTTCGATTTGGGCATTACAAGTAATTAAGATGATCGTTTAGATTGTGTTTTTAAACACAGCAATAATTCCTAACTCCAAATAAACACAAAAAACAGAATATTGATTTGTTTAATTTTACAATATTATTTTTAACAAATTAAATTAATTATTTACAACTAAAATGCTATTGGATAGTTAGGACAAACATACAAAATCTAAAGTAGTTGCTCGAAATGTAAACCCAATTGTTCAATACACAACTCACATCTACGAATGATCGAACGTGGTATAGCATTATTCAAATAAGGCCTTATTTCATCACATGCATTCCTGATTCTGTCTATTAGCATATCTCTTGTGGTTACGGGAGTCTGGTACACTTTTTCTTTTAGAAATCCCCACACAAAGAAATCTAATGGATTTAGGTCAGGGGATCGTGGAGGCCAGGCGACTGGTCCTCCACGGCCGGTCCATCTTTCTGGATAATTTTCGCCCAGCCAGTTTCTAACTATTCGTCTATGGTCATTTCTAAGAACACGGTGCACATGGCTTGCTGAAATTCCCAAGGCACCAGAAACTCTCCTAACACTTGTGGTCGGATCTCTATCAAACTCACGCAGAATCATACGGGTAAATCTGCGGTGACGAACATTTATGTTTTGATCCCTTTGGAGATTTCCAAAACCATTTTCAATTATTTGGCGATGCACTCTTACAAATACTGAGCGACTTGGATGTCGTCTGTTTGGAAATCTTCGTGCGTATTCTCTGGCTGCTTCTGCTGCGTTTCCATTTACAAAGCCATACACAAAATGAATATCCGCTAACTCTTGATTGGAGAATAAAAATGGCATTTTTATTAAACTTACAAAAAACGGGTAAAAGAAACTAAATTTCGTGCATTCACAATTGCAAAAAAACGTTTCAGGTTTCCACAGACAACGAAACTGTCAACTAATTGACGTTTAACCTTATTCTGCTTTCAATTTCAAAAATATTTGCAGGCTCAGCCTACTTCTACAAATTATCGAGATACTGACTTTTTAACGTTATTTTATCATAAATAATTAAAAATGCATCGAACCTTAAAAATCGAAATATGTCAAAAACGGCTAACTATAACGAAAATTCACAAGAGAGCTATTTTATGTTGAAAAGTGCGAAGAATCAGTTTTTTTATTCAAAAGGCAAAAAACCCTTGTATACCAATTTTCACTGTTATACATCAAATATTGTTCGAAATATTTAAAAAAAACTATTTTAGAAAGTAAATTTAAACACCCTGAATTTCGGAAGCCACGCATTTTTCGACCCATGTTTATATAGACTTTATGCATTAACTTCAAAAGTTCTATCGAATCTGAAAGTTATGCAACAATAAACTGAAACACCCTGTATATGTTTTGTGTTTTAGTGTGTTTTATTATAAATTTGAAGGAGAATGGTGTGACGATCATGCGTTCATACAAAAAAACCGAGGTAAATATCCGAAAATGTGTGAATTTTGGACAAAAATGCTAAAACTACGAATTTGGGGCGTTTGAAAAACAATCATGTACTATAATAAAAAGAAAATGTTGAAGAAAGTTTCAAATTTCTAAAGTGCGTAAGTGCAACATTTTCATAGACATGATCAACTTGATATTTGAGTCTTTTTCAGGGCCGAAAACCCTGGTTATAGGCGCTGATCCTTTCTCCCATTATTGCACGGCTTTCGCTATTACTAGAGTTGAAACCGAGGCATCAGACAATGATTCTCTAAACCTATCTCTCATTTGGTGCCTATTCGAACCACAACAGGAAGCAAATTGCCATGTTTATAATTTAGTGGGGTAATTGAAAAGTCGCTCTCAAAGGCGACAAGCCTATTATTCGGCCATGCTGTGGCAGTCGATTTTTCTTGGCTGGTACAACAGAAAATTCAGTTTCTCTGCGGTAGTAGGGAGGAGAAGAGGAACGGGTCAGCGAGTTCTACCCTACGCCTCCGCTACGGTCTATTATGTTGTGTGCTTTGTCCGAAGCGGTCTCCGGACTGGAAATGGCTGCCCCCGCTTTTGTGACCGGATGAAAAATTGCTGGTTAATTGTCCACGGTTATCTGATTCAGGTGAAGTTAGGAAAAAGGAAAAGTGTAACGATGGAGATATTTTGTAGGATTTCTGTGGAATGCTAACTGCCGCGATTCTAAAAATAGCATACTCGTATACCATTTTCAAGATGGAATTAACGATATCGCGTAGTGAATTTTCAATCACTTGTTAAAATTAGGGTCCAGCCAATGCTCGGCATCAGCTTCGGCCACATTCAACCAAAATGGAAGAGCTGGACTTGGCTGACATGTGGTTTCAACAAGACGGTGCCACATGCCACACCGCACACGAAACAATATCGACCGTTCTATCGACTCAAATAAAGATTTAATCGTTTTTTCAATTTTTTTGTGTTTTTTTTTTGAAAATCAAATCCTATACCTCTTAAAAAATCACCCGTTATGTCTCTCCATGCGATACGAAATGCGTATTGAAACATTAGAAAAAGTTAAAAATGTTTGTGGTTACCATCTAGGAGTTTTAAGAAATCGTACACAAAATTTGTCACACATACCAATCGCAACGCAAGAAGAATTATAAAGACGATAGTATACTAAGTGACATATAAATCCGAACACCCAGTTTAAATGGTTTTATTTCAATAAAAGTTGGTGAATCTATTTATCTTACTGTAAATAACAAGTGAAAAAATTTTCAGCCTTATCAGTTGGACATTCCGGTTTTTATACAGCTTTTTTTAAATTCACTAACGCTCTAAAAATGAATATTTCAGTCGCAGTAAAGAATCAACGTTGGCGGATTTTGGTTCTTGACATCCTTTACGATCGGTTACGATGCCTAGAGTACGGAGACCTGTACGATTTCGTCAACTTAGTGAGTTTGATAGGGGCCGTATAGTGGGACTTCGGGAAGCTGGACTTTCTTTTCGGGCAATTGCAGTTAGAGTGCAAGGAAGTGTAGACACTGTGGTTAGGTGTTGTCAGGCATGGCTTCGAGAAGGCCGTACGCAAAGAGCAAGGGGCACTGGACGTCGCCGTAGAACAACAGACCGTGAATATCGCCGCCTAAGATTATTGGCCTTAAGGGACCGTTTCTCCACTACCAGGTCCATTGCAAATGAATGGTTTGCAGAACACGGAAGACATATTGGCATGCGAAGTGTTTACCGACGAGTTTTGGCTTGTTTTCATACGGGCCACACTGGGTCCTCCCTTTAACTCGAGAACACCGACGTAATCGCCTTGAGTGGTGCAGACAACGGTCACTCTGGGATCAGGAATGGAACAGTATCGTCTTTGGTGACGAGTCTCGATTTTGTTTAGGCATGCACGATGGTCGTGCCAGGGTTAGAAGGCGACGTGGTGAAAGGAGGAATCCACAGTTTTTTGTTGAAAGACATATTCATCACACTGTTGGAGTTATGGTTTGGGGTGCTATAGCTTATGGTTCCGGGTCACCTTTAATCACGCAGCGTTATATCCACGAAGTTCTAGAACCCCATCTTTTACCCTATCTTGACACCCTGGCAGATCCAACTTTCCAACAAGATAATGCCCGACCACATGTTGCAAGAGTCACAATAGACTTCTTTCAACATAATGATGTCATATTTTTACCATGGCCACCAAGATCTCCCGACTTATCCCCAATTGCGCACGTGTGGGATATGATGGGTAGGAGATTGCTCAATTTGCAACGTCCTCCTCAGACTCTACAAGCACTTCGAGAGGAGTTGGTGGTTGCCTGGAATGAGATACCACAGGAGGACATTGACCACCTGATCAGAAGCATGCCTAGGCGCGTTGGAGAATGCGTAGCACATCAGGGTGCATCCACACATTATTAAAGGTCAAAGGGCTTTAAAGCAGTGCAATCATTTAAAATTTTTATCGTTTACTTATTATGCTTCATTAAGTACTTATACATAATTTTATTAAAATAAAACCATTTAAACTGGGTGTTCGGATTTATATGTCACTTAGTATATATCTAGGTGCGTAGCTGGAATTGGTATTTTCGACTTAGAACCCTCTGTTTTTGAATTTTTCCTTACCAAAGCTCTAGCTGCGTTCATCACTACCAAGTAATAGTTCACCTAAAAATTGGCCACTGGCGTTGGCATCCTATTTACTATGTTTTGGCATTGCACAGCTATTCGTGTTCATTGAAAATTCACTTCTGAGAGTCAACATTATCTATTTAACTAAACGATTCGAATAGTCTGTGTTGAAAATTGACCTTATTACAACGTATAATTTTTAAAATATTTCAAGGAATCGGGTATTTCATGAGAAGCTCTGTAAATGTGTACTGTTTTCTAATTTCTGTTTCAAATGAAGTTGTTTATACATTTAAATTCAACATAGCCAATGAGGATTGCATTAGCTACGTTTAGCGTTGTTTAGATCCGAAAATCCTTTGAATTGCACAACTTTTTATATTTCGCTTCCTCATATACTTGTACAGGTTTAGTTAAAATACTGCTACAATTTGGCTAACTTCTTATCTGTTACCATTTCCGTTAGGTATGAGTTATCATCACTTTTTATATAATTTGGACAGGTTTGATTCAATATTGCATTAAACCCAAGGCTAAAACTGGGAAAATGGCACGAACGTTCGTTATTCAACCACTTTATTGTAATACAATCCACAATTTTTATTAACTATCTATCGTTGTTGCAAAAGTCAAACGACGGCTCGGGCTTCCATCTAAAAATTGACATTCGGCCGGACCCCTAGTTAAAATGTACCCGCCATCTATTAGTAGACGCATCCACCATTTTTAAACGAGGCGTTTTAACCACATTCACCATTTTCTAAAATTAAATCTACATTTGCTGTTTGCCGTCTTTGGACAGGTAATCGAGGGTACAGCGTACGTAGGTTTCACGGAAACCAGTGAAGGTCAACAGATGTACCTGATATCCTCAATCAGAATAGTAACTACCCACCAAAAACGCTTAGGTAGGTGACGAGATTCACGACATGACGAGGTTAAATGGGGCAGGAATACATCTGTAGGGCAAGAAACAAATTATTTTCCCTTAGGGACATACAGGAGGCCTTCCTGGTAGAAATATATAGGCAGCATGTACAACAAAGTACAGGAAGTATCATTTATAGGTGATTAAGTAACCAAGCGGCTTTGATAACGATAGCATCTCCAAAGACAAGATCAGATCTGGTCCAGGAGTGCAGCAGATACCTTCAACGTCTAACACTCGCGAAGGACTAACTGTTGTGGCTGCCTGTTTTCTTTAATGAATGAGAGATCAATTATTTGGCTCGCCCCGAATCGATGCAGGTACCAGGTTAATACCGTCTGGGACAACTGGACACAGGAGGAACTGGTGGAACTATCGTTAAGCAAGGATAACTACAAGTAGGCCAACAAGTTTGTAGCAGGCCCAATAAAGGTTCGAACGCCTAGTTTATTGAAAAAAGTAGTTAATCCCTGAATCATTATGGGAATAAGGAGATACTGTACTATCTACTCCACATGCCAGGGAAAGGATGAAAGATCTTTCAACTTCCTAGGCAAGTGCATGGAACTGATATTTGGCATGATGGAATGGAATGGAATTTGAAGCAAGCTGGTCGAACATGCGACTTTCATTGGTAGTTCTCATAGGTAAGATGTCAAGGTGAGTGGTCGGGCTGTCATTTGTATTACTGGTGTTCGAGATCATCAAAAAGGGACCAAGTCAGCCTAACTGTCACATGATCAGTGTGACTAATGCTCAGGGGTCCACGGGCTCATTTTTACTGATCATTTTTTCGGATACTCATTTTTACTCGCTTTTTTCTGAAACATTTTTTGGGATATTTCACAATACAATGACCACACATAGATGCTCAGGTCCAAACAGTGTTCCAATAAATCCAAGAACAATTGATGTTTGGTGTATTGTGGGAGGTGTAAGCACCGCCCCTTTCCTCTCCCCTCATTTTAACTTTTCAATATCTGGTACTTACTCTCAGAAACTCTGTTTAATTTTTAATTGTCAGCAACGCAGCCTTTTCGTTCATATTAATGAAATGGCCAGAGAAAAGCTTCCAAACTACTCATTTTTTCTTTTAAAATACTCATTTTACTTTCTACGCAACCAGACGAGGAAGTATTGTAATCGCGAAAAAATTCGAAAATAAGATATTGCTTTTTTTTGGTTGTCGGTCTGTCCCCTAGTTTTATAATTGCCTATAACTTGAGAAGTACTGCTCGGATTGTGATGAAATTCTGACAAAAGGTTACTACTATGCCAAGGATGAAAAAACTTTAAAATCGGGTCAGTGGCGGCAGATCTAGGGGTGAAAACACGAAAAAATGAAAATCACTCAAAATGTGTTTTTTGACTTTCAGTATCCTTTTCAGAAAAAAAATATAGGGGTGGTGAGGGGTGGGGGTATATCTCAATTGCCTGATGTATTATTAGCCTTATTTCTCCCGTCATAGATGTCTCAGTACATTTACCTTTTAAACTTATAATGATAGAGAATGTTTTCGATACACGTCTTTTCCTGTCGCGCAGATATGGGAAGGGGCAACGTTGCCAGCTCGACGGGAATTACCGGTATGTTAGGAAAACCATGTCTATGGACTAATTCTATGGGCCTGTTCGATTGTTTGCAACTAATTTTTTTCTCATAGTGCTTAACTTGTTCTGAACTTAATCCTTCATGACCTGAAGATGGCGTTGCGTAGGAACTTCAAGGTCATTCTACTCGATGTCATTTTTTCACTTATTTTCCCTTCGAACTTACTAGTTTTTCTCATTTTTTCGAGGGCTCTGGGCTGTGGACATCCTGCCATCCAACTAGCAAAGTAGTGTTATGAGCTCTTGGTAAAAGAACCGTTCAGCCATAAAAGATCTCTATTGTTGTTGCCTGAACACCAAAATGCTGGCTTAATGTTGTGTGGAATTTAAATTTGCTTTCTGCAACATATTTGCTCTAAAATGAGGTGTTTAAAATATTCTTATAGCATAGTTATACAACACCTTATAGGGCAAATTTACTACTTTAGCCAACAAATTGCTCCCAACGGAAGCACTTATACAACTGTTGTTTAATCACTGTTAAAGGCTGTACATATGCTAAATATGTTGGTATACAATTCACCATAACCTAACTTTCTGCTGTCATATTTTTGTTAAAATGCGATATCCAATGTTTTAAGACAAACAACGCATGTATATTGGTTCAAAAGGTTTATCAACTGTTCAATCAGAAGATATAGATCTGGTACAAATTCTGGGTAAATCATTCGACTCTGTCGGTATTTCATTTCAGACATTTGTCACATTGTTGTATAACACCTGCAGGTAACACCAAAATATTCTAATAAACTAAAGACAACATGGATTATACACAACCACCCGCCATATTGGGCAAACATGTATTTCTCTATTTAATATTAAATAATTATGTTTCAGTTCTAAATTACAGATATAAAGTGATAAACATTAGTGTAATTGTGTCTAAATATAGGATTTGTGGAAGATTTAACGCAGATAAGTTCAGTTTTCCATCTTGAAAATCTAGACATACTTTTGATCATTATCAAAATATGAATCAAATACGAAGCCCGTAGAAATTGCGTAACTACGAGTACTTTGCACGATAATCACAATAAAATTTGCTGTGCAAGTAATTCAATAGCCCTATATCACAGTGTAGAATTTTATCATATACTGTATGTGTATGAAATTCTCAATGGCTGATATGTAAGTAAACAAGATGACTGTAATGTGTTAGTTATATATTCTTCACTTCGTCTGTACAATACATAAGAAATAGTTTGGTTGCAATAAAGTAGAATCACGTAACAGAATAGTTGCATAGTTGACAAAAACTGAATCTTGCACTGACGCAAATGTCCTATAGCGGTTGCAAGAGGCTTACACTTTTGTTGTATAACTGTTACCTGCAGCCGTTATACAATCTCTTGAATGACTGAAGTGTCCTATTAGGTGTGCCCATTCCGCTTGTATAGCTGTTCTAAGAGGGTTTTGCCAATGTTCTTACAGTATACAATGCTGTGTAAGGAATATTGTATAATCATTCTTGCAACTCTAATAGGAGTGATAATTGTTAGTTGGGCAGCGATATATCAATATGGTGGTTAGCTTTTGCTAAATCGTGCGCGGCATATGCGACTGGCATCATTATAGTAATAAAGTATTCTAAGGATACCTACCGTCTGAGATGTTTGTTGGCCAGTATTACAGACATCAGCGCCAAATTCGCAGCCATTCCCATGGCGGACAGCGCGAATATCAGTGCCGCTTCAGCAGCACCTCCAGGATGACATTCGAAGACTTTCGTCGCATTCGGGGTGGCGTTCGCTGCGCTCGTGCCGAAACGCAGGTTCGCGCCAATCATCGCCACCGCCGAACCTGGAAACGTAAAAGAGACATTACTTTTTTTACTACAACAGAAAAGTCTCTGTTTTATTGCGTATGAATTCGGAAAGTTGACATTTGCCGATGATCGATCAAAATTGACCGCTCTGTAGCGTTATGTGTACCGCAGGGATATTATGTGATGTCATAAAAAGTCGGTATAGTGTCAACTTGTGTACTATCTAGTTGTTAGTCCACGCTACGTGCACCTATATTATAGAGTTTGAGCCATGAAAGCTGCAAATGGCCGTCGCTAGTGCCATCTCTGAAGCAGATGTTACATCACATTAGAGCCAGAAAAATGAAGCTAAAGCGTTATGACGTATAGACAACACGCACACTCAGTACAAATGAACATGAAGTGAATGGCAGCTAGTTCCAAGCTGACATTTTGTCCGAAAACCCAAATACGAAATACATCACTTTTATCTGAAATAGAATTTTCAGCACACGTGTTAGGTCACTTTAGTGACTTTATCTCGAATTTCAATAATATTATATAGGTTTTTCCGAAAAATGTCACCTTGGGACTAGCTGTCATCCATCTCGTGTTTATTTATAGTTGCTGTGGTTTGGCTCTGATGTTATGTAACATGTGCGTCAAAGATGGGACTAGTGGGGGACATTCTATGTCCTGAGCTGTATGTTCTATACTGTTGCCGGAATGACGGTCGTTGTGTCATTTCTCCATAGGTGGCGCTCATAGCGAGTAGGCGCGAAATGAGCTAGCGTGTACTTAGTACACAGATTGACATTATTTACACCACAGCAGCCACGCAGGCAGAAACCTAAATGCTAGGGTACCATGGGTGAAATGACAACAAACGGACGCAGGAGGCTGCATGTTACTGCATGTTGAGACATGTCCATGAGTGCATAGTCGCCGCCAGCAGCACGTCTGTTTATTTAGTTGTTCATTCGTATTGACAGTTTAAAGTGCGCACTATGGTATCGTGGTCACGTAGTAGATAAGGGCAGTTTTACGATATAACTTTACGCGTGGTTTAAGCATAGACAAGTGCTTAGAAGAAATGACGCTTGCATTAAAGAATGATTGTTTTCACCGTCCGACTATATTCAGGTCGTACAGAGAATTCCAAAGGGGCAATTTCACTCAGGAGGACGCTGAGAGGGAAGGAAGGCTGCAAATGTCAGTAACACAGGAAAACATTACTGGTGGAAATTACTTTGAACGAAGTCAATAAATATAGCTGTATTGCAAAACTTTTATAGTACGCTTTGTATGTTATTAAAGTGATGTCATCTCACCAGAACGCCATTTGACGAAATTCGATATTTTACTCAGAATCAGTGACGTTAGATATTTTCAGGTATTGACCTTCTGTGTCAACAAGGGGATATTCTAAAACGTATGTGTGTAGTGACCTTTTGTGTTTTTTAATGTAGTGTCTACTTCAAAAATATTGACGCAATTTTTTGATCCATAGTGTCATAAAAGATTACAACAACTAGAGCCCAATTTTATCAAAATTGCATCGTACTAAGTAGTAAACGCCCAGCCAATGAAAATAGGGAAGATCATCCCGAGAACAAGGAGTAGCAAGGGCGCCAACACTGATGCTCCTTTGATATTAAACGACAATCAAGCAACTTCCTTCCTTCTGTTCTCCGAAATTCTCGGAAGTGAAGTTATGTTGACAACCTCGAACTTTGCTCATATCAAAGCAGGCGCCGGGCCGCGCCGATGGAAACAAACGAAACTCGTCAAGTATTCTGTGCCGGGACTTCCAGGACACCCCCTTCTCCCTCGAGACACGAAGCAGAAACACGTAAAGCGGAACATAATCGCCTTCAATTGGGTTTCTTTTGTTAGCGGATACGGCGCACGTGCCTATGTCAGATATTTCGCTATCTAAATAAATATGCACGGTCTGTTTTACTTTCCACGTGTCTTTGAGAAGACCAGTTAGTGGGGTATTGGAGTCAGTCTAAGATAAAGTTATAAGGCAAATACTGCATTTTAATATAATGAGATCACTCAGACGTTGAGAAACGTTGTCGAAGGACATAAAAATCTTGTATCAAACATTGTTCATGCAAGTTCTATAACATACTTTATTAAAAGCCATACAAATGCAAACCCTTTGGCACGTGCGCATACAAGACAAACATGCGCACAACAAGAAGATTTCATGAAGTCAATCTCGTAAAGATCGGAAAAGGCAACGGTCGTCTTCAAAACCTCGACAAAAGAATCCTAGTTAAACCGGGTAAAACATATTCGCTAAGGCATGTGTGGTGAATCTAAGAAGAAGCTGTGAAGAGAGAGGAGCTCCTCCAGACCAGGCGACAGGAACACCCAGGTACGTGCCAATCCAACATTGACTTTGTATGGCTCTGGCGTCGATTACCTTATTGCCTTAATTATATCTGAACGCGCTTACAGTCCCGCGGCTCTCCACAATTTAGAATCATCTTTGCAATAACACACATATACGAACACGCATCATGATAATCGTACGTATATACATGGGTAGCAGCACTTGTCTCTTGTCCGTGTCTGGTGAGTTTATCCTTCTTTAGACATTGTAACCCTCAGGCAGGTACAATAGCTTGTCCCCTCCTCTCTTCAATTTCTTTACCCTCCAGGTCGTTACCATTTCATCAGAGCTCTATGCCATCTGTAGGCATGGATAGCCAATCTGCCAACTGCATCAACCCCGCGGATCGCCCACAGCATGTTACTACACGCGGTACGACCACTGAGAGCAATGCTCAGCTTCTGCAGATGGGATTACGGTAAATTGCTCCCCGTAGGCCCCCAAGACCTATTCTGGGGGTTCGTTATCCGCAACCACATCATCGCGAAACAGACCATACCGGCCGTACAGCGACTGTCCTTGTGGTCAGCAGTTCACTACCTTCAATGACCCCCTCCTCCCAGACATGACCGATTGGCATAAGTGTAGCTTTTCTAACAGGAAATTCCAATCATATCCTGGTGCAAGATTGCACACCAAGAAAGCCCATCCTATTGAGTACATCAGGGAGTTGGCAGAAAGTGCACCGCATTCGGAAGCTTTCTCAGGCTTACCAACATCGAGGCCAATTTGATTCCGGACCAGAACTATTTCTTGCAAGGTATGATGGCGGCAACAGGGCGGACCAAACATCGAATCAGTCACCGTAGGGACAAGTCCATGTACAAGAAGTACCTCGCCATAGCCAAAGAAGGTTCTCGCAGCCCCCAAGAAACTGAATTCGCCACCACAGTGGCGTCTCCTGCTATCCGGGCCCAGCGCCCGGCGTAATGGTCTGCTTGATTGCTCTACTCGTACTGCGCTGCCAGATGGACGGTATCCAGCGGTAGGGCATTGACAGAATCCGTTTAATTATTGCTCTATTGCGTATGTCCGTAACCAATTTTGTTCTTAAAGGGTTTAACTTATGCTGAACTTAACCCTCTGACCTGATGATGACGGCGTTGCGAAGGAACTGCAGAGTCAATGTACTTTACGCCATTTTTAATATTTCTTATTGCTATTGAAATTGTTATAATTGACAGCGTCCTATCTTAACTGGTAAATTTTTCAGTTAAGGCTTTAACAATACAATAAAAGATTTCTCGAAAATACTTAGCGGAATACCGGGTTCCGAGGTTGGAGATTTTGATATTTAATACAACTTAATTTCTTCGTTTCTAGATTTAGCGTCACGAAATAGTGCAACTTTTTACTTACTGAGTCCTAGCACTGGCATGCTTAATATTTCTCCTATGTACATGATGAGTCGTAATTTCGATTTACTTAACAGCTTTTTGGATATATTTTCACTTTGTTCGACTTTGGGAGACATCAATACTTATTTTCATAAGTACTTGTTTGAATTGACTCGGTTTTTTGTACGGAGGGTAGGTAAGAATGGAATCCTTTTTTTATTATATTTTGAGGTTATTTTCAGCTTTCCTGCTTCCTCTTCAGCATATCATGTGCTTATGCCTTCTTTTTTATCTTCATGTATATCATTGTTATTGACTATTGTTCAAGAAATGGATAAATAGTAAATACAAGTTTCAATAGGCAGACGGTTTTATCTTGTAGCTCAATCGTTATGTAAATTAAGTAAAATACCCAACGCTTTGGAGTGTTGAAATCTACAAACTGTTCTAACTGTGCGAGACACGATTTGCACCACAACTTTAGCTAGTTCTGTTAAATTAACCGCAGGGTGTTTTGAAATTAAATGTATCCAACACACGTGGAGTGTGAATAATACGTGCAAACAAGGGTTAGGCTTGTCTCGTCATGTTACATGTAATACCGAATCTGAATTATCTGGTTTCAAATTTGATGACGAATGGAAGAATATGATGATGGAAAATGATACAAACTATAGATTTCTGAAACCGTCTATTAACCCAAAAGTGATCAGAAATTGTAAATGCATATCCACAGCTTATTTTTCTCCTCCTACGTCGTTAGTAAAAATGAAATTTCATATACATAAAATATTGCAATTTTCTACCTAGTTTTTGTTTACTGCTAATTACTCCGTTGCTGATGCGCGAATTTGTAAAATAAATAACCCGTTCATGAGAATCAGTACAGTTGGCTATTGTTGTAAAGCTGCTACAAAAATGGAAACAAAAATTGGAAACGTTACACTGTTACTCTGTGTTTTTTTGTTCAAGCCATCCCAAAATAACAAAAATTAACACCACAATGTGAAGCGCCATAGAAACAGAGAGAAATCTGTGATAAAAACCAGAAGCTTATTTGCACGTTGGAGGAAACATCGACCAAAAAATATAAAAGAAAGGTCTAAAAACGGTTTCGTATTAATTTAATCTTCACATGACATGAGAGCAAGCTTTTGAGCCCAGCAGGTATCGGTAACCGATATATTAGCCATGCAAGGGTTGAGTAAAGTTGACACAGCTCTTAGATACCGCTCTGTTAGGTGCCATTCGTCAAAAGATATGAAGTAAGCTAACAATGCACTTGATTTTCAGTTCAACTTACTAAGGCACGGCAACGTAGTAACAACAACAAATCTACGCAAAAACCACTACAAAACTTGAAGAACGCGACGTTTGCAATAACACGTGATAGCAATCACCTGTTAGCCAGTAATATCCAGATTCTATAGTGTGTCCAAAAGGTATGGAGACATCATCTGTTTTCTAGAAAAACATGTGAACGTGACCTTGACCACGTGTTTCAAGGTCATTTGAAGGCAAAGAAAAATTTCTTGCCCGCATTTTGACACTAGAAACTTACGTTCAAAGTATTGTGAACTTCAAAATGTTTTGAGGATATCAAAGAAGCATGGGAAGGAAAACATATCACTAAAATATGCTTCACAGAGAAAAATTTTGCAGAAGATATGAAGCTTGAAAAGGGTTATCTAGTGATGATAAATGTGGTCCTGAATATGATATTTAAATTCATTTAAAGGTTGACAAAGTTTTCTTAAATGGAAACTGCTATTTTTGACACCGGAAATGTATAGAGCGGAACATTTTCCGAGATATTTAGATGTCTCTGGGAATAATTTTAAATATAATAAATTTACAAGGGTAAACCACTACACATCGAATCCTTAACTAGCTAATAATTTGAACACTGGTACTAAAGTTGAACCCTTGTACCATGACAATTGAAACTATGGACACTTCAAGTAGGTGTCCATTAAAGCAAACACTGTGTCATCCACCTTATAGGTAGCATATTATAGGAGAAATTGAACCCCTTTTACAGTAACTAGAGATTGTTATGGGTACCTTGTCAAGAATGGTCTGTATATAATCCACGCAAGCCCGTAATGTTGTAATACATGTGACCTCGATTTCGTTCTTAATCAAATCCAAGCGAGTAACCAACATTTCTGTGCTATGGACCGCGGTTATAATATGGTTTAAGATGTCACACGGGTTGATGACGTCAGTTAGTCGAATCGCTGGAACGCGTTGGTTTGAACCACGGTTTTGTTGCAAGTTGTTTATTTTAGAAAAGTGCGCATATAATTTCTGATTATTTTTATTATCACTTAATAATCGTCTACAACAGTGTATGGAAAGTTTAAAAAAGAAACCTTTCATAATATTAATGGGAGAAAGGTTTTTTTTTCAGAAAATAATTTTTAATGATGGAACCATGGTTTTGTAGCTATCATAACTTTCAATTCTCTAGACTTTTCCGCATGTCAAAGAAAACATTTATTGATTTAGCAGAAATGATCGATGAAAAAAGATATTAGCAAAACCGTATACAGGTGGACATTATCCAGTGAGTTTATATGGCCATATTTTAATATTCTTGCGGTATATGGCTACACAGGATACTTTGTTAAGCATAGGAAGCTGAAGTACAAAAAAAAATATCCAATACCCGGCAAAACTCTAACTTGTCACATTTCAAATAATATCCAGAAATATAAAACTAGTCGTGACTTGGGTAAATACCACAATTTTGCGGTGATAACTATGACATATAACAGCTGATTCATGACGTCACGGATCTTAAAACCAAACTGATAACCACACTCGTTTGAACGGATCGGTAAATACCAATAGAAAATGGTAAATTCCATTTTCATTTGGTTATTCGCTTGAATTTGATTCTTGTTACTCATCTCTTCAGCATCTTATGATACTATTGCTATTTTATGCGTGTATTGTGTGTTGGGTATATGTATGTCATGAAGCGTTTTCCTGTCCAAGCTTGTCTGAATACGTTTCTACGCTCTAAATGTGTTACAACGCTGTTTTTGAAATACTACATACCGGGAACACGCTGTACTCCGCAGTAGTGGTGTTGGTTATCGTTACTTTCGAGTACTCGTTACTAATCGTTACTCTTCTACAAAGTAATCGTTTATTGTATTCGTTACTTTGATTACTATGAGTAGTATGAGTTTAACGATTTGGCAATGTGCGTCGTGTGATTAATGTCGAATTTAAACAAGTTGAATCGAACCGAATCTTGTAAGAAAATAGACGACCTTAAAATTTGCAAAATGTTATAAGCATAGTTTATTCAAGACTATCGTGTTTAATGCAAACGTTGTATCTTCAAACTGTATGCTTATCGAGATGAGTTATCATAGGATGGAGTGTCATATGACTCATATGAGCCTACAAACTGAAAATACTTTGTACTTACTAGAAATACTTAAAAACATGTCTTTTAGTCAGAACGATGATCTGTATATGGGCTTAAGGAAATTCGAAATGGCATGTGACTTTTCGAAGCATTTCAATTAAGCATAATATAACAGTATAAAAAATTCTACGTTGAGCTTGGTCTACACATACTATTGGTGGTCATACTGAATTATAATTTTTTTAGCAACACAGTGCATGGAAACACGAGTCAAATTGACATAACTTTTATTATTGTGGTTTTCCTGAACGATGGTGTTACCTTGTTGTCGCTTTTCTGCCTCATAATACTGCCGAACTTTGATCCGATCCAATCGACTACTTATTCCTTTTCAGGTTCCCAAGATCACAATAATAAAAGCGAATTTGTGTCACGGTGTAAATAGGTAAACTTCAGATTTAAAAACAATTACCAAATTCTATGTCCGCCAATAAAAAAAATGAGTTTCCAGGTCTCCATCTGAATGTGGGATGTCTGGCAACCCTGGTGCATGAGCGGTAGTGCTACAGTCTAACCAGCGTTACCACTCAACGATCAGCGATTGTACAGGTACCGGATAGGGATACGGAAAACAGAGTAATCAAAGTAATCATTTCGTGCTCGGATTGGTACTCGTTACTTCTGGTATCTATGAGTAACGAGTACTCGAGTTTCGTATGATTACTCTTTCAACACCACTACTCCGCAGTATAAAAAAATCTATACCAAAAAGCGCAAGGTCCATTGACGACGTGAAGCGACATTCGTACGAGATAAACACTGAAAGAAGAGCGGAATCTGGGGTAATAAAAATCGCAGGCTATTTCTCCCTTTTAGAGAACAGCCATCAATTTTGCCTTATTGAGCCTTTAATCCGGACAGGAGCTGGCGTTCGCCTACCAAGAGAAAGATTGCTCCCAGTGTGCAAATCTTGCGTCAGAGAACAACGGGAGCACCGGAAGCGAATTGCGGAGAGTTGAAGTGGGATAAAAGTGTAAAAATCTAAATCAGCCTTTCGGCGAAATTGACTGGGAGATATCGCCAGATTCAAAGACGGGGAGAGTGTGAATTGTCTTTTATTTCTATAAAAAGAAATGTTTTACTTTTTACTCAAAAGTATAACAAAGGAAGTTTATGCAATGTTGTCTTTGGTATCAATTGTTTCGATTTGTTTGGTTCTCCAAAACTAATTCAATATTTTTCTATTTTCAGGTAAGGGACATTAATCAGTGGTATAGGAAACATGTGAGTAGTAACCGAGCTCTTTGTTAGAAAAAGTATGTTCTCTATAACCAAATGTTTTTGGTCTACACGTATACGTTTGATTGCCTCTGTCGAGTGGGCCAGCAATAAAGGACGCTGGCTGAACCTCGGTAACCGCTCAACCTTCAGCTATGGGTTGAAATTTTTTGAGATAAGAGTGGCTCACAGAAATTGCTGCGATTTATTTTCAGCTTTCTTCAATGACTGCTAAGTGGCGTTATTCCATTTCAATAATACAAACGCCAAAATTTCGCAAAAATTCTTAATGAATATACTAATTAATTAGCCTTATCGTGTTGATCGCTTAAATTCCGAACTTTTTTTTGTTTATGTCATTTTCATAACGGGTGCGCCATCTTTTATGCCGGTATTGAAACATCGAATGACTTTGATATTTACCCACCGACTGATTTGGTTATACGTGTTTCTGAAACGTCAA
The DNA here is from genome assembly GCA_963669975.1 of Acanthoscelides obtectus. Classification (NCBI taxonomy): domain Eukaryota; kingdom Metazoa; phylum Arthropoda; class Insecta; order Coleoptera; family Chrysomelidae; genus Acanthoscelides; species Acanthoscelides obtectus. The sequence continues at coordinate 32,070,508 of CAVLJG010000010.1, forward strand.
TTTACTACAATTTTAGTCATGAATCGCTTTACACCGAAACAATTGAAACTCGTCGTTCAGTTGTGTTAACGCAACGTGCATATCGTGGCAAACAGGCACCGTGTGACAACACTATCCGTCGTTTGGTTTCGAATTTTATTGAGTACCGGATAGTGGGAGATTTTCAACATACCGTTCATCACCGAACAACACGTTCCTATGAATTGGTTGAAGCGGTCAGAGGCAGCGTCCCCCTGAACCCAAAAGTGGCGTATCGTCACCGCGCTCAGCATTTTGGCATCAGTGAAACCACGTTGCGGCGCATTTTGAAGGATGATTTGCAGTTGTTTCCTTATAAGGTGCAGCTAACACAAAAAATATTGCCAACTGACCGTCCACGTCGTTTTTTATACGTCCAAACAGTCGCTCGTATGGTTGATGCAAATTGTGCTGACCGACGAGGCCCATTTCACGCTCTCTGGTGGCGTTAATAAGCAAAACTACCGCATTTGGGGGACGGAAAACGGAAAATCCACATGAGATCCAAGAAATGCCGTTGCATGACCGGAAAGTTACTGCTTGGACCAGCGTTTGCGCCAAAACCATCATTGGGCCATTTTTCTTCAACTAAAACGAAACAGTCGATGGAAATCGATATCGGTGGATGTTGGCTCATCATGTCTGCCCACAAATGCGTGAAAAGGTCTTGATGGTTACTGGTTTCAACAAGACGGTGCGCCATGCCACACTGCAAATGAAACAATCCAGTTTCTGCAACGAACGTCTGATGTCAACAAACGGTGACATTGACTGACCACCCAGGTCTCCAGATTTAACCCCACCGGACTTTTTCTTGTGGGGTTGTTTGAAAAGTCAAGTGTACGCCAGCAAGCCCCAGACCACTGAAGAACTCAAGGCAAACATTCGTACTGCAATCGCAGCTATACCACCAGAGATGCTCGAAAAAGTAATGGAAAACGCAGCAAAACGGACACATTTTGTTTTGGCCAGTAAAGGTGGCCACTTGATAGATGTTGTGTTCAAAAACTAGTCCCAATAAATTGTAAAGGACCATATTTAATAAAAATACCCGATATATAGAAATCATTTTTTTGTTTTCAAGGTTATTTCATATTTACATACCGACATAAAAGATGGCGCACCCGAGTTTGGTTAGCTTATTGGTAAGGGAAGGGTTGAACGTCATTTCAGAGAAAGTCACACAACTTCAGTTTGGCTTCACCGATTTTGATGATTGGAGTTTCGTTTGAAAAATTATTCACCTGCACTCATAATGAATACTCCAACCTGTCTTATTAGTTCAGTTTGTATCCTCTAAATGACGCTTTGTGGATAAGTCGGCGCTTTTTTTGGACTTTTTTTTTCGAAAATTTCAAATACAGCGATATCATTTTTTCATGTTGATTGGAAGGTGCTATACAATGGTGAAAACCGAAGATCAATATCCTTATTTATTAAGGGGTATATTAAGAAATAGGTTCAAATTAAAATTTTCAGGTATTGATGGATAAAAAGAATTACATTTTTTGAGTACTGCTGGATAAGAAGGATTTATGCTATTCTTAGTTGAGTAAAACGTACCAGCAAGACGTGATTTTAAGATATTTTACTTTTAAATTTACTTAGGTTGAGCTTAAACTGCTTTTTGCAGTTCACAATACATCAACCATTTTTTGGCAGTTGTCTGGAATACTTACTAGAACTATATGGAAACACACGCACCTTTTATACGTTTTCTCAGAAAAACACAAATCCAAGGGCCAGCAACTGTCAAATTAGCGGCTTAAGCCTGGTTGACCACTTATGACTGGCTATTCGCCATTGTCCGTCAGAGCGGTCCGTGGGACCTTCGCTCTTTGTTAAAGTATCGTAGGTCAGGTGGTCTGACAGGCCTGGTTGCCTACATACCAGACAAAGTCAGGGAGAAAGAAAGGAAGGAAGGGGGAAGAGCAAAGAGGGTGAAGTGCGCCGGTTAAAGGGATGCCTTGCTATTGTTAACTGGTATTCGGTTATTTTAAATTAGTCGAAAAATTAATTTAGGAATTTGTGTGTAGCAAAAATCGTAATTTTGGTTGGATCTAGAATTGCACGATTTGATTTTGATCACAGTGCGAGCCGCGGTCTTGTGTGCTTGCAAACTTGGTCGACTATGTAGTCTACTGACTCACGCAACAGAGGGTTGATGTGCGATTCCTCTTGACTATAACGTAACTGCGCCTGATGTTTGATGTAGTTCCTTAGGTAGTGATGGTTCGCAAGGTTCTGTTCTGCAAAACCTGCAGATTACGCATATGCGTTTTGGCAAGAAAACACCATGCTGCACATGCGTAAGTGATTGCTGGTCTGATAATCATCTTGTATAGCCGAACTTTGTTAACCAAACTTAATTTTGAGGTTGTACATAGTAAAGGGTAGAGTTGCCGAACCTTAATTTGGAATTTAGTTTTAACGCTTCGGTGTGATTCTGCCAGGTCATCCCCCTATCAAGAGTGACACCGAGATACTTAGCAGAATTTCCCCATGGTATGCGAGCTCCATTCGCTGAAACCTCAGGCGGGGAGCCGCTACGTTTTTTATTACAATAGATAGCCTGCGTTCTCGAGTAATTAATTTTGATTAGCCACCGATCTGCCCATTAGAATACCTCATCCACCGCACTTTGTAACCTGTCGTGAACCAGATTCCCGGTACGCGACTGGATCACCAGTGCAGTATCATCAGCATATAGATAGACTTCACAGTCGCTAGGGCAAGGGACATCATGCGTGAAAAGTGAGTAAAGGATTGGCCCTAGAACCGAACCTTGAGGGACGCCGGCTCTGATGGGCCGTACTGTCGACATTATTAATGTTGATCCGGAACTTCCTACCTTCAAGGAAGGAGTTGAAACGTTTTAGGAGCCAAAATGGAAAGCCATTTTGAATTAGTTTACACAGAAGGCCCTTGTGCCACACCTTGTCAAATGCCTTCGAGACATCTAGAAGCAAGATGCCAGTACTTTCGTTAAAGGTGAAGGCCCGGGTTACTCGCTCCACAAGCCTAACCGCCTGTAACTCCGTACAATGCTCAGACCGAAATCCAAATTGCACGGGGAACCACATGGTGATCTAACGAGAAATTCGCAAGGTGACGTAGAATCACCTTTTCAGTGAGCTTAGACGGAGCAGACAGTAGACTGATGGGACGATAGTTCTGGGGAAACATCGAACCTACCTTCTTTGGAATCATTATAACTTCCGCAGTCTTCCACGCCGATGGAAAGTACTGGGTCGTTAGCATGGCATTGATAATAGCCTCGAGATCAGTCAAGGAATTCAGTGAAAGCAGCTTTAGCGCCTTATTAGTGATTTTATCCTCTCCAGGCGCTTTACGCACCTTGAGGTCTTTAATTTGACCTTGCAGCTCTGCTGGTATGCAATGCGGGATCTCGGGAGAAGCCGCTGATGTGCAACTCTTTAGCTGAAGAATCTTCCGAAAAAGAATCTTCTGAGGAAGAATCACTAATGGCGGCGCCGGGATAATTGACGCCGTTGACCCTAAAATATCTTCTGACGGATCTTACAATTTGTTGCTCCTCGTCGAGATCATTATCAAGATCATAGTTGGGAGAGAACTGTCGTTCCATAGCATCAGCAAAAACCTCGACCTTGTCCTCTGTCCTGAAGACTATGCCCCCAGGACCGTGGATGTGCGGGAGTTGTTGTCGCTTTCCGTTTCTGAGCGACTTCGCCACTTTCCAGAGAGGAGTACTTGAATCAAGCATCCCCGCCAGAAAGTCGTTCCATTGCTCATTGCGGAATTCATGGAGAGCATTTCTTACTCGATGAACAAGATTCGTCGCTCTGCGAATGTCAGCAAGATGAACCACTTATGACGTTGGAAGAAAGATGTACCTAGATAGTCCTATAAAGGGTGTTTTCTAAACAGGTGACAAAAATTCAGTGGGCGATTCTTTCGAAAATTTTAAAAATACTTTGTCCTTTGAAGATATTTATAGTTTCGAACGTTGTAACAGTAAGCTTCTTAAAGACTAGAATGCTTCAATATGGTTATAATAATCTACCAACTTCCAAAAACATCGGAATAATGTCTTATCGGAATTTTATCCAACAACTATCCAATACCTGCCTTCCATATTTTCATAGGAACGATGATTTAATTTTGAAACCGATGATAAACAATAGTTGCATGATGTATTTCAATAAAAAAGGGCAGCTTTTGTTAAGGGTAAAGGTGTTATCGATGACGTGGGGCCGCCCTGCATTTTTGAAAAGAAGCGAGTTTTCGAAAAACATCAACGTACTAAATAACTCCCTCAATTTTTGTCTCATGTCATGGAAAGCGCCATAAAAGCAATGCTATTTGAAGGATTTTCACTGCATTCGAAGAGTTATGTTTGGGCCACCCTGTAGGTTATCGCATACCTTTACGTTCAGCCAAAGCTGATCGAATGTGCGTTAATATTCTTCCAGATATCACACCTCCATTGTATTTTTCCCGAATCCTGGCGGAATCGAGATCGGACTCATCGGACCCGGTGTTACCCGGCAAATCCTATTTGCAGAGAAAATAACATCCCGACCCCGACCTCCAGAAATGTATGGCCTCAAGATCTAATTTATTTCCACAATGTAGAGAGGTACTTAGAACAAAAAAGGGCGTGTGGAAGTTGAGAGAAGATACTTCACGGTAGATGCAGAATCAATATGTGGACCCTGGTCTTTTTTGAATATATGGCCGCCAAAATCTAATTTTTCTACAATTAAAGAGCTACATAGAACTAATACATGGCGTCAAGTAGGTTGATTATGCACTTACTATGCAACTCTGGTTCAGAAAGGATTCTGTTCTGCATAAGTTGGCCCCTATGACAAAAAATTAGCTACATACAAAACAACAAAAAAATAAATGGATGAAGGTAGTCAAACTGGCTCAAACAATTAAAATATGCAAACTTAGCATGCTTTTCGGTACAATTTTGCGGCTGTTTAGGATTTGGCTTCCTGAGAAAATATGCTACCCCTCTCTCTTCAAAAAGATATGAAGGCAGGTACGCTTTTACACAAAGTTGGTTCTTGCCGGTGGATGGCCCTCCCGCTTCCCCTGAGAAAAATTCTTGCGTGCGCACATGATCGAATCTATGTGTACATATAGCGCGGATGACGATCGACGGTCCACATCCAGTCGAGCAGCAGCGGATTCCGACTGCTGCACAAATGCATTGGCAGGACCGGGAAGCACGTATGAACAATACGCGAAGGTAGGAAATATTTCTTCATCAAGAATAAATATACGGGGAAACCTATAAATAGGGAAAAATGTCTAATAGGTGCATAGAATGACAGCGGCTGGAGTCCACTCACATCAAAAAATTTAGTTGTACCCTCCCCCCACCCCCAATTTTTTACCCCTAAACATTTTTTCAAAAGTGATCAGGATCCTCTGAAACTTCAAAAAAAAAAAGAAGTTTGAGCAGTGTTTATTTTTTTACGTTTTTTGAATCTAGCTGCGCTGCTACTGGATTTTATTTCAAAAACTATAAAGGTTTTTCGTCCTTACTTCCCAAGTTGTAAGTTAATTTATTTCTCTTCTCTTCTCTTTCACATCACTCTAATACTAGTAAATTCTACCCAATCTAATTAAGTAGATTAATTCTCCACGCATTAATATACTAAGTGACATATAAATCCGAACACCCAGTTTAAATGGTTTTATTTTAATAAAATTTTGTATAGTACTTAATGAAGCATAATAAGTAAATGATAAAAATTTCAAAATGATTGCACTGCTTTAAAGCCCTTTGACCTTTAATAATGTGTGGATGCACCTTGATGTGCTACGCATTCTCCAACGCGCCTAGGCATGCTTCTGATCAGGTGGTCAATGTCCTCCTGTGGTATCTCATTCCAGGCAACCATCAACTCCTCTCGAAGTGCTTCTAGAGTCTGAGGAGGACGTTGCAAATTGAGCAATCTCCTACCCATGATATCCCACACGTGCTCAATTGGGGATAAGTCGGGAGATCTTGGTGGCCATGGTAACAATGTGACATCATTATGTTGAAAGAAGTCTATTGTGACTCTTGCAACATGTGGTCGGGCATTATCTTGTTGAAAAGTTGGATCTGCCAGGGTGTCAAGATAGGGTAAAAGATGGGGTTCTAGAACTTCGTGGATATAACGCTGCGCGTTCATGTTACCTCTGATGAAGATTAAAGGTGACCTGGAACCATAAGCTATAGCACCCCAAACCATAACTCCAACAGTGTGATGAACATGTCTTTCAACAAAAAACTGTGGATTCCTCCTTTCACCACGTCACCTTCTAACCCTGGCACGACCATCGTGCATTCCTAAACAAAATCGAGACTCGTCACTAAAGGCAATACTGTTCCATTCCTGATCCCAGAGTGACCGTTGTCTGCACCACTCAAGGCGATTACGTCGGTGTTCTCGAGTTTAAGGGAGGACCCAGTGTGGCCGGTATGAAAACAAGCCAAAACTTCTCATTCGTCGGTAAACACTTCGCATGCCAATAGGTCTTCCGTGTTCTGCAAACCATTCATTTGCAATGGACCTGGTAGTGGAGAAACGGTCCCTTAAGGCCAATAATCTTAGGCGGCGATCCTCATGGTCTGTTGTTCTACGGCGGCGTCCAGTGCCCCTTGCTCTTTGCGTACGGCCTTCTCGAAGCCATGCCTGACAACACCTAACCACAGTGTCTACACTTCTTTGCACTCTAACTGCAATTGCCCGAAAAGAAAGTCCAACTTCCCGAAGTCCCACTATACGGCCCCTATCAAACTCACTAAGTTGACGAAATCGTACAGGTCTCCGTACTCTAGGCATCGTAACCGATCGTAAAGGATGTCAAGAACCAAAATCCGCCAACGTTGATTCTTTACTGCGGCTGAAATATTCATTTTTAGAGCGTTAGTGAATTAAAAAAAGCAGTATAAAAACCGGAATGACCAACTGATAAGGCTGAACATTTTTTCACTTGTTATTTACAGTAAGATAAATACATTCACCAACTTTTATTAAAATAAAACCATTTAAACTGGATATTCGGATTTATATGTCACTTAGTATATTTGGAATTATGAGCACATTATACATCGGACATGAATCTTTTAATTTTCCCGTTGTTTCCGGAGCCAGAAGCTTCTTAATGATATAACTTCTTTGATTAATACTAAAAACGTTACATTTACAACCCTCAACCGCCAAGTTTCAACCCCTACAAAATCGTCAAAATACGAAGTTCAAGCGATTTTTTTTTATCTTTTTGCTCCTAGCCACGCCACCATTAGACAGATTTTCTAAAACTACAAAGCTTTTTTATCCTTGTGTGAAAATTTCATCAAAATCTGAGCGGTACTTCTTAAGTTATAAGCGGTAATAAAATTAGCGGACACACCGACAGACAGAGAGAGACAAACCGACAGACAGACAGACCGACGGAAATGAGTGACATTGTTTTTCGCGAGTTTTGGCATAGGAAGTAAAAAACGTAATACCTCGAATTCAAAAACTAAATAAATAAATGCTATTGCTATTCCCCTATGCCTAGAAATAAAAAAAAAAACGATACAGATGAGAGCTGCACTACGAGTTTCAAAAAGTCGACATGATTCAATACCCTTGAGATAGAGATGTAACTTTAATACATGTTCCTAGTTAGTTTCCTCCTTCCGCAGTATCGCAAATACGTATAACACCCTGATCGATACCGTTAACATGAAAACAATTGGAGCAAGCTAGTACATGAAGCCATTTGGAGCATCTACATGTGTTCCTTTACAGTATCAAGAGGTGGCACCAGAAAGCATCAGAATCATGAGGCGATGTTATGGAGAAATTTATGCCTGCCGGAAAATGCACTCAGAAGTGGGATCGAGTCAATCGACGTGAAGTGATGTGATAGTAAAGTACGCTGCGGTGTATGTACAAAGGAAAGCGCTAACAAGACTGTCAGAGTGAAAATTGATCGCTCCAGAGAAAGTTTGACGTATATACGTTGGTATCTCGGACTTGATGAATACAACTTAATACTATCATCAAGTTAGTTTTAGACCAGGGAAATAAGCGAAAGATTGGTTCGGTACAGTTGTAAATACAACAAACCAGTTGTCGTTTTAGGTACTCTAGTGTATGGTAACAAACTGTATTCAAATTCTTCATAGAAGTCTATGAAGTGTTTGGGTTTCAGCAATTAACATGCTTATGGAAAATTGAGGCAATCATGACGTTAAGTAGATTGGCCCTGTATTTCCTTACGCAGTTTTGGACCCATAAACTTTATACTGGGTATTAGGGGAATAACATTCGTAACTTTAAGAGGTGATTCCTTGAATTATTCTAAGCAAAACCGTTCATTATAACCTATGTCCGAAAATCTACCGTTTCGGAGCAAAAAACTGCTGAACTTATTTCTTTTTAGTCATGAAATAAATTAATTTTACACCTTAAGAAAAACAGACAAACAAAATCCCTCACACAACTGGCAACGTCGTACTCTGCCTGCACTGCATGTATCATCGCGTGTTGCCCGCGACCGACATCGTATCGGTGGGCAAAAAATAAATACCTACATCGGGAAAAAATTATTTGATAGTTTCTTGCATACGTTAATGCAAGTAATGTTTACCCGAATTGAAATCACATTTTATTATTCAGTATATGTATTACTGTATCAGTGCGTAAATTATTATATGATTTCGGTACGCGAATATCACGATATGCTTTTTATTTACGGAGAGGCTCATTGCAATTCTGAAGAGGCTGGGCGCATTTACGAAGAACGTTTTCCTGATCGAAGGCTACCAGCTAGAAGAACATTCGTAGAAGTATCCCAAAGACTTTCTGGACACAGGGAGCGTAGTTCCTAATTTTAACAATCACTGAAGACATCGTGAAGTTGGAGTGGAAACCGAAGAACGAATTCTGAATTTAATTGACGAGGATTCGACACGGAGTATGAGAAGTATTGCTCGTAAAGTCGGTTTCTCACACTGGATTGTACATCGGACCCTTAAAGAACAGTTATTGTACCCATAACATGTCCAGAGGGTTCAAGCTCTTTCGCCTGAAGATTTTCCACGAAGATCGAATTTTTGAGTCTTGTTTTACAAGAAATGGAATTTGGAATTTCCACAATTTTCATAATTGGGTGGACGAAAATCCCCATGGACACAGGGCACAGAAAAATTCACAGTATCAATTTTCTGTTAACGTGTGAGCTGGAATAATTCTGTCTAAGTCCTGTCATTTTATTTTTAAGTAAATGTACTGTACTTAAAGCGTTATTAAATAAAAAATATTAGCCACAAAAAATTGCGTAAAAGTATTCAATAATTCAAGGCATATTTTCACGAAACATATCATACAAACGTAAACAATTCGATGAATCAGTTGCGGTCGTCGTGCGCTCGTATCGCGGTTGCGTTGCAGCGTTGCCAAATGTTTGAGAAAATTTAATTATTTACGACTCACTTTCCTCGAAAACGATTGATTTTAAGTTATAATGAACTTTTTTGGTTAGAATAATCCAACGAAGCACCTCTTAAAGTTACGAATATTATTGCCCTACCACCCTGTATATGCATCATATATAGCATCAAAGTCAACTTGTGCACTCTCTGGTATCTTTGTTATTCGACAGTCATGGAAATTGTTGTTCATTGAGTTAAGACCATAGAGTAGAATGAGTATCAGTGAAAGATGGCGTCAAGTAAGTTGACTATGTACTTCCAAAAGTCGCTGTCATCATTTCGTAAATAATTATGTTTGGCACAAGTTAGCCCTTCTGAGAAGAAAGTTAGCTACAATCATGTATAACAAAAAATTAAATGACATTGGCCATTACCATGCACGCTTCACGCAGCCTACAGTAGTGTGAAAACGATTACCGACTGTGACGTACGACCACCGACTACGACGCTTGTCCATCGCGTCGCACATGCCTACCCTACTGTAGGAGGTATTTCTAAGTTTTAAGAGTAAATCTGCGGATACATCTATGATGACTGAAATTTGCCTAATATGTTTTTTTTTTTTTTTTTTATATCGAAACAGCCGCGCAGGCAGAAGCCTAAATGCCGGAACACCGCGGCTGCTATGATGATCCCAAAGAAATTTTGTTAATACGATTTTTGAACTGCCTAAGGTTAGTAGAACTGGGGAAAGCTTCCTCCCGTAGTTTGTTCCACAATCTAGACACCCTCGGGACAAAGGAGCGGTCGTATCGGCCAGTTCTGGATGTACGAAGTTTGACACGGTTAGGATGGGACGCCGAAGTCAGGCGGGTCTGTCTGGCAGGCACATCGCGCGGCGGCATCATGGAAGAGAGCTCTGAGGAGCAAAGCCCGTTGGTGTAGCGATAGAAAAGAGCTAGATCGCCGACGGCCCGCCGGTGCGAAAGAGTCCCGAGACTGTCTGTTAGAGAAGAGTCATCGATCAGTCGGACCGCCCTCCTCTGGACAGCATCGAGCATGGACAATGTAGTCGGGGCGGCAGCACCCCAAATGTGTGAGCAATACTCGAGGCTAGGCCTTATCTGGGCCTTGTATAGAGTGAGAAGGTCATGCGGAGAAAAGTACTTCTTAGCCCTAAACAAATAGCCTAGCTTTTTCCCAGCAGCTGCAGCTATTGAAGAGATGTGTTCGTGCCAGATCAGGTCCTCGGTGATCTGGACTCCGACCAGCCGAAATGAATAGCTCTTTGGTAGAACTCGACCGTCCATCGAAACTGTATGAGCGCTAGGACGCTTTTTGTTCGTCAAAGTACAGTACTGTGTTTTGGAAGCATTGAACTGTACAAGATTGTTGCGTCCCCAAGCAGTGATAGCCTCCAGGTCTCTTGTCAGAGAAGAAGTCGTCGCTAGTCTTCTTTTTTCCAGCTCAGCGGCAGAGATCGGCTTGTCACACTGAATTCCTGCATGTAGAGTGCTGTCATCAGCGAAGCTGTGGATTGGATTGATCGTGCAGGAAAGGAGGTCGTTGATATGTAAGAGAAACAGTGTTGGAGCCAAGACCGATCCCTGGGGAACACCCGCGTTGACGTTGTGGGATGAAGAGGAGAATCCGTCAATTACGACGGATATCTTGCGGCCAGAGATAAAGTCAGCCACCCATCTGCAAAGCTTTTCTGGGAGGCCGTAGGATGGAAGTTTGCTCAAGAGGGCAGCGTGCCACAGCTGATCGAACGCTTTCGTGATGTCAAGAGCAACGACATGAGCCTCACCATGAGACTGGATGAGTTTACTCCACAGTTGCGTGACGTAAGCTAGGAGGTCCCCTGTGGATCGTTGGTGCCGGAAACCGTACTGTCTGTCGCTAATCAAGCTGTGACGTTCGAGGTAGTCCAGAAGCTCGCGATTTATGCACCTCTCCATCACTTTACTTATAACAGAAAGCAGAGCAGAGTTTTAGATCCTTTTTTTGGGATGGGCTGTACATGAGCAAATTTCCAGTTTTCTGGGAAGGTGCCGGATTCATAAGATATCTGGAAGAGACGCGAAAGAACTGGAGCAAGCTCAGCTGCACATCTCTTCAGTACAATGGCAGGAATCAAGTCCGGACCAGAAGCTTTGTTGATGTCGAGCGACAAGAGCACTCGTCTTACGGTCTTATGCCTGAATGTTACCTCCCGCATAGTGTGGGGAACCCTTTGAATTGACGGCACTTGGGCGTTGGTGGGGACGTCCATGGTGGAGTTGGCAGCAAAGATCTTGGCTAGCACTTCCGCCTTGGCCTTTGAGTCGAATACAATAGTTCCATCCTGACACGTAAGTGGTGGAAGGCTACTGTGTGAGAAGTTCTTTTCAATCTGCTTGGCCAGCGTCCAGAAAGACCGACTGCCATTGCGCTGCGACATTACCCTGTGCCTAACTTTTATATCATGCTGGGTTTTGGCATTGCGAACCGCTTCGTTATATTTGTTTCTGGACTCGACGTCGGCTTGTCTGTTCTCTACAGTGGGGTTTTGTAAGTAGGTTCTGTGGGCCTTGATCTTCTGCTGGCGAGCAGTGTCACACGATTTGTTGAACCAGCCGTTGGACCCTGGTTTAGGAACTTTCACTGTGTGAGGGATGTATTCCTCCATTCCGACGTGGATAATTTCGGTTATTGAAGAACAGACAGTCGACGCATCCGCGTCAGTGAAACAGACATCTCTCCAAGGAAAGCTAGAGAAGAAGTCTCTGAGCCCCTCCCAGTCGGCATGTCTGTAATGCCAAGTTTTGCGGCCTGTGCGAGTTTCTGCGGCCACAGCGGCTTCTGACCGAAACCTAACCTCCACAACACCGTGATCTGAGTTACCCAGGGGGGACAGGACGGCAGTGCTGTAAGGGACAGGATGCGTGGTCAGAAAGAGATCCAGCAGGCTACTGGCGTGTGACGAGACGCGGGGGAAAAAAGTAGGGCTCGTCACCAGCTGGGTCAGCCCTTGAGTAAGAGCGAACGCTTCGACTGCACGACCTGCTGCATCGGTCTTATTTGAGCCCAACCAAAGCTCATTATGGGCATTGAAATCACCGAGAAGAACTACCTCTGAAGCGGGGTGATTGATGTTCAGGAAGTCGATCTGGACGGCGAGGTATTCGAGTAGGTCATCCCAGTTATGGTTCGAGGGAGAGCGATAAAGGCAGCAAATAAATTTGGGTGATGTTTTGGAGTTGAGGCGAAGCCACAGAATGTCCTTCCGGTCTGATTCCAAAGAAAGATCCCTGGAGCAGGAAAGACTGCTGCGGACAAAAGCCACAACTGCCCCGTTCTTTCTCAGATTGGAGTGCACCTCGTAGTTTGGGAAGTTGAGATGGTTAATCGGTGCAGCCTCTGAAATTTTTGTCTCCGCCAAGAAAAGCACGGCGGGACGATTGGATTGCAGGTAGTGATGAACAGCATCAATGTTGCTGTTGATCCCGCAGATGTTCGAAAAACAAATTTTATCTTCGATGTTGTTCCCTCGAGCCCACCCTCCACCCGGACATTCCGAGAGTGGAGTGAGTTTACGTCCGGAGTTTTTAGTGCTCGAGGGATCCATCATCATTAATTTCTTTGTTTTGTGCGTAGAATTACTAGGATTGGAGGTGTATAAGATACCAACTTAAAAAAAATGAGACTTACTCTCCCCCACTACTTGCAACCCCAAACCCCCTATGTTTAAACCCTACATTTACGTACCAAAAATGGCCAGGATCTTTTGAAACTTCAAAAAAGTTTGAACAATTTTTATTTTTTTGGTTCTTGGCCTTTTTTGCGCCGTCACTGGACCTATCTTCAAAAACTACAAAGCTTTGGCCTCTTTGTCATAGTATTAATATTGTTTAAAAATTTCAGCGAAATTTGAGCGGTACTTCGCAAATTATAGGCGGCTATAGGATTAGCGGACAGAGCGACAGACACACAGACAGATCTACAGAAATGAGAAAATTTTCGTGTTAACAATACCAGCCAGTAGGCGTGGGAAGTAAAAATCCATGCCATGCTTGATATATCATGATAGTTTGGAGCTAGGCTTCTGTCTTATTCGATTTAGTTGAAAGCTAGGTGGCGCTGCGCGTCTCATTATTATTAGCAGAATGATCAACAAAAAATGCTTAGTTCTCTGTGCAAAAAAGTTACATTTTCATTTTGGTATTTTAAAAAGACATTGGATAGTCATATTCGAACCTTGGCCAGCAAATTTATTGAAATAGTATTGCAACTATTATTATTTTTTCTTAAAAAGTCTCAACTTTTATTAATGTAATGACGCCAATTCCGTTTTATAACAAACACAAGTATTGATAATCAAGAAGGGTAAAATAAATTTCCTCAGCATTGTGCAATTGTGCGATCGCATTATCGCTGCAGCAGTCAACAGCCGTTAAAACTGTTTGGGACTCTACGAAACAGCGTATTTCCAGGGTTAATATAGGTGCATTAGATAGCAAAGTTAGCTTCGGGTATTTTCGGGGAATAAAATTAAAAAGAACATTGCTGAGCACATGGCACAAATACCTCCGTTCCGATCTGTTATTATCGCTTAAATTAGATCCTCCTTCCCATCCAAGCGATGCGCGGAAAATCCCAGCTATGTAAATTAAGGTGGAGATTTATATCCCTATAAGAGACGTTTTACAATCTGTGACAATGAAGAAGATAAGAACACGGGAGAAAAAGAGTGGCACAGTTGAATCACAATAAACTGCTCACCTTCGAACAGAAAGAAGGGCGTCAAGGAAGTTGACTTTGAACTTACTTACTACGCAACGGAAATGCATAACAGAAAAATTGAATGGATCAAGTGAGTCAAATATGCCCATACAATTAGTCAATAGTCTCCACCCATTGGACAAATTTACATTCTAGAAATGCGCTGACCGCCTGGCAACATTGCTATTATTAACCTCGCCACTCGTCTACCACACAACAGTCAGACAATCTCGACATAGGCTACATTAGAAATATTACTCTAACTTTTTGTTTTAATGGCAAATATAGGGAGAATTCCATGGTGTATGAAATACGAGTACCTATGTCTAATGGGTGCATAGAATTACAGGGGCTGGAAGCATATATATATATATATATTGGGAGCATATACATATATATATATATATATATATATAAAGTATATATAGGTGAAAAATTAAAGCTTCCGCCTTTTGTTGGGTACTTCGACAAAATTTAAGCAAAGAGGACTCTTTATACTTTTTTTAATTCTCTCTAGCTTTCAATGGACTTTGCCATCATCATCAGGAGAGTAGTATGTGAGGATGTTGCTAATTGTTGTTTTCGTATAGGATGAGGGAAACGTCCAGTAACATGGTGAGAGCTGGATACATGGTACAATGGTTAAAATTATATAAAATATGACAAGACAAGTTAAAGACAGATCAAAAATTATTTAGAAAACATTAGAGTCCTCTTTGCTTAAATTTTGTCGAAGTACCCAACAAAAGGCGGAAGCTTTAATTTTTCACCTAACTGGTCTAGACGACAATGACCACGTCTCAAGTTATAAAGTATATATATATAAAGAGAAAATTATCATGCGGAGAAAGATATATAACAAAAATAGGACAATAATGGGCAAAAGCCGCAAAAAGTGGATTTGAGCAGAAAATAGGATAGGTAACCCAAGCGCTTCGTATTTCTGCTGGCTGGATTCATCAGGCCCGAAATGAATGCACATATGCAACTACAAAAGTAGATACACATGCCCACACAACCGGATACGGGTGTAACCTGAGGAAACGAAGATGGAGCGGAAAAAAAGACACACGAAGTCCACAACAAGAGCCAACCTACACATTGTAGTATAAAATGGCTAGAAGACCTTGAATTTTCAAGGCTGTTCTATTGTTACCTTTTTATTTTTATATTCATTTGCTTGGTCTGAATTTAAGACAAGCAGTAGCTGGTTTTTTCGTAGTTTTTCAGGATTCTGACCACTTTGTAGCGTAGAAAAAAGGATTTATGAACTCAAACATTTTTAAAAGCGCATAGGCACCCACCAGTGATCCACAGGAGACCTCCTAGCTTACGTCACGCAATTGTGGGGTAAACTCATCCAGTCTTATGGTGAGGCTTATATCGTTGCTCATGATATCATGAAATCGTTCGACTAGCACGCTGTCCTCTTATGCAAACTTCCATCCTATGGCCTCCCAGATAAGCTTTTGCAGATGGGTGGATGATTGTCTCTCTGGCCATTGATATCCGTTGTAAATGACCGGTTCTCCACTTCATCCGACAACTTCAACGCGGGTGTTCCCCAGGGATCCGTCTTGGCTACGAAATTGTTCCGATTACATATCAGTGACCTCCTGTCCTACACGACCAAGCCAATCCACAGCTTTGATGATGACAGCAGTCTACATGTAGGACTTGAGAGTGACAAGCCGATCTCTACTGGTGAGCTGAAACAAAGAAGACTGGCAGCGACTTCGTCTTCATACATTTGAGGTGCTTCCGCGCCGATTACTTTATCCATGCTTGTTGCTGTCCAAAGTAGGGCTGTCCGATTCTTCTTGAACAGAGTCTCGGGACGCTTTTCTACCGGCGGGCCGTCGGCGCTCTAGCCCTCTTCTAGCAGTACACCAACGGGCTTTGTTCATCAGAGCTCTCTTCCATGATACCGCCGCGCGATGTGCCTGCCAGATAGGCCCGTCTGACTTCGGCCTCCCATCCTAACCGTATCGAAGTTGATTTCTACATGCGCGGCTGCGGCAGTAGGCGTGGGAAGTAAAACTAATCAGTATGGATCTCCTAAGCAATTTGAGTAAAATCAATAGAACTTGTTGCAGCTTCCACTGAGTATTCTTTCCTTAAGCATCCTCAACCGACTTTATTGTCTTTCTTGCCCTGCTAACCCTATTTTGCCATGCATCGTACGACACCAGCGAGCGGCGACATACGTGCCCCACCGCCTATCGCCCTAGAAATAAATCATTTATTGGCCAATTCTGGGATGTCACGCGTCCCATGGGGAGACTGAAGCTGAAGCTTGGAAGCTTCCTCAACACAGAAACATACATTATTCATAACCGCTTAGATGTTTTAAGTGGCCACAAAGTTTATGCGTATTCCTTGGTAGCGTAAAAGCGTCCGACATAGCGTGGGCGCCTAAATAATTTGGATATTTTGCATGGGCGGGCGCAGTAAAATTAATATCTATTTTTATCCCATCAAATCGTAGTGAAAATAGCCCTCACTTCGTGAATTGTACAGCAGTTGGGTGTTTGTTTCAATGTGAAAAAAAAACTGAGCGTAAAACGACATTGCCCAGACGAATTACACTTTTTGAGATTATGTCATTCAAACCAATACATCGTTTTCATCTAAGAGCGAAACTATGATGTATGTTATTCTAAATAATTAGAAAGTACAGGGTGCGGCAGAAAGGACGGGCGTTTTTGGGATGGGTAGTACTCTCCGCCTCCGTCTACGAGAGAGGTGGGGAGGGTGCCGTTTGACTCGTGAGATCCTAGCTTTATTTTACCAGTTGTCGTTATGGAGCCTTGGACGGTGGAGCATCGCGTTTTCGCCTATGATTGTTTCTTTCGAAATAATGAGACAGTCATCGTCGTACAGCGTGAATTCCGTCGCCACTTCAACATTCATCGGAATAGAGCTGTTCCCTCTCGAAACACCATCCTTCGTTGGGTTGAATCAACTGAACTGATCAACAGAAGACCAAGAGGAGCGCCGCGAACAGTTCGAACTCCTGAAAATGTTGAACGCGTTCGACAGGTCTTTCTTCGCAGTCCGACTCGATCTGCCCGGAAACATGCTGCTGCACTTCGCCTTAGATCGTTCGGTAAGGCGAATGTTCAATATGGATCTCCGCTTTCACCCCTACAAATTGGCCATTGTACAACAGTTACAGCCAGGAGAATATGCACAACGAATGAACTTGAACGTGAGATGGAAGCACTGATCGATCAAAATGAGAACTTCATTTTGTTTATGAGTGACGAAGCCCATTTTCACCTAAACAGCATGGTAAACCTGCACAATTGTCGTTATTGGGCTAATGAAAATCCGCAACAGTTACACGAAAGACCGCTGCACAGCCCAACTTGCATCATTGGCCCTTACTTCTTCGAAGACGGTAATGGTCGTGATGTTACCGTGAACTCAGAGCGCTACGTCGACATGATCACCAACTTCTTTCTCCCTGAATTACGACGGCGACGTGTTCCAATCCGACGTATGTGGTTCCAACAGGATGGGGCGACCGGCCACACAGCCCGAGCGTCCATGGACGTTAATCGCCCTCTCTTGCCTGGTCGCCTTATTTCCAGGTTTGGCGATGTTCATTGGCCTCCTCGGTCCCCAGATTTATCCATATGCGATTTTTTTTTAAGGTGACACCTCAAGGCTAAAGTATACGCGAACAAGCTCCGAACTCTTGACGAATTGAAAGGCGAAATTCGTGTGGAAGTCGCCCAAGTTGAGAGAGCGATGTTGCAGAGAGTCTATGCGATTTTCTAAGAACGCCTCCAGCACTGCATCAACGATTTCAGCCACCACATGCCTGATGTGATTTTCCACACTTGACTCTCAAATGCCATTTCCTTGTGAACCTGATTCCATCAATAAATTTGTTTTCGAGTAAAAATTAACTATTTTATGATATTTTTAAAACCGTCCATCCTCTCTGCCACACCTTGTAGTTCATTTGTCATAAATAATACAACAGAAATCATAGAATGAACATTTTCTATAAAGTTGACCAGAAAAATGTTGAAAAGTAAAAATAATTTTTTTCAGACCTTATTTATCGGTTTTCATAATTTTTATTTTAAGGATGGACTTTTTGTGAGCACTCCTAATATGTTTTTGATAGCCGACTGAATTCCGTAGTAGGTTTTTGTTTGTTTTCAGTTTCCAACCATGTATTTTTATTCTGCTTAACTCTATGAGAAAGCATATTTTACAAAAATCGGAGACCATTTTACGAGAAATAATCTGGTTTTTGATTTATCAGTATCAATCTGCTTTTGATCTGATGTCGTAACCTTGCATTTCACATCTTTTTTTTATTAGTTATGTTTCGAACCTATGATCATACATTTCGTTTTTTCACATTTAATTTAATCTAATTTGTTTTTAATCATACAGTAAGCTTACTCATTTCACTATCCATTACAACTACAATTTCTCTACTTACTGAACCACTAACTGAAATTAATCTATCATCCGCAAACATATTTATAAAAGAATTGTTAAGGACATTGGACATACCATTGACATATAGAATAAACAGCAATGCGCCTAGTATGCTGCATTGAAGTACTCTTTGATCAACAGAAACATTACTTGATATTTTACTTTCAATTTTTAATTAATTCCATACAGTTCACATTTTCTCAACAACATTTTTCTGTCAATAATTTCAAGCGCTCTTTTTAGGTCAACAGACATACACACACACAATCACATTACCAACATCTACATGTTTTTCCCACTTTGTACATTCAAGCTGGCATGCAGTTTCACAAGAATGATCCCTTCTGAACCCGGATTGCCTCTCGTGTTCACACGTAGTTGCTCACTCAGCTGTTTATAGTAACGGAGATAAACTAAACATGATAAATGATGTTTTTATTTGAATAATATAACCTAACAAAAAAAAAAATAAACTAGAACAAACCCCCTAGCTACGATACATTTTGGTATACATAAGGTGAAACTACCATTTAACTGGAGTATTCATCAACGGTAAACGCGGCGAGTATGATGTGGGTATAAACAGATCTAGATCAGAAAATGTACAAAAAAACTCAAAAAGTGTTTATAAACACAATATCTGAAGTATCCCTTTACGGCTATTATGAGATTGAATAAAAAAAATCAATATTCTTCAAACACCGTTATGGTGATATATTACTTTCCTGTGCAGAACTATGGGATCAAACTTGTAGGGGTTATTCAGTGTAACAGTAGAAAATATATAGGGACCCAATCCGGCGCTTGTGTGTTATCATCTTTAGAAACGATAACAGAGATTGTTTTTGTAGCTGCATTCCATATCGCCTTAGTCGTGCTATCGTATTTGTGAAGTTTTCAAGAATTTAGCAAAAATTAATTGTTGCTAATGGAAAAATGGCTTCATCAAATCGCTGCACTACCAAATTTTTTACGCTATGTTTTATGGACCGATGAAGCCTCTTTCACAAGAGACGGTATTTTTAATAGTACCAATAGCCACGTTTGGGACAAAGAAAAATTCCATGCAATTTTTCCTAGAAAACATCAGCAACGTTGGTCTGTCAACGTATGGGCAGGCACTGTTGATGATTATTTGATTGGGCCATACCTTCTACCGGAACGGAAAATATGCCGCCCCTTTTCTAGTTTCCTATAGTTTTTCATCATGTAAATTTTGTGCGTTGTCTGTAAAGCATATTTATAAACGAAAAATTGAGTGTTTCTCAAAAAATTCAAATATAACAACCTATATTCTTACGATTTTGGGTCGTCCTTTTATAAATTTTATTTTAGTAGAAAATGTTGTGTGGGACTTACATTACTAAATTTTTGGGTTATCTGCAGTTTTCCAGAAGTTGGTTTTGACTGGCTGTTACTGCTCTTCGATATTAGACTTTCGTCCTATGGCTTAAAGAAAGGTTGATTTTGTTTACCCTCAAGATATCAGTCATAAATGATTTCTTCTCCGTTTTACCACACAATGCTTACGCAGGGGGGCATTTGGGATGAGGACAATAATTTGTGTAATGTGTATTTAGACGATTTCATGCGCTTCTTATTGTTGACATTCAAGTTTGTTTTAAACATTTTGGGCAAGTTATAATGGAATTAACTCTAAAGCGTCTTTTGAAGTACTACTAACCTGATTATGAGTTTGGTGCGCTTATGTTGTTACATAAAGGAGCATATTGTGTGGATGCTTATGAATTATTCATAAATTTTAGGAAGCGAGGAAGGGACGCTAAAATCCTTAGGACAGATATGGAATTTTTTATGGAGAAATATTGTGATGTAATCGATCCTTATAAAAATAATATTCGCGCTTCGTAACTGTCCCTGAACCTATACCTGAACCCTACTAGGTTTCATGAGATGAGGCATATAGGTTTCTCCATATCATATGAAAACATTATTTATCCTTGTCGTTGTAAAAATACTCTAGCTAGTTTATGAAAAACGGTGATTCTGAAAACAGATACCTTAAAACAAAGATGAAATTATTTATTGAAGTTAACCACTAAAGGCTGCCGTAGACGCTCATGTTACACGTACGTTTTACTTCACTTATTACTACTTACTACTTGACGCAACAAACAAGGATACACATTGCTTCAAAGTACTCGTCAAATACTCTTCAGGGTACTTGACCTAGATACTCGGTAACCTCAAAAATTATAATTTTCAACCAAGTTTGTAAGCGTAGCGTAGCAGGTCGGGAACTCGGATCAAGTTTATTTGAACTTTTTTTTTATTATAAAAAATGTTTTTTCTTAACACGGGTTCTTGGATTATTATGAACAAGAAAGGTCGTTCGTATGTTTTCTCTAAAGCTTTTCCGAGTTGTAAGCGACTTAATGTCTTCAATCCCTAGAAATGGGTAACGTGAATGTTTACAAATACCGATATATTTTGAGATGGCCAAGCGTCTAAATTAAAGTGAAAACCTTCCCCTACAAGACCTAACAGAGTGTTTTAACCTTAGATTATTTTAAAAGCATTTTTTAACTTGTTTGGTAGCCCAAAATTGGAGAACTTTTGATTTTCGCTCACTGTACATTCTTTCTTTACATCAAAGCAGCCGCTCAGGCAAAAGACTCAATGTTAGGACTGTTAGGCTGTTATGAGAATCCCAAAGAAACTTTGTTAATCCGATTTTTGACCTGCCTAAGGTTAGTGGAACTGGAAAAGCGCCTCTTGTAGATAGTTTCACAGTCTCGACACGCTAGCGACAATGGAGCGAGCGCATCGGCCAGTCCTGGGTGTACGAAGCTCGACAGGGTTAGGGTAGGAGGTCGCAGTCCGGCAGGTCTGTCTAGCAGGCACATCGCGCAGTGGCATCGAAGGAGGAGCAAAGGCTGTTGGTGTAGCGGTAGAAAAAAGCTACATCGATGATGGCCCGCCGTTGCGAAAGGGTCCAGAGACTGTCAGAGTCATCGATCAGTCGGACAGCCCTGCTCTGGACAGCATCGAGCACGAATAATGTAGTCGGGGCGGCAGCACCCCCAACGTGTGGGCAATTCTCGAGGCTAGGTCTTTTCCGGGCCTTGTATAGAGTAAGGAGGTTGTGTGGAGAAAAGTAATTTCTTTTTCCCAGCAGCTGTCGCTATTGACGAGATGTTTTCGTGCCAGATCAAGTCCTCAGTGATCTTGACTCTGATCAGCCGAAATGAACGGCTGTTTGGCAGAATTCGACCTTCCGGATGAGGGCCAAGACGCTTTTTGTTCGTCAAGGTACAGTACTATGTTTTGGAGGCATTAAGCTGTACAAGACTGTTGCGTCCCCAAGCAGTGATAACCTCCAGGTCTCTCGTCAGAGAACGCTGCTAGTCTTCTTTTTTCTAGCTCATCGGCAGAGATCGGCTGGTCGCTCTAAATGCCTGCATGTAGAGTGCTGTCATCAGCAAAGCTGTGGATTGGATTGATCGTACAGGAAAGGAGGTCGTTCATATGTAAGAGGAAGAGCGTTGGAACCAAGACCGGTCCCTAGGGAACACCCGCGTTGACGTTGTGGGATGAAGAGGAGAACCCGTCAGTTACGACGGATATCTTGCGGTCAGAGAAAAAGTCACTCACTCATCTACAAAGCTTCTCTGGGAGGCGATAGGATAATAGTTTGCATAAAAGGGCAGCGTGCCATATCTGATCGATTCTTAATTCGTCACGCAAGCTGTTATGCATGATATCAAATCGTCCATCTTATCGCGTTCCGACAATTACTGTTCGTCATTAGTGAAATCAACCAAAGGTTGATTTTTTTGTGCGCGTACCAGCTTGGTTAAAGAAAAAAGATGTGCGAGTAGCATGAGTGTCTAAGATTTTATAAATCTTTAAATGAAATGATATCCGGGAGTACAGTAAATCAGAGTAACAACCACAGTATACATTCAGTTACAATAACGCTCCGTCTATATTAAATTGCATTTTTCAAATGCAATCAGCTGGCCATGATTTGCAATGCTAGGCAATCAAGATTAATCCGATAAATCCAGTGTGCACTGGCGCTATAAGTAATCCGTTATCCACCTGTCACCCAATCTAGTCGGTCGCACGGTGGCCCTAATCATCCCAGCAAGGTATACAGAGAATTGCTGAATGAGATGCAATTATATAGTGTAATTCAAGAGCGGCATGTTTCTATAGTGCAGGTAATACGGCAAAAAATAATAGGTAATGGTCCTATATGAAGTGCTCCGTTGCAGAGGTTCCAGGATGTTGTTATAATTTACAAATCAAGCTAAACATATTCGGAACAGATAGAGTCATTGCGATTATTCATCTTGACCTGTTAGTATGTTGGTGTGGGACAAATATTAAACTGAATTTTGAATCACTTAACCTTAACCAGCTGAGCTGAACATTTATATACACAATTGGTTCTCATGACAATACAAAATGTTTCAGATACCACCATTTGAATCAAATATGGCGGATGCTACAAAACGACGATTTATCATTTCCAGAGTAACTCCTACAATAAAGGTATCAAATGAAAGGGCCTGATGAGAGAAACACAATCAGCAAAGTGACGTCATTAAAAATCCAATAAATGGCGGCGACCGCAAAATGGCTATTTTGATTCCCACAATAGCTCTTATGATATGTGTATCTAATGAAAGCTTGATGAGTGAAGCACAATACTAACAATCATGATTTATGCTACATATTGAGATAGAGAAAACCCAGTATTTTATATTTTTGAATGTTTCATGAAGGAAAATAGTTTCCCCGTAAACGCCAAAAATTGCACTTACACTTAGTATAAACCCCGTATATTGATTTTTTTTAGAAAGACCCTGGTATGTACTCAGCAGATACGGCCTTTAACTAAGGAAAATCATCGGCCCTCTCCATGCCAGATTTTCTCTAGCTAGACGTTTTAAAACATTTTAATATATCAGTAATAAATTGTTACTTTTTAAGTTAAAGTAATTTTTATATAAATACATGTGTTTTTTTGAATAAGGTATATTCGTAATAATAAATAATACGATATTAATATATAAAATGATTGTCTTTTGACGCAGATATAAATTTTTATCATAATTACAGAGTTAAAACCAAGCATAAGCCGAATTTAAATTATACGTGGCTTTAATTAATTATTCTTAACATAATGCGTTGCTTTCTTCGCCGGTATATCGCATAACTAATGGCTATGGCCTAGTTTCACATACATTTTTCGTAAAAATGATTGCTATGATATTATAAATTATTTGATGAATGATCTTATACTAAGTGACATATAAATCTGAACACCCAGTTTAAATGGTTTTATTTTAATAAAAGTTGGTGAATGTATTTATCTTACTGTAAATAACAAGTGAAAAAACGTTCAGCCTTATCATTTGGACATTCCGGTTTTTATACTGCTTTTTTTTAATTCACTAACGCTCTAAAAATGAATATTTCAGCCGCAGTAAAGAATCAACGTTGGCGGATTTTGGTTCTTGACATCCTTTACGATCGGTTACGATGCCTAGAGTACGGAGACCTGTACGATTTCGTCAACTTAGTGAGTTTGATAGGGGCCGTATAGTGGGACTTCGGGAAGCTGGACTTTCTTTTCGGGCAATTGCAGTTAGAGTGCAAAGAAGTGTAGACACTGTGGTTAGGTGTTGTCAGGCATGGCTTCGAGAAGGCCGTACGCAAAGAGCAAGGGGCACTGGACGCCGCCGTAGAACAACAGACCGTGAAGATCGCCGCCTAAGATTATTGGCCTTAAGGGACCGTTTCTCCACTACCAGGTCCATTGCAAATGAATGGTTTGCAGAACACGGAAGACCTATTGGCATGCGAAGTGTTTACCGACGAATGAGAAGTTTTGGCTTGTTTTCATACCGGCCACACTGGGTCCTCCCTTTAACTCGAGAACACCGACGTAATCGCCTTGAGTGGTGCAGACAACGGTCACTCTGGGATCAGGAATGGAACAGTATTGTCTTTAGTGACGAGTCTCGATTTTGTTTAGGCATGCACGATGGTCGTGCCAGGGTTAGAAGGCGACGTGGTGAAATGAGGAATCCACAGTTTTTTGTTGAAAGACATGTTCATCACACTGTTGGAGTTATGGTTTGGGGTGCTATAGCTTATGGTTCCAGGTCACCTTTAATCTTCATCAGAGGTAACATGAACGCACAGCGTTTTATCCACGAAGTTCTAGAACCCCATCTTTTACCCTATCTTGACACCCTGGCAGATCCAACTTTCCAACAAGATAATGCCCGACCACATGTTGCAAGAGTCACAATAGACTTCTTTCAACATAATGATGTCACATTGTTACCATGGCCACCAAGATCTCCCGACTTGTCCCTCAATTTGCAACGTCCTCCTCAGACTCTAGAAGCACTTCGAGAGGAGTTGGTGGTTGCCTGGAATGAGATACCACAGGAGCACATTGACCACCTAATCAGAAGCATGCCTAGGCGCGTTGGAGAATGCGTAGCACATCAGGGTGCATCCACACATTATTAAAGGTCAAAGGGCTTTAAAGCAGTGCAATCATTTTGAAATTTTTATCATTTACTTATTATGCTTCATTAAGTACTTATACAAAATTTTATTAAAATAAAACCATTTAAACTGGGTGTTCGGATTTATATGTCACTTAGTATATTTTATTAGTCAAGTAAAAGTACAACATAAACAGCAAAAATCTTTAACCTCAGTTTTCTCAAAACTTGTTCAATTGGAGATACGGGAGTCTTCCTTGATAGGGCAGAATAAATAAAGCGACGTCAATTTAAATCCAATATGGCAGACGTCTAATATGACAATCAATTGTTATGTCATGGAGCTGATCCGATGATGGTGTCGGAAGATGACCAAGGCAAATACAACAATCCATCGAGTTGTGACTCGTTTGATTCTTCTAGATAAGTTACTTTGGTCCTAGGATCGGTTATTATGTAAAATAAATACTATTCTATAATAGCAATATCAAACTTAACATTGGATAATTTTTTCTCTGATCTGTGATGTTATTGTATGACATATGCATTTTTGAAATCAATTAAAAATCCAATATGGCATCCATTTATAAGAAAAAAAAAGTTGATTGAGGATAAGAGATTAAATGAAGTTCAAATTATGTCACCTTGAAAACGAGAAAAAGTGCCAATGTTAATGTATGTTTTATTTTGACATCCCACCTCAAATAAAGTCAGGAAAAATGAAAACGATTTTGAGAAATTCTGTTTCTTTTTTCTATCTTCGGAAATACCCTGTAGTGCAAAACTTGCTAAGTGTCGTTTTATTAATTGCCTAAATGCGAAACCTTCATATCTCTTACCTTTTTCGAGATCTCAATTTTGAGAGTAGAATTTGAGACACCCAGTATGTAAAGTAGTAGAAACACTACACTAGCTTTTCAACATCATTGATACCAAAAAGTAAAAAATAAGTTAAAGGAAAAACATTTTTTAAAACAAGCTATATTTACCTGTTGATAAAAAATACGATTGGAAATATGCTGCCTTGCACTTAACTTTTGAACGATAATAAAGATGAAATTTTCAAATGAAACCATATTACATTCTAACAGCAAGAGAGGTAAAAGGATGTAACACGCTTTAATTTGAAAATTTGAGACGAAGGACCTTATCACCGTTTAAGATTCACAGGCATAGAACAGCATATTTCTATACGGAAAAAATATCTTTGTTTTTCCTTCTTTTTAAAACGACTAAACAAAAGCTTGTTTTAAAAATTTCGCAATTTTTTTTACTACGAGATAGAGAGAAATAGAAAAATATGTTCTACACCGCTGGTATTTTTCAAACATCTACTTTGAAAACACGATGGAGTTCGTGAAAGGCATTGAAAAATATAAACTCATTACAACCTTATCAGAAGCATATTCATGTTCTTCCCCCATCAGTTGAAACTAACACACACACACACACACAACGATCTAAGTAATGAGACGTTTTAGGCCCTATTTGAATAGGGCTTTTAGGTTATTTTTGGTTTACCGTTATCCACTTGTCACCAACGTAGCCTTTTGCACGCTAGCCTCACGCTATGCCCTAGTCATCCCAGAAAGGTATACAGAGAATGGCTGAACAGTGGAATGCAGTTCTACGTGACTCAAATTATTCATTACTAAATTAAAGGGGTACCGGATGCATGTATTTCCATGCGGGATGCACGTATTTGCACAATTGAATTGATGTTCTATTATCTAATTGGGTTGTTAATTGGAAGTAATGGTTTGATGTTCGGGAACAAAGATATTCTATCGATATTATGTTTGCGTATGATATACCGAATACGAGCGTAAGGTGATTATTATACATCGTACGGGACCGCCACAAGTAGGGAAACTGCCGGTACATTCTTTAAAATATATTATGTAGCTAAAATATTTCAGTTCTATATTCAATTTTCGTATCCCTGTCTAAAGATATGACGATGGAATGAGTTTCTCTGAGCTTCCTTCATGGCGTCGGTGCGTTTTACACCTGCTAGACGGACCCACCAGGTTAGTTCATTTCATTCCAACAGCTCCTCTTCTTTGTTCTTATAGTCTAATCATATTAGCAAATTTCCCCGAAATGATTGCAAAGTCTGGTTTTATTGGTGCAAGTTGTTCAAGGAGGTATTTAAAACATGGACGCATAAAATGGGTACACCAATTTTTGTGGAAAAACTATTTAACCAATCTACTCCAATTTTGTTGTTGTTAATTATAAGTACGAATCCTATGAATTTGAAGATTTTCAGGTATCTGCAAGAAACCATCGTCGCAATACCAACAAGTGCCAAAACCTGCAGTTTGCCCCGGTTTCGGCCATAACGTTTTTTGCTATTATTCGGATATTTCTACGTGTAGTCTCATTTTGTAGGTCTCACAAATACCTAAAAATCTTATATGAAGAGTTTTCCGTTGCCGCCAACACCCAAAAAACACGTTTTCTCATTCGTTGTTGTCGAATAAAAAGTTTTCTCACAAAAATTGATGTACCCATTGCATGCGTACATGTTTTGAATACGCCCGTGAACAACTTACATCAATAAAACCAGACTTTACAATTATTTCGCAAATCAGGGGTATTGTCGTCTAATACGGGTGCGGCAGAGAGGATGGACGGTTTTAAAAAAATCATAAAATAGTTAATTCTTACTCGAAAACAAATTTATTGATGGAATCAGGTTTACAAGGAAATAGCATTTGAGACAGTCAAGTGTGGAAAATAACATCAGGCATGTGGTGGCCGAAATTGTTGATGCAGTGCTGGAGGCGTTCTTGGAAGTTCGCGTAGACTCTGTCCAACATCGCTCTCTCAACTTGGGCGAATTCCACGCCCTTCAATTCGTCCAGAGTTCGGGGCTTGTTCGCGTATACTCTAGCCTTGAGGTGTCCTCATAAGAAAAAATCGCATATGGATAAATCTGGGGACCGAGGAGGCCAATAACATAGCCAAACCTGGAAATAAGGCGACCAGGGAAGAGAGGGCGAATAACGTCCATGGACGCTCGGGCTGTGTGGGCGGTCGCCCCATCCTGCTGGAACCACACACGTCGGACTGGAACACGTCGCCGTCGTAATTCAGGGAGAAAGAAGTTGGTGAGTTCACGGTTACATCACGACCATTACCGTCTTCGAAGATGCAATGATGCAAGTTTGCGATACAGCGCACCAAACCATTACTTTTGGGCTGTGCAGCGGTCTTTTGTGTAACTGTTGCGGATTTTCATTAGCCCAATAACGACAATTCTGCTGGTTAACGATGCTGTTTAGGTGAAAGTGGGCTTCGTCACTCATAAACAAAGTGAGGTTCTCATTTTGATCGATCAGTGCTTCCATTTCACGTGCGAAATTCACTCGTTGTGCATAATCTCCGGGCTGTAACTGTTGCACAATGGTCAATTTGTAGGGGTGGAAGCGGAGATCCATATTCACCATGACTGCGAAGTGATTCAACCCAACGAAGGATGGTGTTTCGAGAGGGAACAGCTCTATTCCGATGAATGTTGAAGTGACGACGAAACTCATGCTGTACGACGATGACTGACTCATTATTTCGGACGAAACAATCATAGGCGAAAACGCGGAGCTCCACCGTCCAAGACTCCATAACGACAACTGGTAAAATAATGGTAGGATCTCACGAGACAAACGGCACCCTCCCCACACCTCTCTCGTAGACGGAGGCGGAGAGTACTACCCATCCCAAAAACGTCCGTCCTCTCTGCCGCACCCTGTATGATTAGACTAGTTAGAATAGTTACCAGTAGAAGAACCACTCCATGGAAAAAACTCAGATTT
Organism: Acanthoscelides obtectus; assembly: GCA_963669975.1. NCBI lineage: Eukaryota > Metazoa > Arthropoda > Insecta > Coleoptera > Chrysomelidae > Acanthoscelides > Acanthoscelides obtectus. The sequence continues at coordinate 32,099,481 of CAVLJG010000010.1, forward strand.
TGCCACGGTGGCTAAGATGATACATCTGGTGGCTGAAATGCTACCTGCTTTTTGGATGTGATCACCCATTCATTCAGGAAATATCTTCGCATCTGCTTGGAGAAATATTCTGATTAGGTTTTTTGCACAACCGTAATAAAAAAGTGAAACAATTGTTGACGCAATTTTAGGCATGGCAACATGCAGATTCGTTAAAAGCTGTCTTTTTTGAATGAGATTATGCGAAAAAATATTTTTCTAAGCATATGATAGTTTCTTTAACTATCCAGGTAGTCGATGGCCGGCATCCGATCTCTTCGGGAGTGGGCTCGTGGCTGTTACATGTGTACAGGGCGATTCACTATGACAAATTGGTGCTGCGTGCTTAGATGCAAATAAAGGTGAGAATGGTGACAAAACAAAGTGCCATCTGTTACCGGAATCGACCACTGAGCTAGTGAAAACAATTCGCAGTGGTCTATTCTGGTAACAGATGGCACGTTGTGCTGTCTTATTCCGGTAGGCCTTATACATACGATGAACAGGGATAATTACCCAACTTTGGTTCATTGACCTACCTGACCAGTTGCCAATTTGCACCAAACAGCTGCCCATGGTTGGCCGTCAGTGGACGAATGGATGAAAGCCGTACCTTTTACTAGTTTGATATATAGATTTTTTCAGTGTTACTAGTCGTACACCTCCTGCAGCATATCCTTTATAGTTTATAAAAGTCTCGTTCCATTTCTTTCACATTTTTTTCTATACTTTAATACAAATATTTCCCTAACTACAGATAACGAAAATAAGAAAAACAATTTGTTTGTTACTTAACTCACACACCCATTTAGAAACTTGTGACCAGTATATTCCAAGTATTTAACAAGATTGGCACAGTGGTCGCTGAGGTTACGTAATAACAAAGAATACAGTACGACAGATGAATCATTGCCAGTCACATCGCATTTTTTTAAGAAAAATATATTTGTCATCCATTGTCTATGTCATCAAAACAGTAACGACATGAATTGCCCTGTAGAAAAACAATTACTCGATGCCATTACGGACAATTTTTTGACAACCTATTCCGTATGTGCACCAAACACTACTATTAAGCAATAAAAAAGTGGACCTAAAAAAATGCATCCGAGTAATACTCATAACTCTGTATTCTTTGGTTCTGAGAGTATTGAGAATATTTTGCAAATCTTTTTGTTTCAAAATTTTGACCAGACTTCCTTTTATAGTAGTCGCAGTGTACCTTTTATCTAAGTTCTAGGCTTCGTGACTGCTATGGCATGAAATAATTTCTAAGACCCTATAGGTTATCGCGTATTCGGAATCTAAGATTAATTTAAACTAAATACACACATTTTTGAGTTCATTTTCCAATAATTCTTGGAAATAAGCAGTCATCCACCAGAGCTGGTTCTTCTGTCTATTGAAATGTCGTTTTAGTTTCTTTTCCCCTTTTTCTAAGGCCACTGACGTATTAAAATTGTTATCCAGGTTTCTCTAAAAACATCGTTCACATTATCCTATCAATAAACGCAGATTGACATTTGGGTCACATGTTAGTTATTGGCCTAAAATCAGTGCCAATACCTTGGTTTGCTTGCATTAACTTTTGGAAAGTGTTTTGTTTGTGAAAAGTCCCTAATATTTTTGACTTAAACAGTATAGATAAAAGAATAACTTCCATCCGGTATACAGGGTTTGTCCGGAAAGTAATAGGACTCATTTTCTTCCGCCATGACTGTACTTCGGAGCATGCGCGTACCGACTGGATTCGGTAGAGGGCGTTCCTAGCTAACGAATGAGCGGCTGGTCAGTTATCTCCGAGCACTTGGAGAGTCAGGACAGGCATTTTTGCGCGACGTGTTTCTGTGAGTGGTGCAAGCCGAAAATGTAGCGTTCGTTAGAGCAGAGGTACGCGATTAAATTCTGTGTGAAACTCGGTAAATCTGCATCAGAGACGTTTGATTTGATCTGGGCTTACCCACCGATAATGTGACTCGTGTGCGCAAAGTTTTGAACTCAGACTGTCGACTAAGTATTCTTTTAATTGCTCAGATGCTAAATTTACCAAAATCTGTGGTTCATGACATTGTGACACAGCATTTGAATATACGCAAGGTGTGCGCGAAGATGGTCCCAAAAGTGCTCACTGACGACCAGAAATTGCGGCGAGTGAAAGTGTGCCAAGAAAATTTGAACATGTGTGAAAGTGACCCCCATTTTTTGAATAACTTAATCACAGTTGACGAGTCGTGGATCTTTGAGTATGATCCAGAAACAAAGAGGCAATCTTCCGAGTGGCACACGACGGCGTCTCTTCGCCCAAAAAAGGGAAGAATGAGCAAATCCAAAGTGAAAACGATGCTCATTGTCTTTTTTGACATCAAAGGCATCGTCCAGTGCTCAGGAGACTCAAACGAAGGGTCAGTCGGGTCCGACAAGACATCGCAGCCGACTGGAAGTTGCACCACGACGACGCCCCGGCTCACACCGCCTTTCTTGTGAACAGCTACCTGACCAAGGCCGGCATCCCAACGCTTCCGCAGCCGCCCTACAGCCCAGATGTGGCCCCCGGACTTTTTTTTATTTCCTCGCCTGAAAAGGCCCATGAAAGGCAAGCATTTTGAGACGACAGAGGGGATCCAAGCAGCATGCACCGCGGCTCTCAAGGCTATTCCAGAGAACGCCTTCCGGGACGTCTGCAATGCTTGGAAATCGCGCTGGCAGCGCTGCATCGACGCAGAAGGAGCCTACTTTGAAAGTTTTTGAAGAATTGTAACGATTGGCTCAATACATTTTTTTTAAATCGACTCAGTCCTATTACTTTCCGGACAAACTCTGTACATATTTATAAATATTTGATATATTTAATTTTGAAGTGAAATATAAGTTACTTATGCACCTACCTGCTGCCATTTTAGTCTCTTCTCTGTTGCCCCTCTTGTATCCAACTCCTGTGGGAACATAGTTCCAAACTTGGTCGTCTGGTTATTGGTGATTCAAAAGTACTCATTATAAGTCCTAACACTGTTATCACTGTTTCATAATAGTAACATATTTTGCAACAAGATGTCTCTGCTTATATCCTTGCAGGTATTTGAACATTTAACTTTTTGTTTGCACAAACTTTCCAAGATTAACTTGACATTTGAGAAGTTTACGATGTCGTATTCAATATAAGTGCTAGATGACTCCTGATATCTGGTGAAAATTTTATATTTGAATGTTTCAAATCAATTAAGCAATATTTGAACGTTTGTATGAAGAAGGATCGATTTTGATTCATAAATAGTTGCTTGAAGAAAGGAAATGTGGTTAACTTTCATCTGCAGCAGGCGCTGACTGTTATTATGACAAAGGTTTTCAATACTTGTCTGGTACAAATACAGCCAGGAGGAATCGGGCAGCGACCTTCTGTTGCGCCTGTCAGTGAACTTTACAGTCGAGCAAGTTCGCAAACACAAAAGGCCACCAAAATTAAAACAATAAGACAGCGCAAAGCGCGATCTATCACACCAGAATCGACCACTGCACATGCTTAGTCAAAATTGAAGCCTTTTGACAAAATCCTCACACAAATCATATTTTTAGACCATATCAAAAGTGATTTTAACAGTGCCTAAACGCTCTCTGTTCTAAAAGATTATCTTCTTCTCCTTTGCTCTCTTCCTCCCTTTTTTCCTTCCTTAACCCGACAGCGTTCGCGCCCCCAAAGTATATTAATCAGGTCGCTGCGGGTCATAGTGACCCGCTAGTGTTAGGCCCTATAAATTTAGTATAACCAATAGAATTGCTTAATTATTTTTTTAAAGATTTTATTTGCGAAGGTAACTAAAGCATATAACCTAACATTGGTATAGAAAAACCTTAAAATCTAACAGTTAGGTATCTTTCAAAAAAGTAGCTAAAAAAAGTTTTTCTGCATTGGTCGATTAATACTTATTTCTAAAAAAAATCCTACTTTAAATAATGAAAAACATAAATCTATTTTTTCTGCTAATACTGAATTAAAATTTATAACAAAAAATATCTCTGAAACCATTTATAAACTGTATTTATTGCGTGCCCATTTCTAAGGAGTATTTTTCAGACAATTCAGGCATGTAAGTTTGCCATGATTTCCACAGATACATATTTTGCAAATCGCACAAGTGTGGTAAGATTTGTTACCCGTTCTCGCACATAATTTGCATATCTTCCTTTTTCTTGAATCTTGTTCTGCTTGTTATTCTTCGGCAGCAGCAGGTTCACCTTCCTGGAGAATTTCTATAATGTTGGTCCTGATAAACTTGGGAAAATTTGCAATTTGCAGTCGAGATCGCATGTATGGAGAAACAAGTTCCTTGGCTAACTCTTTGAGCCAAGTTCTTCTCATCAAGCGCTGATCCCCTTTTTCATTGTACGATGATATGCCAAAACTATTGACCCCAACCACATCCAGAAGATGAAATAAGGCTGAAAGGGGCCATCTGTTGGTTTTCCTGGCTGTTGAGTATGTGCCACACATCTCATCTACTACATCAACCTCTGGTTTTCGGGCGGCACCACTATCAAGATCAATTGTTTTACCATGGTGCATAGTCGATAACGGAACAACAAACTTGCCCTTTTTTGGTACATATGATACCAGCGTTGTACTATTTTTCCCAAAACCAAAAACAACCGAGCTTACCTCACGTCTTTGCTTTTTATAAAGCAAGTAGGAAGCTGAGGTTTGGTTTTTCTGATGGTTCCTACTTACTTAGACACCAAAATGCCAGTAATAAACAATGGAACCGAAAATAGTCGCAAACTAATATGACACCGAAAACAGTCGCTGCGTGTCACGGTGACCCGCAAGAGCTCCGTTCAAGTAGACAGCTCAATGTAAACAAAGCAACATGTACTGAGTCTTGTAGATAAGTAGTTCATAGGAAGGTACCTAAGAGGCGAGCGATGTATCTTAACTAATACGGGAGAGGCAGGGCGTATAAAATATGTGCGGGTCAGAGTGACCCGCAGCTACCGCTGTAGGGTTAAAATTGTCTGGTTTCTAGGTTACCAAACCCGGTAGATACTATGACACAAGGGCTAAGGTCCCATGGACCGCTCTGACAACCAACGATGAATTGACTGACTTGATGACGTGATCTACAGGATACACGAATACATTAATTGGGGTAGTTTGTACGATATTTGATGCCAAATATGTTTTTATTCGAAAAACCTGAATTCTTGAAATGTGTACTGTACTAAAGGCATCTCTCTTCCTCCAATGTTTGCTTTCGAATCCAACTCGGAATCTTTCGCCTCACACATCTCCTGACACTGTGCCGTGCTGTTCTATTTGGGGAATGTTCTGTGCCAGCGGGAGTATATGGCGCAAACTTTTTATCTAATTACAGGAAACGGTGTTAGGGAATTTAGCGCATACACAGCGAACTTCCAAAGACGAGGTACTAAGTGCGCGGCTAACTGGATAACTCTGCTAATGTGATAAAAAGTTGTGGTTTTGAAACTCCCCGGCATGCATGCAGCTCATCTGTGGATAGTGTTAGTGGAGGTCCGTTGGACGTAAAAATATGAAAACCTTGGGACCCAGGTGCACTGCCTGGACTTTTGAGATTTGTAGTGGAATGCATTTAAAATACAGTATATTGAAAAGTTTACCTATCACTGGACAACAAATTTTAGTTTTTTAATTGTATCTTGTGGGAAAAGTGCACTTCTTTGTTAATTTTGGGGCGCTGAATCCAAAAATCACAATGAAATAAAAAAATTAGTTGCGGTTTAGAAAAAAAACTTTTTATTTTTAAGGATATATTAAAAAAAGTAACAAGATTCATATTCTTATAAGAATCACTATATGCGCTGTCTTTTTGCTGTTCTTTCATGGATCGTTTCTGGAGCATCTATACCAAGAGTCCAACAGTAGTCTGCAAGCATGGAAGGAATCCACTTTCCTTGGTTTTTTCCATTGTTGAAATATCCTGATGAAAACGTTCGCCGTGCTCATCACTTAGGCCTCCGCAATTGTCAGGAAAAAAGTCCAGGTGTGAGTGTAGGAAATTTATCTTAAGAGACATATTACAGCCCATCTTTTGATACGATGACAGCATATTTGACAAGGGTTTTATAGTTGTCAGCTTTTCTATTTCCCAATAAATTAGTGACCACCAGACGGAAATCATTCCAAGCAGTTTTTTCAATACCTGTTAAAGTGTTTTCAAACTGTGTATCTTTCAAAATATTTCGAATCTGTGGCCCAACAAAAATACCTTCTTTAACCTTTGCCTCACTTAGTCTTGGAAATTTTTGATGCAGGTATTGAAAAGCTGACCCATCTCTATCTAATGCCTTGACAATGTTTTTCATTAGGCCCAACTTGATCTGCAGTGGTGGTAATAAAATTTTTTTCGAATCTACTAATGGCATATGCTGTACATTTTTTGACCTGGCTCTAGGAATTGACGAACAGGCCAGTTTTGTCTGGTGTAATGAAGTGCCTTTGCCCGACTGTCCCATTCACACAAAAAACAGCACAACATTGTGTAGCCTAGCTGCAGCCCAAGTAAAAGTGCAACAACTTTCAAATCGCCACAAATATGCCATTGGTGCTCATCGTATTTTATGCATGTCAATAGGTACTTCATATTGTCATATGATTCTTTCATGTGAACTGCATACCCTACAGGAAGAGATGGTAAAATATTTTCAATATGCAATAACACTGCCTTTAAACTCAATGTTGAACTGTCTATAAACAATCTCTATTCTTCTGGGTTATAGTTTATATTTAAAGCCGCCAGTAAGCCGTTAATGTTACTGCAGAAAACCAAGTTATTCTCCATATTGAAAAATGGTTCTAAGTCTTTGTGGCGTTTACGAAAAACACATACCGAAACATCGTCTTCTAACAAGTTCCACTGCTGCAGTCTTGATACAAGTAACTCTGCCTTACATTTTGGAAGTTCTAAATCTCTTACAAGATCATTTAATTCTGTGTTATTTTGTGCGGTTGGTGGCATGACGTGCTCGGTATAAAATCAGGATCTCTTGACGTTGATGGCATATCTTCTTCCTGACGAATCACTCGATCGCCATGATCTGATTCGTTTTCTGATTCGCAAGTGTAGGATTCTGGGGGTTTTGGAATAGGATTTTCGTCACTGTGAGGCACAGATCTCATCGCAGATGGTATGTTTGGGTAGTTAATAACCGATTTTTTTTTCTTGGACATACCTGTGGATTGTCCAACATAAGGTACCATGCAAAAGTAACAATCATTAATATGATTTGTAGGCTCTCTCCAAACCATTGGGACAGCAAAGCGCATATACCGTTTTTTGCCATTTAACCAGCTCCTCAGACTTGAAAGCACATGTATTACAGCACTGTTTGTCTTGATCACCTAGTTAACAACCGAAATAAAGCTGATATGCCATTGTTATTAGTGGAGTAATAGACCGTCTCTGAGACGCAAAAGTCACATCACCACACACGTAACAAAACTGATCTGGATTGTTTACACACTTCTTGCATGAACGCTGTCAGCCAACTGAGGAAAAAATGGCTAATATAAAACAATATAATGTACACGTATGTATAACGTAACACAATCATGCCGATTACATCATCTTTCCTTGCCGAATATAAAAATGTAGCACGTGCATTCTTGTGAATTACAGTATATTAACACTGTCACAGCAGGAACACATATAATTACAGTATCTCTAAAACTTGAACTAATATTGAAAAAATAAGTTTCATTCCGGTTTTAGCACATTAAAAATAGTAATATTTTGTTGATTTTATTTAGGATATTTTTTGGCTGTTGATCAGTGTAATTACACACAACGCGGGCGCGGTGATGATTTCCCGTAATTCTCTTCAGTTTTTCGTAATTTATAACTTTGAACATAACCGCTCTTCCGAAAGCACAACATAAAAATAACCCGTCGGGCACAGCCAATAGATATATTTCATTGGCAGCATATTCAGTATTGATCTTCTCACACAGCAAATATCACTGATTTTATACACATGCAGACCAATACAAATAATCATCCAGATGCGATCTTGCTATTCAACCAACTTTCTTCTCAGAGATAAAAACTGCAGACAAGGAGCATTTGACCTCACAAAACCAATAATGCGTGTAGTTTAGTTGAGTGATTCCTCCTTAGATGGACGTTCACAACGATGCTAGTGAGCAAACGTGGAATGACTGTGTGCGCCCTAAAAACTACCTAGTTTGCAAGATGACATAAATTTTTTTCACGTTTTATAGGTTTTTTACATGATACCCATGCCGGACGCGTTACTAAGCTGAGGCTGATTTGGAACTCTTTTTATCAAAATTGGTGACACACTAGTGCCCGACATTTAGTTATTTACTTCCCACGCCTAGTGGTACGAATTTCTTAAAATTTTTTGGGCTATTATCGTTGGATTCAGGTATAATTTGATTGAATTCTGGGAAATTGAAACCATAATAAAAATCTTCAGGCAGACATATGGGTGGAGGTTGTTTTAGACTGGCATAAAAATAATAAAGGAAATCTACATTACTTGTGACTGGCAAGCTGCGCCTTGCAGTTTTCCGCACCCCGCCCTCTTTCAACCCGTGATTAAAAGACGACCCTTAATCTGCAACACAGGAAGACACTTCAGACCAACTAGGAACACCAAAACTAGATCATTTTTTTAATAAAGCATTGCTTGAAAAGTTCGAATCCCGTCTTCACTAGATTTGAGTACTGGTTTGATTTTTATACACAATTAATGCATGGTGTTATGTTATGAAACATATTTGAGTCGCATCACTGCTTTAGAAGCTGTCTAGTAGCTTGGTTGGTCGATTGATTATTTAAGTTTGAGCGTGCAGCGGTTTGCGGGCGACAGCACTTTGAATGTAGCCATTCAAAGAAGCCTGGCCAATCTCAACAACTCCCTCGGAGAGTAGAAGACTAATAGCGATTCTCCCTCTAACTAAAGGTCTGCAAGCTAACGCGGTGCAATAATTTGGTGCAGTTTGGCATCTCTGAGACAGAGTTAAACAACGTTCTGTTGCACATCCTGTTTTGATAGATAGACGAGCTCTGCCAGAAAATCATTTCACATGTATGAGGCACTGATGCTTCAGCTACACTATTCCAGATGATGTTTAGAGTAGGGTTATCTGACATTTGTTTAACGGGCGCTCAAAGCCTCTCTGATATCAGCAAAACGTCAATGGACTTTGATCTTCTGAGGTGTATTGCATGACTTCCCTAGCCTTCCAAATCTGCCATTTAGAACCGTCAAACTTTTGAATTTTCATACTGGTACCAACTCTAATTTTGTTCCTTGGATGACTACATTTTGTAACATTCCGCCAAAAATCTACTAACCTTAGGCTGTTTGAAAACAGATTCAACAATATACCTTAAACTTTACATCAGTCTCGGTACCCATCACACATCATATATTTTCGCAATGCCTCACATCTAGGCGCTGATTTGTATTTTCTATTCTAATTTAAATGACTGGAAATAAAAAATAATGTAATAACCTTTTCACTTTCATATATATTCTTGTCTGAATCATATTTTTTCACCTATCCCTTCACCAACGAGTGATTCTCTTTTCCCTATCTCTCTCATTTGTGAAATTCAACAAATTTGCATATGTAACTAATTTCTAGCTTTGAATCTCAAGTAAGTGTATTTGGGACAAGAAACCAATGTAATTATAATCAACACATACTATTAGCACACAAATTTTCACTATGCACCTATGCACTGCCGTTTCCTTCTAGTTATAGTGTAGATTTCATATTACATCAGAAGCAATCATTGATAACTGAAGCATCATGACTTCTTGGCAACACGTACAACTACAGAACGAGTTCTCAAGGTGTCCATTAGCTAGTGACAAGTTAACATCTTGTAGAAAAACCTACATAAAGTCACAAAAAACAATATAATGTCAAAAAAATCTACATAATGTCACTTTTCAAGATACGTAATACCCGTGCCGATATTGCATAAAATATTCTAGCACAGCGATGGAACACGTACAGAACCTAATGCGCATTGCTAAACATTCTTGCCAACAGTCCATGTTCCGGTTTATTTTATTGATGTTAGTTATTCCAGGATCTTTGGTATTTTTTTGGTATTAATCTTTTACGTGAAAAATATATGTTTTGAATAAAATTGGTTACATTGATGGTTAAAACGCAAGGCATGCGCAGTTGAAATTTCAGCGTTGCGATGTCTGATTTGCATCATTGTTTTATGGTTTGCATTTGCAACCAAACATTTTGAATCATAAGGTGAAAATTACTGCAGTTTTTGTGCTATTGTATTTCAATTGCCTTAAATAATGGCAATATCCGCAGACATTGATTCTGACCAGAGTTTTTCCATGTAAAATCTAGTGACTGAAAAAATTATTTATGGAACAATTGTATTACTCTTTGTTTAAATATCAGCTGTCTATCAGCTTTCCAACATGATTCGGTATAGTTCTTGTTTGATTTATGTCACTTATGATTGGAGAAAAACGTGTATGTTCTGAACATGAATTGAAGAATTGCTGGAACAGAGTTGGTTTGTGTAGAATTTCGAAGCTGCTGATCCCTTGCATTTTTATTTATTTTTAGGACGAAAAGTTTTCAACACTCAATCGTCTTTAAGCATCAACATATTAAAACATAATATCTTAAAATAAGTCAATCGACGCTTCCCATGATTATTCCAATTTTATCAACTTGTTATAAACTATACCTCTAAATATTTGCAATCAATCTTAATATCAGCCAATTTTACGAAATGATGAACGTTCTAGCGAATATAGCTCTCAAACTTTGTTGCAGTACTAATCTACAGATTTCGGCAGTTCAGTCTGTTGATGATAAATTAGTGTTTTCACGAGGAGAGAGCAATTACCAAACGAATTTACAGCGAGCTATCCCAAACTTTAAATTAATCCACGTTTTTGAAGTGCGCCTTGATTCACCGACAGGACAAATTCGGAAAGTTCTCTAATAACATACCGCGAATGACGTAAGTACAAATAAGCACAGAGGAATTGAGTTAAAAATGGACGTTCGTAGGAAATATTGTTACAAACATGCCATTTTGCGGTATTGTGAACATGAAAGGGTGTAATTTCATTTCGAATGAGGTTTTTCAAGGTCTTTGAGATTAAAATTCTGGATATGATATTTAGGTCAGAGTTAATCCAAAAGATTCATTAATTTAATAAGAACCCACTCGTGATATAATTTTAATGTATCTAAAACAACTTGCAAATAGTGGAATTTGAAAATGTGAAAATACACAAAGTCCTTATTAAAATATTTCAAATGTTATGTGCTTTAGAGAATTGTGTACAACTAATGGTCTTTGACAGTTCAAGGAACGAGTAAACTATATAGCAACTGAACAGTATACGATATCTCACAAAAAATTTTGATATTGAATGGTGTAAGTTCTAAATGGTCAATCAAATAAAACTATCTGACTAAGAAGTAAACGATATTTTAGCTCAAAATATATTTTTTAAGACAAATCAGGTTACTTTAAGTAAGACCCTTGAGAAAACGAAGTTTAAAAGTGTTTACTTCGACTTGAAAAAAAATTAAAAACAGACATTCGTAAAAAGGTCTAAGTGCCTCATTATGCAATTCTCAAAAGGGTCTATGTGCTTTATTAGGATTTTTTGCAGGTCTTATCTCACTTCAATAAGTTTTGTACTCTAAGTCACTTGTTCTCAGACGGTTTTGTTCCTGTTTCACACTTTTTGAACCTTTTACCCTTCTTTTTCGTTCTATTTTCAGTTAAAACATGGAAATGACACAACAGAACAACGCTGTCACGAAACCAAATCTGTTTCTTAGCTTTGGCACTTACAGGAACCTCCATCTATTCGACAAAATATAAACACCTAAATGAATCGCTGGCACTTACTACCTTTGCAATATTATTAGGCATAGCATATATAGTTGAAAATATTTGTTTTTGGCACTTAGACCCTGCAGAACTTACACTCTTCTATTAGAGAAGGAAAGGTTCTAGTTGTCATACTTTCATTTTTTTTTAAATACATACCATAATTATTAGTATCTCAATAACAAGACAAGTCAGGTTTACTGGCGTGGAAGTTTTGTAATCTCAAAAAATTTCGAAAATGAGATATATGCTTTTTAGATGTTGTATGACATGTACAAAATCGGTAATTATACGCACCAATTAGACATATTACACACATCATCTCTGGTATTAGCCCTGAAAACTTCTCTGTTTACGAATCGCGTACCTATCGACCGCGGATACTGCTGGCGTCGTGCGCTGAGCTGATGATTGTTTTGTTATGGAAACGCACGTATATCTGCCGCGCAACAGCATAGTGTTTTCTATGGTGTGCCCGAGTTAGGTATCGGGGAGAGGCCACGTCTCCAGATGCACTACTGGTACGGCAGGGTGCTAAACATATTCCTCTATTTACTGATAAGGGCGATACTTGGAAAATGCAGAGTCAAGCTACTTGATGCCATTATTTTGACGATACTTAAATACCATTAGAGGTCGGAAAACGCTAATATTCACTTTCTTGAATACTGAGACAAAATTGGCAATATAAAGCCATATCGGAAAATAACTTAAGGTATCCTTGAAAATAATTTAATTAATAAATAATAATTCTAAACCGTAATAACTTATCCCAGACAACTACAACACTAGGTACATTCCGACAATATTTCGGAATTCATTAGAGAAAAAAAAAGGAAAAATCCTCCCCATCAGTCCGTGAACATTAATGCCTGTACAGGTCGTAAAACACCGATGAGAATGTGGAAAAATCTGCTGGAAGTGACAGCTGGAAGATGAGTTATGGTCCACGTGTGAGTGTGTATGGACCGACAGACATACCGGTGGGCTCTCCAATAAATATATTATCCTGTTTTATTGCTTTCAACGCCGTCTCTCATAAAATTCTATGGAAAATCGATGGCGTAATATCATTCTGGGCATGCCATCTGTGTAAAATTATGTTTTATATTGCTCAATGCACGTATGCAATGGAATTGGATGAATGCTATTGGAATAACAATGATTTTTTTCAATTTCGAATCAGCATAGTCCCAGAGAGACAAAATGTTACTTCTCAATAAGACATTGCGATCAGCAGTGACTGATTTCTCGGGTTGGTATTGAAGATAAGCACTTTAGTGAGACACAATCTTGTGAAGCTTTTATTTTTCCTTTGCCATTGCACAAAGTTTGAAAACGTTAGCAGCATTCCCCCTCCTTTTCCCCAATACTTTTTTCCTAGCATCATTGAAATTATTTCCCAAGATTACACATACTTAAAGAGAACAGACTAACGGTCAGATACAGATTCAGAGTAACTTTGATTTTTGCATCGTATACACAAAAACATGAGGTATAACTGGATAAATAGTATTTGCGAACAAAATGTACCATCTCGTAAAACTCTAAAGCCGGATTTGGTGCTGCATTTGGTCGGACATTTGCCTGTCTCTCTCTTTCTCTCTCTTTCTCCCTCAAGATAATGTGTCTGGAGGGGGGCAAAATGGTGATCAAACAGTTTGTCATAGCGGCGATTGAAAATTGTTGAGCGGGGGTGGGAGAGGGGGTGGCGTTAGCGATTCCCATGACCCCCGACACGAATAAAATTGACATAACAACAATAATAAAAATTAAGTTAAATTTGGCACGAACAAGTCGTCGCACTAACGAATTCGAATAGATCAGGAGTCAAGCCTATATATTGTAGCGTTTTTCTGGGTTCGTTTGGGTGTGAATTAAAACACTGTATTCCACAAAAAGAAATGCACTAATTTATTTAACTTGATAGAACATTTATGTATACCACTATGTATGTCTGACTAACTCTTATGTCGCCATTGACTGCACTATACTCCACTCCGCTGTGCTACTCTACCGTATTCAGTACTCTGCTGCCATCTCCCGACCGCCGAGTTATAGATAGTCCCCATTGCTGCTTCGAGAAAGATCTAGTGAACCACAAAGCTACATCTAGAATATTGGAGGTCACTTCGCGTCGATCTAGAAGGCGATCCACTGTCAAGGTCCTCACAGACGCCGCCAAGCGGTGAACATTGTTCATTTCGCCACCTTGACTGTACAGAGACCAGCTTGTTCTAAATAGATTATCACGCATCACTAATGAAATAAGATTTATCAGTGTCGGCTTGATATCTAATTGACTTTTCTCATATTGATGCTGCTTCCATTTACAATGTAATAGCGATTCCATTTAAACTCCAACAGCAGTCTGAATCATTCTGTGCCGTAATGTTCCATCCTCTGATGTTTACCTTTGATGTCGGATATTTTAAAGTCGCTGCGAATTGCCCTTGTTTTTTTCACATATAGGGAATGGTAAGCGCGGCATACAAGATTCATTTCCAGGCCGTTAATCCGCAAACCGGAAAAAGCGGTCGGGGTATTAGATTTGATGTGTGCGCAATGCAAACACAGATAAACCTCCCACATCCATGAATATTCCACTGCCGTGCCATTCCACACTACAATGCGTAACGATACACCCGCTAGTTTGAATATTGTTACACTTTTGTTTACCGGTAAAGCAATTGAAAATACATATTTCTGTTTTAAACCGAATCTTCTTAAAAATGCGCTACGCCAATTAATTACCTGTGCACCAAAAAGCATCAAGGAATTTAATTTTATATTTATCAGAACAACTTGTCCGATTATACAGGTTGTCCTGAAAGCTGGGACTTTTCTTTTCAGAAAAAAATACATTTAACAGCACATGACACTCAAAGGAGCGCTTGACAATTTGCACATATTAGACACAAGTTGCGCGAGTTCAAAAGAAACAAAGCGACATGCATTATAGCAATCTCTCAATCGTATTTCCAAAAGGTCAGATTTAAGCTGCTTAACGTTTGAGATCAGCTAAGTCAGAAGGAGGGTAAAAGGACAATCGTACTAAACCGTAAGGCAAACGAAGTTTTGTGATATTTTTATTGACAGAAGCACAATAAAGGAAATAATTAGCCCTATAATCTAACACCTCCATACGCGGCTGATGGGAAAATGTGGTAATTTCAGAAAGGTGGGCATGGCATTCCACTATAATGTGTCAGTAAGCTCAAAACTAATTTTCTAGGTCAGTTCAGAATAATAGAGTCCTAGATCCCCAACCAATCCGCTTCCTCAACTTTGCTCTTCCTTTTCCTCCCTTCCTTCTTGGATAACTAGATGTAACAAGCTTACCCATCTACAAGACTCTAAACAAGAGCATTTGAGAAAATCCGCACGGGTATCGCGTATCTTGAAACGTGACATTATGTCGATTTTTTTTGACATTATGTAGGTTTTTCTACAAGATACTAACTTAGCACTTAGTTCGTTGTACGTGTTGCTGGAAGTCTAAGCTGTAAGTTGAATGTGTTGATGATAATTACATGGGGTTCTTGTCTCAAATACTCTTAATTGAGATTCAAAGCTAGAAATTAGTTGCGCATCCAGTTTTTCTCATCCCTTCTGGAAATTACAATTACAAATTTGCTGAATTTCAAAAATGAAAGAGATAAGAAATAATTATATTCATTATACATTGTCGAATTACAAGCGATATACATGCTAACAGTAATTACACACAACGCGGGCGCGGTGATGATTTCCCGTAATTCTCTTCAGTTTTTCGTAATGTATAACTTTGCACATAACCGCTCTTCAGAAAGCACAACATAAAAATAACCCGTCGGACACAGCCAATAGATATATTTCATTGGCAGCATATTCAGTAATGATTTTCTCACACAGCAAATATCACTGATTTTATACACATGCAGACCAATACAAATAATCATCCAGATGCGATCTTGCTATTCGACCAACTTTCTTCTCAGAGATAAAAACTACAGACAAGGACCATTTGACCTTACAAAACGTATGCAACCAATAATGCGTGTAGTTTAGTTGAGTGATTCCTCCTTAGATGGACGTTCACAATGATCCTAGTGAGCAAACGTGGAAGACCGTTTGCGCCCTAAAAACTACCTAGTTTGCAAGATGACATCTTATAGATTTTTTTTTGACGTTTCATAGGTTTTTTACATGATAACCATGCCGGACGCGTTACTAAGCAAAATTGGTGACACGCTAGTGGCCGACATTTAGTTTTTCACTTCCCACGCCTACTGTTACGAGTTTCTTAAAAATGTTTGCCCTATTATCGTTGGATTCAGGTATAATTTGATTTAATTCTGGGAAATTGAAACCATAATAAAAATGTTCAGGCAGACATTAAGGGTGGATGTTGTTTTTGACTAGCATAAAAATATTAAGGGAAATGTATATTACTTGTAACTGGCAAGCTGAGCCTTGCAGTTTTCCACCCCCCCCCCCCTCCTCTTTTGACCATCCCGTGATTAAAGGACGACCCTTAATCTGCAACACAGGAAGACACTTCAGATAAACTAGGAACACCAAAACTACATCATTTCTTGAATAAAGCAGTCCGTAAAAATGTACGTTATTTTAAATTCAGGTTCAGTATAACGTACTTTATTTTGATGGACTATGTTAACAGCTACAAATTACCTTAAGAGACAGCATAATCCCCTGTTAGTTCGCAATTTCAACATTATGCCTCGTCTGCAACGTAAACGCTACGCGATATCTCATTCACAGGGTGAAACTCGTTCGTCAGTGGAACATTCAGGACGAAAAAAACGAGATACGTACAAAGTAAGTGCCTCTCGCAGAATGGGGGTGCAGCCAGTAGCAGGTCTGTGTGATGTCCCACAACTCCCAGTGCTAAGTTAAATTAATTACCCGTGGAAGCTTGGTAGCTGTAAGGAAGGGGTTATGGGGATGGGGGTGCGGCCGGGGGGACCTGCCTGCAACGGGGGCTCCATCTGACTGATGATCTTGCCGCCGCCTGTCGACATCAGAAGTGGGATGTACTGCCGCTTAGGTGCATGTGATATATTGTTTTGGAATCAATTTTTTATATTAGCTGGTTTCGAGTTTTAATTGGCTGTGAGACATGAGAGTGCAGACTGCTTATCTTTTGTTGGGATGACACCTCACGATGAATAGAGGGTTGGGAATCGAAAAACCACCTATTACACAATGAGTACGTCAGTGGGCTTCATTAACTGATAGCGCAACTAAAAATGTAGGCCAAGTGACGCTAACATTCCTTGAAACGAAGTTATTAAAAAGTAAACGAAAAACTTAATGATAACCCAGAATGGTCCCTGTAAAATTTATTTTCATTAATAAAATTAATCGTAACTTAACTGTAAACAGTCTCTACTACATTCTTTAATGAGCACAATAACTCATCTTTTTGTCACCTGTCGCGTGCTTCGTCTGCAACTGTACAAAAACGCGTATCTCCCTTATCTATCATAACAAGATGCCAAATCAGTGTCTGGAATAAAAAGCGTGTCGTTGATCGTAGCGAGCCATGATGGCAATCCTTGAACTGGCCCGGTGGCCTGCATTTCGACTTTTGGAAGATTTCCAAACGGAGATACGAATAAATACCAACGGAAGGGGTATCGGGCGTGTCCCTCTCGGAAAATCCAGATTTAGAGTGGACCATTAGCCTTTGAGATTTTCCAGAGGAAATGGGGAAGTTGATGACCGCACCGGAAACCCGCTTGACCACAACGTTTGAGAATATTGATGAACTAGGAAAAATCGATACGACAACGTACAAAGAAGGTAAAACTCGTTTGGTAGGGATTGGAGGAAATTGTAAGACAAGCGGGAAGTGACACAATATTTGCTATTTTCCTCAGAAAGGTGTCTTGTCCTAAATCAGGTTGGCAAATATCTGTCAAAATTGCTTTTAGCGTCTACAAACAATTCAAAATAGATACAATTTATAGGTGTAGAGCAGCATTTCTTAACTTCAGGTCGCGGCCGCTATTGGGATGGGTCGCGGGAAGAGAGGCTATAGGTATGTTTTTTCATGTTTTAGTCTGTTGATTAAAAAATTACCACTGATATACTATGAATGCCGAATTATGCTGATACTTGCTTGTTTAACATAGATTTGAATGAAGAAAATATTAATAATGTAATTTTTTTATATTTGAGCAAACCACAGGCTTTTAGTCAAATTATTGTATTATCACTGGAAAATAAAACGTCAGGGTCGCGCACTTCAAATATATTTAAATTTGGGGTCACCAGCCAAAAAGGTTAAGAACGGCTAGTGTAGACGGTCGATTTGAGTTATCCCAACAGATGCTTCGGGATATTGTTTTTAAATAAATCCAATAACTTTGGAAATGGTTTTTGATATTAGCAGAGTGTAGAGGTATGGAAACTGTGTTTGTGTTTATGTGTGGCCTTTTTCAATAACAATGACAATACATTTTGTTTATCGGTCTTCCAGATGACAGTTTATTTGTTTTTTCTTTTCTTCATTACTATGCAGTGTGATGCGACAACAGCCTGAACATTCCTCTACTATGCTGATGATGTGCGAAGTTATCATTAAAGGTCAGCATTCCCGCTTGTCAAGGACGTCCAGCACCTTAGGCGATCCTGTGCTTTTCTGGTTTTTCGCGGTGGCATCTTAAAATTATAGTGATGGCTTCGTGCAATCTTGGCATGGTACAGGACCATTCAGGCTGTTGTCACAACACACTGCAGTAATCTATAGAAAAATAAATAAATAAATAAAAGACCACCGTGATAGCCGAAACATCGTACAGTAAACAGTAATCAAAACATATGTGGTTTGATTTAGCAACTAGACAACGGAGTCCTATCAACATGAAAATCACAGGATAAGTGTCAGGTGTTGCTTTAATAATACTCTGATTTGTCCTTGAGGCATCCCCACAAAAAATGTCAGGCGGGGTCAGACTGTATGATCTCGCAGGTCAATTGACACAATTGCGAGAAACCATGCGGAGATAAGAAATTCGTGTCTGTGGCAATTCCAATGTTTCCGTCGTGTATGGCCCGTGGCCTATCTTATCGAAAGGACATACTCGTACTGTTAAGGTACAAATTATCTAGATGGGGGGCACGGAAGTGCCATATTTATATTAATGCTCGCCATTGACGAACAAAAAGTGTCCTAACACTCATTCGGTTTCGATGGATGGGCGAGTTCTGCCAAAGAACCGCTTATTTCGGCTGGTCGGAGTTCAAATCACCGAATACTTAATCTGGCACGAACTGCTGGGAAAAAGCTGGGCTAGTTGTTTAGGGCTAAGAAGTTCTTTTCTCCGCACGACCTTCTCTCTCTATAGAAGGTCCAGATAAGACCTAGCATCGCGTATTGCTCATACGTTTGGGGGCAGCCGCCCCGACTATATTATCCATGCTCGATGCTGTCTAGAGGAGGGCTGTTCGACTGTCCCTAACAAACAGTCTCGGGACCCTTTAGAACCGGCGCGCCGCCGGCGATCTAGCTCTCTTCTACCGCTACACCAACGGGCTTTGCTCCTCAGAGCTCATCCTAACCGTGTCGAACCTTCTACATCCAGAACTGGCCGATACGACCGCTCCTTTGTCCTGAGGGTGTCGAGATTGTGGAACAATCTACATACAAGAGGAAGCTTTTCCCAGTTCTACTAACCTTAGGCAGTTTAAAAATCGGATTAACAAAATTTATTTAGAATCCTCATAGCAGCCGCCGCGGTGTCCCGGCATTCAGGCTGCTTCGATATAAAAAATTGTAATATTTAACACTAACGCAATTTCCTGAATACTTATTGAGACACCTTGTAGTTTGACTAGTAGGTAAAGTGCTCAGTTTCCCCTCCCTCTGATGATTCGGCTGATACTATTTATATTAAACGTTCCCATTACATTTTATCAATAACTTTTAGTGAATATTAACTGTAACGTTGAATGAACCAGCTGTGCTGTATTGGTAATTTATTTCCATTTACATTAAAGTGCATCTAATTTCCTTGGTCGGTAAATTTGTGGGAAGCTGTAGCCCACCATATACTATCTATCTCGCTCGAAACAGCTATCGATTCTATGTACAGGGTCCGTCACAAAGTACATATGTTTTTTAAATGAGTAGTACAGTCAAAATAAGTATAGGAAAAATATTTTATTGTATCAAAATACTCGGAAATACATGCCATTTTTTGAGTAAAACAAAATTTACGTTCTAAAAACTACGTCGGCCATATGGCGCCCTTGAGCCGAAATCCAGGAATCAAGCGCTCTCCAGGAAATGAGCCCATTGCGTCGGCCAGCATCCGTGCAAAAATTTGGGTTACTTCTCATCTTATTTCCTCCTTCAAATCGACGAGGGTCCGAGGCTTGCTTTGGCGAACTTTTGATTTCAGGTGGCCCCATAAAAAAAAATCACACGTTGACAGGTCCGGGGAGCGAGGGGGCCATGGAATATCGACATACGACGTCCATGTCCAGGAAATTTTCTTTGATATTCTCTTACGGCTACCAATGAACTGCCATTGCAAAACCCGTACACAAAATGCATGTCAGTCAGTTCTCTGTCTGTAAATCTTGGCATTTTAAATCGATTTAATAAAAATTTTGATTTTACTCTAGTAATTTTACACTGCTCACAATGTCAGCTTAATGCCAAAATAAGTCATAACAAATCAAAACAACTTTTGTTTGCAGTCATGGCTAACTATATATAATCAACAATTCATTTAAATTCGCAGTACATTTCCTATCATGTGACAAATTTTGTAGTTTGATTTTATTCAAAAATGGCACAATTTATCGATATTCAAAAAGAGTACCTTTTTTATGTAGAAAACCCTAAATTTTCTAATTCTAAAATTGAATTTCAAAACTAGAATCCACACAACAATTTTGGGGCTAAAATAACCTGTTAAATACGCTTCCAAACAAAACTGTCTAAAATTGTTAATATTTTTAAATCCTGCATAAAAAACTAGGCTAGCATACCAAATTTTATGTCCTTATCTCAACACGTTTCGGAAATATTGAGGAAAAACCATCTCCAGGGGAGCTTCTTTAAAAGGCCGTAGCGCTCTTAGGGCACGTTTGTCGACCTATGTTTATATAAACTTTTCTTCCTATTTTAAGCTCTAGAAACCGCTGGTAGAATATTGCACACTCTTTTCGGGACACCCTGTATATGGCACCATTAATATACGAAATTTTTAATTAAAATCTCAGATTGCATCGTAATTCACATCACCAACTGAAAGCAGTAAGTACAGTTTGAAAGTAGTTAATAGTATTTTTTCAGTTGTTCTTTCATCCCTGCTGTCGTCTGACCTCTAGACGACGGATTCCGACAAACCTAGTGACCTAACCGAGAGCAAAGGCCTTTTGCTGTCAATGATAAATTGTATAGGACAATCCCGTGTTATATTGTTATGTACTAAGAAAGGGTATGGAGCAATAAACTGAACGATCTCGAAATAATAACGATACCTAATTTGACATGCGAAATTGTTTACATCATCACATTAACAGTAACCTAGTGAATCGTCAGATTGTGATATATATAAAGTGGTCTGTATCGAGATATAGCAGGGCTCTTTATACCTGACTGGGCAGGAATTTTTTTGTTTTCTACTGAGTTTCGAGTTTCACTTGCGATTGACAAATGTAGTTTTGATAGATTATACTATTTCATTCTACGACTGCTACAAATAGGATAAGATTGAATAATATAAACCACATTAATGGCTGAGTATGAAAAATACGTGATTTTGAATTTTCCTTGACGTATGAAATTTTAGCTTGCTAACCCTTCCATATATTAAGTTACACACATATATTTATTTAGCGCTTCATCGGCCTGATATTTGTACCTTTTTTTGTACCGAATGGAATTCTGTATATGAAGCTATCTTGTCAAACATATTTATACAGAAGCAGATCTGTATATTATAGGTATTGAAACCTTTAGATGTCACTCAAAAAGGAACTGGTCACATTTTATTACTGTATTTCTGCTTTCCTGTCATTTACAAGTGATATAAATTACTAGCGAATTTCCGTTTAAGATGATTTTATGTTAACATCAATCTATCCTTCCTCTATAATCTAACGCCGAAATATTTATTGCCATGGCCAAACCGGTTCCATTGATTAGAAACGGAAATTAATATGGATCCAGAAATGCTTAAATTGGTTTATCCAGCAGCTTTATTTATCATTCGCTTTAATCAAATGAGTTGCCCGGAGTGTATCTTTAATTTATTTGCATTTGCATTGAATTCTATCGAGCTTTCTTGAGGGGAAAATCTATGGGGGCTGAGATAAGTCTGGCTGCCTTATATTGAGAATCTTTAAACAGTTGTATTTATAGCATATTAGTCGCATTTCGAGATATACTTAGAGTGTTTATTCGTTGATTCGTCATTGTATTTTAAGGAAGTCTGCAAAACCTTCGGTTTAAGTATATGTCGATCAGACATGATGATACATTTCAAAAATCTCAGTTCCTAACATATTCCTTAAAAATCGATAGTATTTTTGAGTAACAAAAATTATTGAGGGCAATATTAACTACTGCCCGCCATGTTTGAAAATGGAAACTAGGTCAAGGTAACAACTATACTTTTCACATTTTCATCCATATTTGGTGGTTTTTAGATGCAAAGTGCTTAATTTGATAAACAAAATATAAACTGTACACACCCTCGTTCCCTTATGAAACTTGTATGAAGAATTTAAGTATGGATTCGATATCCTCATAGCACCGTCGCCATTACTTGTCGGCCATTTTGTGCTTCGCACAGAGAACGAGTAGTGGGGATTGGCGAGTATTTCAAGCCTGCTCTATAGGACTGAGAACCAGTGTGTCGTGGTATTCCGAGCAAGCCGGGTTGTAATGAAAGTCTTGTAGTTCACGGGTCGTGAATGGCAAGGTTTTGGGATTGACGATGATATACAACTGAGGTATACACTTTTTTACAAAATTGCATGATTAACTAGTGTTCACTCACAAGTTTCCATCATCTTTTATTTTAGCGCTTTTTAGATGCTCACATGGTTTTTGTATGTACTCCATCTTGGATATGTATTTAAGTGCATGTGTCATACACATATTCGGGACTCGTCGTCGAGGTGGTACCGGCTCAGTCGACGGAAAATCGCATAACATCTAGTGTACGGGTATCGAACCTATTCGCCCGCCCTGGCGGTTCTCTCAAGCTATTACGTCATCGTGTAATCTTGGCTACTGGGCTTGTCCATAATTCTTGGCTCTTGGAATACAGATGGCGTTTGCAATGTCGCTTACTTTTTACGTCCACTTAAGCTTATTGCTTTTCTTCCATTGTCTCAAGCGTTCCACGATACTGGTATACGATTAAACGTGATATAAACAAGTATTTTGACTATCCAATAATAGTAATTACTTACCCTTGAGTCAGACTTCAGTTATATTATACCATATCCACTTTATTACTAATCTTTTAGGAGAAATTAGTTTGAGCCACAAGAGCAAAAAGTAATTTGAACGATATTTAAACATTAATGTACAAATCACCTAATCTTATACAATTGAATCCGTATCCGCAAGATATATTCATTCATTTTTGTTTAACTACTTGCTTTTCATATCGCATTTGACTTTAATCATATGTCGGTAACTAAGTAAAGCACTGATTGCTGCCTTTCAACTTCCGTGCAATATTGCTTTATAATGAACTTTTTCCACTACCAAGGCAGTAACAATTAAAACTGGATTAAAATTATTAAAGTGAGTTTTTGCCCAACCAAATCGAACAGCATATTGTAATATAGGGCAATTAGCGGGCATAATAAACGAGTGTAGGGATTCGGTGCTTTTTATAATGAAAATTTTAATAAACACCCGTGCCCCAGTTATCAAGCAGGTCAAAGCATGATTCTTTTTACTGCAAAATGAGACTGCTATCGCCGTAATTGTCGCCTTGGAATTAGCTATCACTCACTTTATATTCACTTGTAGTAGATATGTGTGTCAAGATACTTAAGCTATGTGCTGTGGGTGTGATGTAATGTGACATCTGCTTCAGAGATGGCACTAGCAGATGCCATTCATAGCTTCTATGGTCTAAGCTGTAAGTTCTATCCCACAGGTCGTTATGCCATTCCTCCATAGGTGGCGCTTACACCGAGCTTCCGTGGCGTGTGCTAGCGTCTAGCTAGTACCCAAGTGACAAGTGTGGTGCGGCACGGGTATCATGTAAAAAACCTATAAAACGTCATAAAAACCTATAAGATGTCAACTTGCAGACTAGGTAGTTTTTAGGGTTTGCTCACTAGGATTGTTGTGAACGTCCATCTATGGAGGAATCACTCAACTAAACCACGCATTATTGGTTGCATAGTTTTGTGAGGTTGAGTGATCTGGGTCTGTAGTTTTTATCTCTGAGAAGAAAGTTGGTTGAATAGCAAGATTGCATCTGGATGATTATGTGTATTGGTCTGCATGTATTAATAATTCAGTAGAAAAATAATAATCACAATAAGAAGAACTGTATTTTGCTTTTAAATTCGTCTTACGCGAATTTTGCTACACCCTCTGAGTTCAGACCTTTATTGAGGTCAGTAGCGTGCTAGTTGAAACATTTTATAGTTTTGTTTAGCTGTAGGTGCAGGGTGCGTCATCTATTACTTTTTTTTCTATTTGAAAAATCAACACACTTTTTATGAGGTGAAATCGAATTTTTTATTGATAAATGAAGGTTGGTTCATGCCATTTATGTATGAAAAGTAACATCAGTCATGTGACCACCGCGGTTTCGTTTACAGGCCAACATCCGAACATCAAAATTTTCAATGACTTTTCCCAGAATAATCGGATCTATGGCCGCAATTTCAGTCCGAATATTGCGCGCTTTAGGTCTTGAATTGTCCGGGGACCATTCGCATACACTTTTCCTTTCAAAAATCCCCAAAGAAAATAGTCAAGAGATGTTAAATCGCATGATCTCGGGGGCCAACTGACATCTGAATTTCGTGAAATTATGCGGTCTTGAAATTTCGTGTGCAATAAGACGATTGTTTGGTGAGATGAGTGAGCCGTTGCTCCGTCTTGATGAAACCAAAGATCGTCGGCACCAATACGATCCAATTGTGGTCACAAAAAGTCTGTTAACATGCCGCGACAACGTTACCCGTTGACGGTAAGGGCATCTTCAAAGAAGAATGATCCAACGATGCCACCAGCCCATAATCCGCACCAAACAGTCACTTTTTCAGGATGGAGAGGTTGTACGTGATATTGGTGTGGATTTTCAGCCTCCCAGAGTCTGCAATTTTGGTTATTTACGTACCCATTGAGGTGAAAATGAGCCTCATCAGAAAAGAGCACTTTGGACGAAAATCCGTCTTCTCTTTCCAGCATCCAATTAACAAAAACACACCGCTGTTGATGGTAACTGCCAGCTTCAATTCTTGTGTTAGTTGGATTTTGTATCGATGGAGGTGTAAATCAATGTGTAAAATCCGGCGTAAAGTGGTCTCACTAATTCCCAATTGTTGCGAACGGTGCCTAGTCGAGGTGGTTGGATCTTCTCGCACACTTTCACTCACTGCGGCTATGTTTTCGCGAGAACGAGCTGGACGAGCATGTTGGTATGGTCTATGACCTTCAGCTGAACCAGTTTCCTCAAAACGATTAACAATCCAACGAATTCCAGGCTCTGTAAGGCGTCCATGTCGGCCAAAACCAGTGCGAAGTTTGCGATAAGTATTTTTTATATTTCTACCGTTTTCGTAATAAGTTTGGATAACCAAAATGCGTTGTTGTGTTGTAAACGAATCCATGACTATAAATGGCATACCTTTGATAGTTCATTTATGCATACCACATGGTAACACATAAACTTATATTTTAAAAAAAAAGTAATAGATTCAGCACCCAGTACTTAGGTATTGAGGAAAAGCACTATGCTGAATATGTTTTAGCTGGTTATTTTTATTGCAAATAACCATGAAGACTATAGAAAGTAAGTGCATTTCCTTCATGCTGTATCCTAAAATTCCGTTGTTATTTTGACACCTCTCTACCGATTCGTCCGCAATTTTTTTGCCTAGCGACCAGAGTGTTAATGAAACTGGCAATAAACATCGCCGCCATGTTCAATTTCGCAGTGCAGTTTTTAACTGCAGCCGTCGTTAATATTTTCGTAGAGTATTATACTCTGGCATTAGAGGTTCAAAAATACATTTTATTTTCCTTTTTGCTGCCCAGCTTCATTACTTTTTTCTGCACGTATTGAATAAACTCTTCTCTCATATGGCGTATACAAAAATCAGGAAAAATTGATGAGCATTTGTAATTGCTTACATAACATTTTACATAACTTTTTTTTACTCGCGTATAGGGAGGTTATATGTACAATGGGTCTTAGATCTGAGTTTACTATTGGCTCGCGGGAATCAAAATTTGCGCATTTGGCATAAATTGGGCCAATGAGAAGGTGTCTTTCAACCTATGGATCTAATGGAATTTGGTGGACTTGTTACAATAGATTGATATCACGCAAGTACTGAACATTTTATTGAAAATAACAGTGTCTCACTGTTGCTTAATGAACTCTTTGAAGACATAATTAAAACACCTTTAACAAAAATCGAGTAAACAATAAATCAATTTACTTACTTAATATACTCATATCACACAACTTTTGCATCATAGGTAGTGTTAATTGCAACACTGGTTCAATGCTAGCTAGATTGTTTTATTATTCATCACAGATATACAGTATATTAGCACTACAATTAGTGAATAAATTGAAAAAGAAAATGGCAACGCTGGTTCAATGCTAGCTAGATTGCTTTAGGTGCTGAAGTACTGTCGTAATTTTGCCACCATTCGACCGATCCATCCGCAATTTTTTGACCTGGCGACTAGAGTGTTAATGAAGCCAGCAATAAACATCGCCGCCATGTTAAATTTCGCAGTGCAGTTTTCATCCGCAGTCGCCGTTTAATATTTCATAAGTGTTTTCGCAGAGTATACACTCCGGTATTAGGAGTTTGATTTATGGCTTGATCTTAACTTTATCGGATGAGGGCTCGCATTTTTCACTGATAGTTACGCGTGTCACATGCTAGTAGTATTCCAGACGATGTGGATGAGATAAATTTCAAGAAACTGCAGCTGTAGCGCAATGTAATACTTTAGATGCATAGGAGATAAAATAAGAACTAACGAGCTTTCAACATAATAAAGTGCATGCCATTAGAAACTTTTCCACCGCAAAATATGCGCTAAAAGGGCATCCGTTACAAGGAGCTCAAACTGACTATATTTCGTCACTATGGTTTTTGGGTTGGGAGCATATAGAAAGGGATTATACTCAATTTTATAATATATTATGTTTTGGATCAGATCTGACTATCACAGCTTAAGTCTTCACCTCAAGGTATAGGAGCTATGAAGACAAATGGTTATGTGAGTAAGATGTCTTTGGTTTTCATGAGGCTCCACACTTGCATCTTTGAAGCTGCCCTATCATAGCTCACGCGCATAAACATGGCATCGCAGACTCTAAAATAGGCAACCCTGTACAGTTTGTGTAAGCCATGGAGCTAAACTCATTATATATGGAGATTTTATCGCTTGCCTAGTCGATCATAATTATGAAGTGTATAAGCGCAGAATCTGAAATTTAATGGCATAATAGTGTCGCGATACTAACGTTGCATCTTTAATGTAAATCTGTGTTTCATCAAGCAAGTCCTGTTTTGTATCGCACGAAAACGTTACTCAGCAATAGTCAAAAATTGAGTCATACATCATACATCAAAAACATTGGCGAAGACTTTGTTGCGCGACAAAAATCGCGTGGACTTTAGAAAATACGCTTCGAAGTTGAGTCATTTATTTTAACAGTGAGTAGATCTGATCAAAAGAAATGTTTTTTCCTTTAACATTTTTCTGGTAAAATTAAAGTAACAAAGTTATAGCCCTTTAGAAGTTTGAGTACCGCCCTGTCTCAATAATGATATTATGTGCTCGTGTTTGGCAACAACGGATATAATCCGCCTTATCGGTTCATCGCATCGGAAACAAAAAAGCGAAAGAATTTGAAACGCTTATCACGATGTTTTTACTACAATTTTATTCAGTTGTATTCAGTCAATGTGTCAGTCGGTAACGCGTGAGTGAATAGTGGTGTTTGTTGGGTTTGTCGACCTATGTTTATATAAACTTTTCTTCCTATTTTAAGCTCTAGAAACAGCTGGTAGAATATTGTACACTTTCTTCGGGATACCATGTATATCGACGTCAAAGACTGAAATAAGTCATTCCCTGAAATAGCTAGTCCCCGTACAACGTTTGACTAAGCATTTCAGTTATTCCCTGTAATGACTGAACAATTTCAGTCAAACACCGTTACAACCACATTAACTTCGTTACTGCATTTGCCTGATTCAGTCATTCATTGTACCAGTTTTGTGGTCATTTGCTTGAGTATAATACACATCGTCTTTTCTGTATTTGTAAAAATGTCGCAGCATTCAGGATTATAACGTACACTATAAAATTACATCGCTGCTGGAAGTTTTTATGATCGCCTTTATGCCTTTGTTTATCTTAGACACATAAATTTTAAAAGCCATAAAAGGGTAATGCTAAAACAATCTAAGGTACCATTTCACTGAGTGATATGGGAAGAGAAAACAGAACAAAAACATAAAAGGATCAGTTTAATAATGAAAGGCCGTTGCATGACAGCAAGAAAAAGAGTAAAAAAAGGGATAACATAAAAAAAACACCATGGTTCCACATGTTTACATTCATATTACATTAAGCCGCCAATTAAAAGTTATGTATGACTTTCTTATTAGTTAAAACGAAGATACCGCAATCATTTAAAAGTAAACGGAAGACCTTTATAGATCTTAGTGGCTGAGTGAGAGACAAATCGAGTAAACACAGAAGTCTGTGAATATTTAAGGTATGCCCTGCAAATCTTAGTCATGCTGTTCATATCTTAGGCATAACTTATTGCCGAGATAAATATGTAGTTTATTATAGAGAACCGAATGCTTGCTAAATGAGAAGTCCACCTCTGCTTCATATTCAGTCAATTTAGATTCCTGATATAGACACTGCTTTGACGTGGTTTAATCAAAAGATGCCGGAGTCTCTGCCTTTTTGTCGATTTTTCGGCTTTGTGGCCGTTTTTGGGCGTAGTGCAAAACAATTTTTAGTATGGGTAAAACAATTCTAGAAAACCTCAGGTTTTGTAGTTTGCCGTGAAACATCTTCAAAAAGCTTGGACGATATTTAGAAATATGACTCCAAACTGCTAATTGTATATCAAACTTTCGAGTGATTTTCAAAAACTATAATTTTGTAGTTCTACTCCATAAAACGTTCAAGGATTACCGGTCAAATGTCAAATTAACTGGAACAGAAATGAGTATGTCGTCTTTCGTCTTGTTTATCATCGTAAATGTTTAAAAATACAAAGTGTCGCATTGGACATAAAAGTCCACGTATTTTTAGAATCAAAGTAAGTCGATTGAACATGATTTACCTCTATGCAAAAGTGCTTAGTTTGTTCGTTAGAGGGTGTCAAGTTTTCTCTTTAAAACAGATCAGATATTTTAAGAACCGATTGTCTGGTTTGAATGAAATTTGGAACTCGTATATTTTGCTAGGTATTTTAATATCTGACTTCTACGAACATGTTTAAAATATTCGAGAAGGGTGAAAACTACCCTCACACCTACATAAATTATCGCAATTTTTTTGCGACTTTCCCGACGATTCTGATTTTGTTTCATTTAAGATCTTTTCATTTAGTTCAATTTTTGTCTCGTACAAAAACAGGTCAACTCGGATAGTTCTAGAAAAAAAAAGAAGAGTTGCATCAAGAGTCGGTAGCGAAAATAAACAAGTATGATGTTACTTATTCCAATTTTATTTGGTACATGCAATAGCATGAAACTTTCATAAAACGTGTTCAATATGACAACCATTTTCGTTCCTTCATATAACAATACGGCGCAAAAAGTTTTAACTTTTGATGTAGGTAACAAGAAAATTTTTTAGGAACCAGCTCCGAAAAACATTTTTTTCTCGAAATCTATGCAAAGGGCCTGTTTTTATAGCAGATATAAAATGAAGTCAATAAAAGGATCTTTTAACTAACCAAAATTAGAGCCGTTGGGAGAGTTGCGAAAAAATTCTGCTATAATGTATGTAAAGGTGGGGGTAGTTTTCACCCTTCTTGAACTCTTTCGGGTTTTTTTTGAAAGACAAATAGGACGTCTAGCAAAACACATTTCTTCCAAATTTCATCCAAATCAGACCTATCGGTGCCAAAAATATTTGAAAAAATGTGTTTTAAAAAGAAAACTTTGACGCCCTCTAACAGACAAACATAAAACTTTTGCATAGAGGTACATCATATCCAATCGACTTTTTTCGAGTCTAAAAATACGTGGTACTTCTATGTCAACGAAATATTATGACACCCTGTATATCTGAAGTTCCAAATATATTTTGATTTTAATAGTTTCCCGTCTATTTGCGCGAGGAGTGAAATGGAGGAAAAACGCAACTTCCGAAACTTTAGCAAATAATCACAATCGAGATCGTTCTTCCGCGTTAGTTTTTCCAAATCTAATCGCGTCTGATTCAGTGGCAATAAAACAGCAGCAAAGCATTTCAAGTGGGGCGCTACTCTCCACCACCAGCACCAATAGCGTCATTTGTCATCCGTGACACTTCCATTGCGATCGCTGCAAATAAAAAATTACGATTCCCGCCTCGAATAATAGGACGGATTCCTGTGTAGCTGGCCGACAACTCCTTTTTGATGTATGTCCTCGATACAGCAAAAACTACCGTTCGATTTGAGTCGCCGTGAATTTGACACCTCATAACTATACTTCGAAGTTGAGTCATTTATTTTAACAGTGAGTAGATCTGATCAAAAGAAATGTTTTTTCCTTTAACATTTTTCTGGTAAAATTAAAGTAACAAAGTTATAGCCCTTTAGAAGTTTGAGTACCGCCCTGTCTCAATAATGATATTATGTGCTCGTGTTTGGCAACAACGGATATAATCCGCCTTATCGGTTCATCGCATCGGAAACAAAAAAGCGAAAAAATTTGAAACGCTTATCACGATGCTTTTACTACAATTTTATTCAGTTGTATTCAGTCAATGTGTCAGTCGGTAACGCGTGAGTGAATAGTGGTGTTTGTTGCGTGGCTCAAACGAAATAAAAAATGGCACATGTTTACGAAAATGCTGAACTTGTGGACATGATTCTTATTTACGGCGGGGGAGTCTTTACAAAATGCTGCTGCGGCATCATGAATTTATGCGGATCGGTTTCCCAATCGAGTGCAACCAACCCGTCGTGCCTTTGTTAATGTAGTACAAAGGGCTCGTGAATCAGGTGACTTAAGAACTCACAGGGGAGGGCATGCCGGTGCTCCAAGACCACACGATCAAATACAGGTCCGCACTGAAATACTTGTCGGGAGGATACTTTATAAAACAAGGTAACATTTTTTTTTAATTTTTTTTTATTTTTACACAAATATTTTGGTTCTACAATCTTTTTCTGAAAATTAATGACTCAACTTCAAAGTCACGTATATGTGTGCCGAAATAAAAAACATTTACCAGAAGATTTTTAAGAATTTGTGTTTGGAAATATCCAGATTAATGACTAACAATCAAATAAAATTCAATTAGTCGTAAGTTATGAACACCCAATGTCCCTATAAACGAGAAAAAACCTGCACTAAATCCATTACAAGTATCATCACATTAAGGATGAAGACACTACGAAGTAGTAATATCGATTCTTAAAGCCTTTTTTGATTAAACCTCTTTTAACTCATATTTACTGTTTTTTGCACATGTGAGCATATAGTACCTATTACTTTAAAAACTGACAACTATTTGAAATCGTCCTTTGAGTCTGAATCTCAAAACGTCGTAAGGATTGAGAGTACAAGAGGCATGTAGTGAATGAGAGGTTTTCGTATTTTTTTAACACCGAGTTATCTTAGATGTATGAGCATATAATCAAATTCCTCTTACGAAGTTTTAAAAGTCAAACTGTGAAGTTTTTATTCCAAAAAGGGGAGATGTCTACTATCCATTTAAATCTCAGGAAATTCTGTATATTTAGAAAAAAATTGTTGAAATCGTGTTTGAATCAAAAATATTAAAAATCTATTTTCTTCTCAACAATGAGGATATAGGGTATCTACTACCTCTAGTGCTATATTTTCGTAGTAAGCAATTTAGTACAAGTTGATTCAAATTATTTCATAGTAAACAAATGTTCCGGAGTAATTTAAACACGTTACACTAATTCACAAGGAATACAACAGCTTGCCGAGAAAATGTGAAGATCATAATTTGAATGACAGCTCAAATTGTAGTGTACTTGTTTGAAATGGATTTATGGAACAATTCTCATCGGGTTCAGAAAGCTTGTTGATTTACACAAACTTTAAAAAAAAATTCAAAACCCGTTTGAAAGCAATGAATAAAATATGGAGAATGAATGAAAAAAGACTTTAAAATATTATTTTCTGAGTTGCCCTTTATACAAAACATATGAATGATCGAATGCCACAGTATAAAAGTGATGTTTAGAATCTTTTTCAATAGTTTCGATCCTGAAATACTAACTGTATGTCTAAAGAACGTATACTTGCTGTGAATAAATGTGTTGAGTAGATATTCAGTTCACCCTTAGCTTAATAATAAAAAAATAATTTCTGGAAGTATTAGTGTAATTTTTTCTTTGGAGAAGTATTTAAGAGTTGAAGTCATTACCATCATAACCAACCTATGATCAATTCCTTAAGTTTCTTGGCAATCTCGCAGTTATGAAACAGCATTGCTCGATATTAGATCCTTCAATTTTATGGTCATGGCGACCAGGATGTCGTAAAACAGTACATGATTGGATCATAATTTCTCCATGATGACTGTTCCTCCTAGAAGCGTCTTTGTCGCTGGCTTACAATATATTATATTATTTTTTATAGCGAAGCAGCCGCGCAGGCATAATCCTAAATACCAGCTTAAGGAAACCTTGTTAATCCGATGTTTTAACTGCCTAAGATTAGTAGAAGGAGGAAAAGCCTCAAGAAGAAGAGTCAACGATCACTCGGTCAGCCCTCTCTGAGCAGCATCGAGCGTGGATAATATAGTCGGGGTGGCAGCACCCCAAACATGTGAGGCTAGGTCTTAACTGAGCGTTATACAGAGTGAGGTCACGCGGAGGAAAGTACTTCTTAGTCCTTAACAAATAGCCCAGTTTTCCCCAGCAGCTGCCGCTATTGACGAGATGTGTTCATACCCGATCAAATCCGCGGCCATCCATCGAAACCGGATGAACGCCAGGACGCACCTTGTTCGTGAAGGTGCAGTTCTGTGTTTTGAAAGCATTAAACTGTACAAGATTGTTGCATCCCCAAGCAGTGATAACCTGCAGGTCTCATGTCAGAGAGGATGTCAGTCAGTTTTGTGCAAAGGAACTGGGGAACATCTATTCAGTACAATGGCAAGAATCAACTCTGAACCAGAAGCTTTGTTGATGTCGAGCGACAAGAGCACTCGCTTTACGGTCTTATCCTTGAAGGTTACTTCCCGCAGTCGGGCGTTGGGGGGGGGGGGGGGGCATCCACGGTAGGGCTGGCATCAAAGAACTTGGCAATTATTTCCGCCTTAGCCTTTGAGTCGATTACAATCGTTTCATCCTGGCAGGTAAGCGGCGGCAGGCTACACTTTGAGAAGTCCGCTTCAATCCGCTTGGCCAGCGTCCAGAAAGATCGACTGCTATTGCGCTGTGACATTACCGTAAGCCTAACTAAACTATTATGCAACTATTACGTTATATTTTAATGTAAAATGACTCCGTTTGATCTCAGAGTTGCGACAAATTTTCTTTGTGCTCAATACTTGAAACGTTCAAATAAAAAATAAATGTAGTCAGTCACCGTATGACTAATCGGCCCGTGTTTTCATCGCACCTTCCCGCGTCCGCCCGCCCGTAGGTTTACGCTGCTGAAGGAGTTTCTTCTCCGGATTTGCGGCGTGGCAGCCGAGTTTCTCGCAACCGTAACGCACGGACCGTAGCGTCTTCTTCGGCTGGCGCGGCGGGTGATACTGCAAGGGATGCTGCGATTGCGAACCCGCCGCGGCCTCGCGCCGCTGTGCCACGGTGCGGCCAGAAACACACGCCCCAAAATGACGACGAAGGCCTTGTTACGTCACCGACACACCAAAATTCAGAGGCGGAACATATCACTAAACAACAAACAGTTGCGAAGAGTTGACCGTCAATGAGTAGTTCTCTAATCGCAGTACTAGACCTCTACGTTGGTAGCAGGAAACTACTACTACTATACCCTATTCGTAGTCCATTTACGCTCCGGCACAACAAAGATGCAGCGTGGAAAAGCGGCAGCCGCCTAAGCGTTGCAATAGCTATTGGCCATTCGGCTATAAACTAGGAACAAGTGCAGGATTCGACAGGATAGAACTCAGGCTCGGGGTATCGCCGGCAGTTGCTGTTCATATGCGGTGCATACATAACGTTAGCATACGTCTACGGATACAGCAGATGAAACTGAGAATATTTCTCCCAGTGCTTCCTTCAGCCATGCTTCCTCTTCGGTGATGTCTCCTCCCCGAAAACGCGACAAGCAGGGACATTTGAATATTCAGGGAAAAGAAATTGTCCTTAACGTTTATAAGAGCGAAGTCTTAGAGCATCCTGAAATGAAAATTCATGATATTGAAAGGCGTGTAGCGAACAAAACAGGCTTATATCCTAAGACACTTTTCAACATTGTTGAAGAATATAAAAAAAACAAAAAATTATCTCCACCACACAAGAGGCTACAGTACACGAAGCTGTTGGATACAGTTGATCGGAATGCCACCAGACGCAAAGTCCATCAATTTTTTGAAAGGCAGAAACTTCCCACCATAGACAAAGTATTACAGGAGGTTAATAGTGATGAAGACTTACCTACTTCACCACATTCTATAATTTACTCAAAGAACTTCATTTTGAGTATAGAAAACGGGGCAGAAGTAGTATTTTGATGGACAGCCAAGAGATTATTGTGTGGAGAACAAATTATTCAAAAGCAATAAAGACATGCCGCGACCAGGGCAGGAAGAATTTATCACTTGAATAAAACATAAATGCAGGATATACTGCTGACTCTACAATTAAATCAGCAAGACAAGCCTTCTTAGATGAGCTAACCACTGGCCTAAAGAATCCGTCAGGTATGTGTATCTAACCAATTCGTCATTTGTGTTGTAAAAATGGTGTCAAGCAGACTGAACCTATAAGCCCACGCTGAAAACTTAGCTACACTAAGAGCCAATTTCACCAACAACAGTCCGTTATTCTCCACCTATAGGGTAACAGCCCGTCAAATACAGCGAATGAGCTTCAAGTTCCAATCAACAAATTTTAGCAACCAATAGCTATGAAACGTTGAAAACAAAATACTGTCAAAGTATGAGATGACGTCTTGTCATTGAAGCATCATCAGCTTATTGAATATTAAGAAATTACATATAATTCAGTCAAAATTTAAACAAATGTTTGATTTTTGTATAAAATTCATGATTTAATTACTATTGTTGATTTTTTATTCATGTTTATATTATTTTATTCAATTGATATGCGATTTTACTGATTCAAGATCATCTACTGGGTGTTTTTTCCTATAAACCTCTTGCAGATAGCCATTAAGTACCTACAGGGTGGGGCAAAAGTCACGAAGGGATTTGAAAAATTAATAACTTTTTTAAATTTATTTTGTTTTCATTTTTTTTTCAGGACCGTGTAAAATAAATCCTGGAGATTAATTATGGAGCGTTACAACCTCAATCAATGAACCAAACTTATAGAATTTTATTTTGAATATCACCATTCAATAATTCAAACTCAACGAGCATATCGTCGTCATTTCAATTTGCGGAATTCGCCCTCTGAATCAATGATTCGACGCTTAGTGGCACGATTTCAGCAACAAGGCACAGTTATGGATCTCCCACGAAGCGGAAGGCCACGTTCCGCAAGAAATGAAGGGAACATTCAACGCGTTCAGGAGAGTGTTCAGGAGAATCCGGAAACCTCAACCCGAAGACGTTCTGCTGAGCTGCAGATGTCTCAAAGGTCTTTACGCAGAATATTAAGAGGAAATTTACATCTGTTTCCATATAAAGTGCAGCTAGTGCAAGAACTAAAACCAGCAGATTTTCAAGAACGACTAACTTATGCAGTTCGCTTGCAAAGAATGGCTCGAGAAGATAATGAATTTATTCATTCTCTGATCATGAGCGATGAAGCCCATTTTCATTTGAATGGCTTCGTAAATAAGCAGAACTGCAGAATATGGGGTACCGAGAACCCAAGGGTGGTTCATCAAAGGCAATTACATCCGCTTAAATGTACAGTATGGTGCGCAGTTACGTCTCAACGAATTATTGGACCATTCTTCTTCGAAGACCACGATGGGAATGCTGTATCTGTAGATGGCGACCGATATCGTGATATGATTCAAAATTTCTTAAGACCAGCTCTTGCTGACAATCAAACGATGACTTTCCAACAAGATGGAGCCACTGCGCATACTGCTCGAGCCACTATGCACCTTCTAAGGCAGATTTTTGGCGAACGTTTAATTTCGAAAAATTCAGGATTCAATTGGCCCGCCCGCTCGCCGGACTTAACAGCCCCTGATTATTTCCTTTGGGGATATCTGAAAGGAAAAGTGTATATTAATAAACCCACAACCCTGCAGCAACTAAAAGATAATATTCGAGCAGAAGTAAGTGCTTTGGGCCAGATATTCTGACTCGGGTAATGGAAAATGCTCTTGCAAGAGCTGCACTTTGCGAGGCTGAAAATGGCGGTCATTTGCGTGATGTAATCTTTCACACTTAAATTGTAAACAAACTCCAAACATTGCATTTTAGTTTTGTGTTAGGGAAAAAAATTAAAATTAAAATTTAAAAAAGTTATTAATTTTTCAAATCCCTTCGCGACTTTTGCCCCACCCTGTACTTGATGACTGGCTCTACCTAAAAGTTCATAGATATTGCTCGTTTCCAAACATTCATTCATTTACTTGCCGTTCATCAGAACCATTATGGCACCTTAGATTGATATTCCCACAAAACCATTCTGGTTTTTTAATATCCATACATCCATGAAGTTGAAGGCCCGATTCGAAGTTTGTGTTGGTGACAGTCGCAGTAGAGTTATTCGCAAAAAAATGAAGCATCCTATGTTGACTGTCTGAAGAGAAAAGTGGAATTTCCAGCATCCATTATGGTCTGGGGCAGTGTGTCATCAAAAGGAGTAGGAAAACTTCATTTTATTGATGGAAATGTGGATACAAACAAATATTTGGCAATTTTAGAAGAATCGCTTTTACCAGTTATGGAAGAATGTTTGACATCCGGCCAACATTTTGTGTTTCAGCAAGATGGTGCAGCGTGCCATACCTCAAAAAAGGCTGGAAAAAAATAATGTACCACTTTTGAAATGGGTTTCTAGCAGTCCAGATCTGTCACCTATTGAAACTTTGTGGCACGAGATGAAAAAGGTTCTACGAGAACATCCTGCTCGTACAATCACCGAACTGAGACAAAAGCTTCAAGAAATATGGGATTGTTTTTCGTCAAATTTTTGCCAAAATTTGGTTAACACTATGCCCCAAAGAATTTCAGGCATAATAAAAAATAAAGGTGATGTTACCCAATGGTAATCTTTCAATTATTGCTGCTTTGTTAACTTCGCGCATTTATTCGCACATTGTTTATTTGTTCAGATGTTCTAGTAGTTATAGGTCTAAGTGATTTCAAATATGTATTTTTACGACTAGAGTGTATCTAAAATGTTTTTGAGAAAATAAATTGTTTTAGAAGTAAATAGTTTCGTCATGTTTAGTTTATAAAGGCATATTTTGGTACAAATCTTGAAGTGGGCCAACTGAAGTGAGAAGGGGCTCGTAGTTTACAAACCTTATAGCCGAGTCCTGAGCCGGGTGTAATTTCAGTGGCAATGTTTTGGAAGCCAAAGCCTGCCGATTTATAACAGAATGTGTACTAACCAATGCGGGATTTTTTCCTTGAGCTTTTTGTGCACAATGATAGTACACCTATCATTGCAGGTGCGCCATCTGTGCAAAGTCCAATGAGTTTCTTCCAATCCAAGTCGTTTTTTTCAAGAAAATTTGATATTGAATTAAACATATCTTCAGATGTAGTACCTGCTGTCAAATATTGGGAGTACAAAATCTTTTGTTGAATGATATCTCGCCGACGTAACGAACATAAACTATTAACTGTGCACAATTAACGATGTCGGTAAATTCATCGCAACTAATGACAAAAAGTGGCGATAATTTTACTTTGTTAATTATTTGTGACTTTATGTCTGCTGCAATGTCGTCGATTCTACGCTTGACTGTGTTATTCGAAAGAGAAATAGACTTCATTTTTTGCTCTGCATCTTCTCACAAAATTATCTGCGTGGCTTTTAGGACACATGATTTTATTAATTCTTCACCGATAGTATGAAGTTTCTTTTGCCCTGCTATCTTAAAGGCTATATCAAATGAAGCTTTGAGATGCTGCGATACACCTCTGTGATAACTTCTCGATTTATCCAGTCTCATCCGCTTGAGAGATTCTGCTTTAGACGAAAACTCTTTCGTCTTCAAACCCAAAGTCATGCTATCATTACTTAAAACTTTCATACATATCACACACTGAGGGAATTGTAACTCGTCTTTTTCTATGGAGGTAAATCCAAACTTAACGTAATCTTCGGAAAACTTTTTTTTTCGCTGCCATTTTGCACCTATAACAATCAAACAAATAAGTAATAAATAAATAAGCGACATGCCTACATGTAATTACTATTTATATGCCCATTATTTTATCTTAATAACGAAATATATTCAACAGTATATTGGCCACCGGGAGGTATGTATTTTTTTAGGCAGGTTGACGTTATAATAGTAATTTTAAATACATTTGGAATCAATATTAGGTACTTAAAGTTCATCGTTTGAAAATTATTTCGCCACGTTGCTTTGATTGTGATGTGGTAAAAAAGTCCCAATGGCCGATCTATGAACGCGTCTCCACTCAATCAACAATTTAGTAAATTAAATAAAAATGGTAACTGAAGTTTGTAAATACACAAACTTACCTTTTAACAGTGATACACAATAATTTGACACACTCGAACAGATTTCTCAACAAAACATGTACATCAAAACGTCAAATTTTTCGCAAGTTTGTGAGAATGAATGTCACAGATGCTCATCCGCGTCTGGTACGTACACAATTGTATTCTAAGTGATGAATGTTAACCGGAACGCGGCGGGAGTGCGCGCGGATTTCATGTTGTGACTTGTAGGAACTTGTATAAACTGCGATTGACGACACCGGGTCTTGAAACAGCGGTTGACAGAATAAGTGAATATGATATTTAATTTCTAATTTTATGCTTGTAAATTAAACATTACATTGTAATGTTAGTTGTTAATTTGACATCTCTCTATGCTCCCCTTGGGAGGCGCGCCCCCGTGGTTGGGAATTCCTGGTGTAGAGGAAGGATGACCCTCAAAACCACATTGTGTTTAGACGAGCGGTAGAACTAAAATAAGTGATCATAAAAATCCACCCGCAGTTGCGCAGTTTATAAAAGAGCTTTTTTCCAAAATAAGTATCACCACATACATTTCACCATAAGCAAAACCAAGAATTAAACCAAATCGCCATTGCTGCTTTTCAAACGAATTAAACAGCGACTTCCTGACTGCAGTCAGTTCGTCTTCTGACTTCAACCTCGATGTGGTGACACCACAGGCGGAGTAGCGATCTAGGTTTTGAATTATTCACTGCTGTAAGAAGTTGTAGCAAACAATCTGTTGAGTACAATTAAGTTGGGACTGAGTTTTTTTTATAAACTTAAAACCATGGATACCTTTGGTTACCTGAATTTGCAGTACTAGGCTCTCCAGACTCAAATATTTTCAGCTTTTTTCGTCATCCTGAGTTCGTCATGTAATGCGTGTGATGTCCAAACAGTTTTCTAATATTTAAATACTCAGATATAATTCGGCACTAAACTTCGTTCAAAAATACTGAGGGTATCTGCTCTCTGTATGTAATTCACCTGCCTTTCAATATATTGTCCTCCTCCTACGTGGTTTCGGTTACGACTTCAGATGACCAACCTGAACGCGGATCGTCTTCTAAAGTGAATAAGCTGCGTTTGATGTGTAAATACTATATCTCAGTGATCTTGACGAATGGACTTACCAAATATTTTAGTTTTGCCGTCACATCCTTTAGTTGATGGACCACCACGAACGTTACAGAAACAGTGGGAAATAACTCAATAGTGATATTTTAAAAATTATTTATTTGCATCAACAGTTGATTGTTTATACTTTATATTTGGGCTAACTAATGGCAAAAATTTGAATATAACCTAGCTGCGTTTTATTTCTCCTACGTACGTACAGCACAGCTGCTGCATAGAATGAAGCATCAAAACCACGCCACTGGATTTACAGATGGAGAAAAAATAAATACAAACCCAAATTGGAATTTCATATCAGAATCTTATCTTAATTGTTTTTCGTCGAATGGGGGCCGAATTATCTATTTATGCTATTTGCCTCGATACATTTATTCGATCAAAAACACGCAAGACTTGTATCAAACTGTTTCTGATATTAAAGCGTTGCACAATTTACATTCAAAAACTGGCTCTAAGGTGTAAGTTGTAGTTATGACAACTCTTGAAAAAGTGAATAAAATTTACTATAGAGCATCAAAAGTGATACACAAATATTTTCTACTCCCATTTTTAGTCTAAAGATTTATGAAAATGTTTGCATAACCCCATTTTCAGAAAATTCAATGTAGTTGTAGTATTTCAATATACAGGGTGACTTCGAAGTTGAGTCATTTATTTTAACAGTGTGTAGATCTGATCAAAAGAAATGTTTTTTTCCTTTACCATTTTTCTGGTAAAATTAAAGTAACAAAGTTATAGCCCTTTGGAAGTTTGAGTACCGCCCTGTCTCAATAATATCATGTGTTCGTGTTTGGCAACAACGGTTCATCGCATCGGAAACAAAAAAGCGAAAGAATTTGGAACGATGTTTTTACGATTACAATTCAGTTCAGTTATACATACAGTCAGTTTCAGTCGCGTGTGAATAGTGTCTGTTGCGTGGCTCAAACGAAATAAAAAATGGCACATGTTTATGCGGATCGGTTTCCCAATCGAGTGCAACCAACCCCTCGTGCCTTTGTTAATGTAGTACAACGGGCTCGTGAATCAGGTGACTTAAGACCTCACAGGGGACCTCACGATCAAATACAGGTCCGCACTGAAATACTTGTCGGGAGGATACTTTATAAAACAAGGTAAAAATTTTTTTTAATTTTTTTTTTATTTTTACACACATATTTTGGTTTATCTTCCTTCTACAATCATTATCTGAAAATTAATGACTCAACTTCAAAGTCACCCTGTATATATTACAGGTATAGAGAAGAAAATTTCAAAAGGTAATACGTGAGCTGACCAATAGAAGTTGTTCCTTGTTCCTTACAGCTTTCGATATTTGTGTGAGTTGGTAAAAAACATAAAAAATGCAGTTTTAAACAAGCTATTGCTTAAAACAACTTTGAATATGATTTACCGACCTCTGCGCTCTTGCTTTAACATATCTCCATAATTTTCCCTTAATATGCCATGCTATGGCATGTCTTTTGTCATCCAAATTCTTCCGTGTACATTACTTCCGAGATCTTTCGCCCTCATCACAGGCACAGGCGTCTAAAAAATGTAACAGTTTGCACAAGAGGAATTTTTAATTAGACTAAACACTACCCCCGAGCAGCCTTGTCAGCTTAGCGACATGCAGACAGTGTTAGTTGATTTACATGGAAACTTGTAGCAACCAGCGTTAAATTCCCGTGCTGGTACCGGAAAAGATAAATAGCCAGAGTGAATATTTACGTAGCATGTATGATTAAGTGGACTCCAAGGACGTATGTTATCAAAGGACACCTCCAAGGACATGCTGCCATCCGGCTCGACTTTAGTATGTTTCTAAAGTTTAATATCAACTTTATTGTATTAGGATCTGTACCTGGATGTAGCTTTTCAATTACTTCGCACTTGTACCTTTTTTAAGTTATCCGTAAATAATGGATAGCATGTTTTAAACGAACGCACCAACCTGGTCATCGAGACTATTATAAACAATTAAGAAACCTGACCACTTCTGCTATTAGAGCCGAAAAAAAGGCATATCTAAATTTAAAGTTTCAGAATTGCCCAGAAAAAGAAAAATGGACTGAACTAAAAACCCTAAATATACTTAGAAATAAAAGTAAATACATCCCTGACTATTTAAGGTATGTTAATAATAATAACTTATTATCTACTTTGCCCAAATATCACAAAATAATACTCCAAAACAAGAAATGTTGCATTTCTATAACAACGACTCCTTGCTTAATGAAACTTCTTCATTTAACCTAATCGATCTATCAGAACTTATAACAATCCGACTGAATACCGACTTGAATAGCCTTCCCAAAACCTCTGAAGATCACTTGTTAAAGATAAACACTAGTAAATCGACGGCTATATTGTTTTGTAGTGATTCCTACAGAATAATATTAGAAAATAATATTAAGCTCAAACTAGGGAAAAATATAATATCAGTTAGGGATTCCGTGAAGGATTTGGGCTTAGTGGTTGACTCTAAACTTAAGTTTAGAGAGCAAGCATATTACTCTGTGCCTAAGAAAAGCATATTCAATGTTAAAAATAATTTTCCCTCATAGACATTACCTATGACAAAATAGTAAAGCCACGCTCTGCGAAGCTTTGTCCCACTTCAACTTTGCTGATATGGTATATGGCCCATTTCTTGATAGTGTGGAACTGAAACGGATTAAAAAAGCTCAGGATTCTTGTGTGAGACTGATATTTGGCATAAGGGGCAGACAAACAGTATACCACAAACTACCTGAACTGGGATGGTTGAATATGGCTCAGAGGCGTACTTCCTTTTCTTACAAAATTATAAAATATAAAGGCCCCCCTTATCTTCACTTAAAAATTAGATACCGGACTGATGTACATAATCTAAACATCAGAAGATTGAATTTGATTACAATACCATCTCACAATAAAGAATCATTTAAGAAATCATTCTCATATCAAATTGCCTTTTTGGTAAATAAATTCAAAATTAAAGGTTTTTCTCTCTCGGTAGCTACATTTAAAAGGAACCTTAAAACTGATTTACTGTCTCAGATATCATAGAAAACATATCTCCGGCTCCCCCTTTTCTCTTCTTCTCTTTCCCCTCGCTTTCTCTTCTCACTCTAAATTTCCATTTCTCTACTTACTATACTTCGCTGTTTTTCTTAATATCAAAACATTATTAATTATCAATGTCTTAATAGCCATTTGCATTATTATAAAATTGTTTAAATTTGTTTTTTTTGCTCTAGCAGCTTCTTTAAGGGACAAGCTGATGTAGCCCTTTATTCTCTTAAGGCTTTTTGTTTGTAAACTTTTATATACTGTTTAATGAAGGTCATAAATATTATTATAATTATTATTACTATGTAGCATCTTACATAAAGCTTATAATGAATGACCTGTTAATGGTTTTCATAAAAACATAACATGCGTCCGAGTTCTTGAGAACACCATAACACCATTACAATTTGTTGTACATTCACCCTATTTTAAACTTACTTGATGAGAGCAGTGCTAATATACACTCACCATTTCTTAAACAGCTGCAACAGCTTCACATGGTATAAGGCTTCCAGTATTGACCATAATCTCAATATGTATTCCAAAAAAATTGTGTATAATATTATATTTAATTTTTAATATTGTCCAACCATTTTGTTTACAGCAAGTGAAAACATATTTTCAAAATTACAAATTTTACAAAATAAAGCTATGAGAATTATTTTGAATAAAAACAAATATGCGAAGATTAAGTCTTTGTTAGAAGAACTACAGTGGTTGAATGTAATAAAAAAACTGCATGCTTGATTTTGAGTTTTTTGTTATCGTCGCATAGCAGACATTCTAATAGTTCATAATAAGTAATAAAATGTTGAAAAGCTACAAACGTTTTAAAATTACGCTTTTTAAATGTATCATTTTCTTATTTTTTTACGAACTTATTCGGTAAAAAATGCAATTTTCTGTAAAAAATCTCCTAGTAATGAAATGTGCAAATTATATAAATAATATCTTTATCTTGTTTTATGGCATCGGCTCGACGAGGAAGCGAGCGAGAAGAGCTGACTTAGTGGAGGACTGAGAGAGAGAGAGAGAGAGAGCTGTTATTATTCATCAATGTAGTTACGCCATCGCCGCACGCCGAGTGAGAATTAGGTTTAGTTGGTATCAACTACTGTGTACGCGCACACGTTTTACGCACGATTATTATTTTCGAGTTTCCCAGTTCATTTCGAGTGGTTTCTTTATCATCATGGCAGTCACAGAAGATCCGCCAGGACCTCGCCATAGCGAGCACGGGCAAACTTTTACGAATGAAGAATACGCAGACATAATGTTCTGTTATGGACTTTGTGACGGCGATTCTGCAGCTACCCGCCGTGAGTATCGGCAACGTTTCCCGAATCGCCGAACACCTCATGTTACTGTGTTTGACTCTGTGTATCGGCGCATCCGCCAAACCGGACGTGTTCAAAGGCAACATAGTGATGCTGGTCGACCCCGAGTCTATCCTCCTGAAGGTGAAGAGGAAATCCTACGTGGCTGCTCAGTTGGGTATATCACAATGCAAAGTATGGTTTACTGTGCATACTGCAAGATACCCTTATCACTACACGCCTGTGCATGTGATTGAAGAGGGCGATCCAGCAAGACGATTAGATTTCTGAAGGTACATGTTACATGCAGATACAGAAGAACCAA
Source organism: Acanthoscelides obtectus (assembly GCA_963669975.1). Taxonomy (NCBI): domain Eukaryota; kingdom Metazoa; phylum Arthropoda; class Insecta; order Coleoptera; family Chrysomelidae; genus Acanthoscelides; species Acanthoscelides obtectus. The sequence continues at coordinate 32,144,455 of CAVLJG010000010.1, forward strand.
ACTATTTTAAGAAAATTCTGTGGATCGATGAATCGAAGTTGGATAAGGACGGGATCACTAACTACCATAATGCTCATTACTGGGCTGATAAAGAAGCTTTAAACCCCCGAAAAATAAGACCGACGGGATGTCAGAGCCGGTTTTCAGCCAATGTGTGGATCGGCATCATTGATGGATATTTAATTGGACCGCATTTTCTGCCCGCCAATTTAAATGGAGAAGTGTATGAAGAGTTCTTGAAAAATCACTTGTTTCGATTAATGGAAGACGTCCCATTGGCGACGAGACAAAATATGCGGTTCCAGCACGACGGCTGTCCCGCACACTACAGTAGATTAGTACAGGCGTTTTAGACTCTAAATTTCCAAATCAATGCATTGGCCAGCAAGAAGCCCAGATCTCACACCGATGGATTACTATGTGCGGGGACATATGAAAAGCCTGGTGTACGATGTTTCGCCCGTACAAGGATAATCAGTGCAGCTGACCAAATAAAAAGCCGCTTAACAACTATAGTTACCAAAAGTGAATTACGTAAGAGAATGCAGGCGTGTATTCGTAAGCGGGGATTACAATTTGAGCACAATCTGTACAATACTAAAGGAAATGTAATTAAATAAAGCTGTAATTAAAATAAAAGCCTTTTATTTATCCTACGTAATTATCGTTCGTACAACTTTACTCATCTTTTTTTAATTTTATGTCTTTGTACTTGAGTTAGTTGTAACTTTTATAACTCAAATGAAAGCTTGTTAGATAGAGATATTATTTACATAATTTGCACATTTAATTACTAGGAGATTTTTTACAGAAAATTGCATTTTTTATCGAATAAGTTAATAAAAAAATAAGAAAATCATACATTTCAAAAGCGCAATTTTAAAACTTTTGTAAGTTTTCAACATTTTATTACTTATTGTGAACTATTGGAATGTTCGCTATGCGACGATAACAAAAAACTCAAAATCAAACATGTAGTTTTTTTGTATTTCAAATTTAACCATCTGAAATCGGAATAAAAAATAAAAAAAAAATAAAATTCAAATAACTCAAAAACGGTTAACTTTTGGATAGGTAGCTTTTGACCTAATCTATCACCCCTTAACAGGAATACGTGACATTACAGGTATAATTAGATCTTGGCTAATCATATCGACAGAAAATGTTTCCAACTTCATCAAAATTTCAGTACAATCGCCAAATAAAAGATGAACGTTCGTTTAAGCCATTTCTTTTCTTTCTTTATAGGGCCCTCTGGAGTCAAGATCATTACTCGAAAAAATGTTTACGATATTATGCAAGGGTATCCCAATAACGACATTAACAAAAAAGTGGACTATGCTGAATCTTTTTTGTTGAATTCTCAAAATTATTCAGAAGAACAACGAAAAGAAGTTAAACACAAATTGTCAAATCTAAAATCAAAAATAAAACATAGCTGGATTGCCGCACATTACATATAAGATCTTTTCCTAAATATGTAGTCGTTGCTTCCAAAACAAAATCACGACCAGGGCGCCCACAGAAATCTTTTAGTAATATTAGCGAGCGAAGTAAAAGTGGTGAAATAAGCTCTGAAGAGTTGACTTTTGCCACTCATACGAAGTTACGTTCTGAGGGCAAGACTGATGCTTCAAATGTGATAAAAGACCTAATGCAATCTCCCACGCGAGCAAAAAAATATCGAAAAGCGTTCATTCAATCTCAAAATGACGGAAAGCAGATATCAACCGTATTGACCCCAATGAAAGCATTGTCTATGTTTGTCGAAGTTGGCCTGACAAGAAGACAGTACGTTACAATTAGAAGTTTTAACAAGAAACTATACCCATGCTATACGAACTTACAAAAGGCTCAAAAGGACTGTTATCCTGTACAAGAATCTTATAAAATCACTGCTCCTTGCGCTGAACGTAATCTTCAAGATTTATTAAATCATACTGCTTCGCAGCCTTTGTTGCATTTAACAGATGTTCTCCAGAATTTAAATAGTGAAGAAAGAAACACGCTAATTTTGACATACAAATGGGCATGTGATGGGTCACAGCAGACAACATTTAATCAAAAATTTGAAAATAACTTCGATTCTGTTGCAAATATATTCCAAAGTTCATTTGTTCCGTTACAGTTGTCTTCTAGCGAAGACAGTAAGATAATAGGGCGAAACCCGTTGCCTTCTTACGATTCTTAAGATTTGTGAAGAAACAGTAGATATCACAAACGAGGAAATAAATGATATAGAAAATAAAATAAAGTCTTTGGAACCGACACAGGTCGCGCAATTAAACAAAAGCTTTCTAGTAAAACATGTAATGATGCTCACAATGGTTCATGCGAAAGTGTGTAATGCCGCAACCAACACAAAATCCACGATGAAATGCTATATTTGCGGTGCTACATCCAAAGACTTCAACGATTTATCAAAAAAACGTCCTTGTAATGAAAATTCCTTAAAATTTGGCTCATCAATTTTGCATGCCAGAATAAGACTGTTTGAAGGAGTGCTTCATATTGGGTACAAATTGCCAGTGAAGAAATGGCAATTAAGAAGTGAAAGAGATAAACAAATAGTTCAACAAAGGAAATTGGAGATACAAAAGGAAATTGGAGATACAAAAGGAATTTAGATGCCAAATGGGTCTTATAGTTGATGCTCCAAAAGCTGGTTTCGGAACCAGCAATGCTGGGAATACCAGTATGAGATTTTTTACGGATCATGAGCTATCAGCAACAATAACCGGTATAGATTCCCGTCTCCTTTTTGGTCTTAAAGTAATTTTGGGAGCGATATCAAGCGGTCATAAAATAGACAAACAGAAATTTGAAATATATTAAGTGACATATAAATCCGAACACCCAGTTTAAATGGTTTTATTTTAATAAAAGTTGGTGAATGTATCTATCTTACTGTAAATAACAAGTGAAAAAATTTTCAGCCTTATCAGTTGGACATTCCGGTTTTTATACCTACTGCTTTTTTTTAATTCACTAACGCTCTAAAAATGAATATTTCAGCCGCAGTAAAGAATCAACGTTGGCGGATTTTGGTTCTTGACATCCTTTACGATCGGTTACGATGCCTACAGTACGGAGACCTGTACGATTTCGTCAACTTAGTGAGTTTGATAGGGGCCGTATAGTGGGACTTCGGGAAGCTGGACTTTCTTTTCGGGCAACTGCAGTTAGAGTGCAAAGAAGTGTAGAGTCTCAATTTTGTTTAGGCATGCACGATGGTCGTGCAAGGGTTAGAAGGCGACGTGGTGAAAGGAGGAATCTACAGTTTTTTGTTGAAAGACATGTTCATCACACTGTTGGAGTTATGGTTTGGGGTGCTATAGCTTATGGTTCCAGGTAACCTTTAATCTTCATCAGAGGTAACATGAACGCGCAGCGTTATATCCACGAAGTTCTAGAACCCCATCTTTTACCCTATCTTGACACTCTGGCAGATCCAACTTTCCAACAAGATAATGCCCGACCACATGTTGCAAGAGTCACAATAGACTTCTTTCGACATAATGATGTCACATTGTTACCATGGCCACCAAGATCTCCCGACTTATCCCCAATTGAGCGCATGTGGGATATGATGGGTAGGAGATTGCTCAATTTGCAACGTCCTCCTCAGACTCTAGAAGCACTTCGAGAGGAGCGAGAGGTGTTGGTGGTTGCCTGGAATGAGATACCACAGGAGGACATTGACCGCCTGATCAGAAGCATGCCTAGGCGCGTTGGAGAATGCGTAGCACATCAGGGTGCATCCTCACATTATTAAAGGTCAAAGGGCTTTAAAGCAGTGCAATCATTTTGGAATTTTTATCATTTACTTATTATGCCTCATTAAGTACTTATACAAAATTTTATTAAAATAAAACCATTGAAACTGGGTGTTCGGATTTATATGTCACTTAGTATATTTTGTTTGGACAGGGCACAACTGTACGTTGAATTATATTCGTGGCATCCAATGATACCAACTCTAAACAAAATACATGGACCCATTGTCATTGAAAAAACTCTTTCGGTTATACCGCCAAAATTATGCTCGAAAGTTCAGCAGAGAGTCTTGCAATCTTGATATCATAAATAGATTATTATTGAGCTCGGATCTCCTGAGAACTGACATGAGACCTCCAAGAAAAATTACAAAACCATTTCTCAAGGAAACTATTGAAATGCTCCTGCCTGAAGAACCGATGGGCCAGTCAAATTTGTCTGGTGATAATGATGATGATGATGAAGACTCTGCACCAGAGATAGGAGACTATTTAGATGATTCTTGGTTGTCATCTTCTTAATAAGATTTTTTATATTATATTAGTAGCATTATTAACTATAACAGAGCTAATTACAGTTTACTTACTACTTAAAATAAAAAAAAGTTTTGTCCGGATTTTTAATTCAAATACCCGTATGTGCAACGTTTTGGCTACCACTATATGTGGTTTGATTAGGTCAGACAATGGGGTCCTATGAACATAGAGCACTCTGGATAAATTTCAGGAGTTACACTACAACAACTTCAAGTAAATAGTGAATTATTAACATAGCTTCTGTGCATAACTTCACAATTGCTTGCACTTTGCGTAGCTTAGTCGTTACAGAAATTAATAATTTCAACAATGCTTCTTCATCCTGTTAAATTCGACCATTCTTATTTTCCTCATGTTAAAAAAAGGTACAATATACGAGTAACTTCCGCATCACTTTCTCACAAGTCTCAAACGCTAAACAGTCGGAATTAGAAAGTACACAGTCAAACTGAGATAAATCGTGCAGTAAAAACATTGAGCAAACACATTATTATTTCTGCAAAGGTCTCCATGGCACGAGAGCATACACAATAGTAGAACAACTCCTTTATTTGCACTGCACTTTAAACTGGCTCTATTGTCCACTCGACTGTTAGAGTTGAACAGGTGGCAAAGACGCTCAAGAGTTCTCTCAAAATATCATTCATAAGTCATCTTTTCAGTTCATCTCTGTATCTATGACGTAGAAGTCCCGAACTCCTCAATCCGTCAGATATTGTACTACAGAATTCTGTAGTAGCAATCAGAGAAATATAGTCAAGAAAATATATGGCAGGGTGCACGATAGCCTGTTACGATAACTGTTCTTTTGTTCCAACGAATAAGCGATTTATAGTTTTCTAGATATTTGTCACTTATTTCCGTCGGTGTGTTTGCCTATTCGCGCCTCGGAAACGGCTGGTGTTGATGAAAAAATGTACAGGTAATAATAATAATAATAATAATAATAGTAATAATAATAATGATGATCGTCTTTTTATTGCGGCGAAGTTTAGCTTAAGATACTAAATACAAACATGAATAAAATAGATAAATGACATTAGGCTGACAGCATAACAAAAGTATTATACGTATTTAATGTAATTACTTTGACAAATGAAAAAATACTATTTTTATTAGCTGAAGTGAAAGATGAGTATTTTTAATTTTGGCAATCTACAAGCAGATTCTTGATTTTTTTAAAGTTATCAAATTTCAGGGGTAATGAATAAATTATCGATGGGTCGCGTTAGAAGTGAAGCTTTTATGGAAAAAAGTTCTGTGGACAGGCGTGGTGACTGTATTTAGGAAGCGGATATCTCTAGAATGAAGTCATACGATTTATTAGCTTTTCCTTTAAAAACTGAGGTAATGAGGTAATTTGGAGTTTAAGAACGTAACATTGTAAGCGATATTTATATAATTTTTAAACATTCAACCAACCTAGTTTTCGAAAAGATGTCGAAATATAGTCGTACTTTTTCAAGTTTCCTATTAATCTACGGCAATTTTCTGTATGAGTTTCATAGATACCGAATGTAACAACGAATGGTAAACAATACGGCACTCACTGTTCACTGCCTAAACTTAAGATAATAGCTTGATGAAAAAAATGATATTCTGGGAAGACCAGTGATATGCTTTAAAAATAAGAAACAGCACGACTGTTGTAGTTACAGAAACAAGCCAGACAGAACAAGTATTTTCAGTTAAAATTTATCATTTTATGAAAGTACTTCTTCAAAAAGTGGCTCTAACTCCCTAATAATAATTATAAAGGCTCTGCTAGGAAAAAGGTTAACAAAGCAATAAAATGCAGAAGCATAAGTTTAATTATGAACAAACAAGTACAAAAATGTGAAAACGACACTAAACATCGCTGCAACTACTCCGCGTAGACCTTCAGCTTTTCCAGCAGGAATTCTGGGCTCTATGTTTCCATCAAGCACGTCTTTTATAAAGTCCATGTGCTGGTCCACTCGGGTGTAGACACCAGGCAGTTCATTTGCGCAACCGAGTCCAAATGTAACGACACCGTATTGTATACCTCCGCACATCAGAGGCGCTCCAGAATCACCGTAGCATGCGTCCATCTTGTCTGTTTTTGTGCACATAGTCTGGAAATATATCATATATACTTAGTGACAAATAAAATATAACGCCTGAGGAAAACTATTCAATTTGGTTGAAATTTCATACATAGACATACGAGGGATGTCTTTTAAGTTTTGCACTCTTTAGTAAACTTAAATTCAAAGTTTCACAACAATACGTGCAGTGTTCTCAATACAGTGAATTTTTAAGTGTCGCCAAGTCAACTTTCAGAGACAATTATTGCAACAAAACTTCCTTGCTGAGTTACTGTCTGTTTTCGGCAACGAAGCGCCACATCAGTCGACAATTTTCCGTTGGTACGGAGAATTCAAACGTGAACGGGTGAGTCTTAGCGACGATCCCAGGGTGGGTGCACCAAAAACGGCAGTCACCCAGGAAAACGTCGATGCTGTGCGCAAACTCATCATTGAAGATAGACATGCGACATATCGCGAGATTGAGGCGTCCTTGAAGATCTCAAGGACCTCAATTCAAAAAATTTTACATGAAGAATTAGGAGTAAGAAAATTAGTTTCTCGTTGGATACCCTACCTGTTGACTGAAGAGCAGAAAGCAGCCAGGGTTAGTTGGTGTCAAAAAATGCTTGACCGTTTCAATTCCGGAAACTCAAAAAATGTGTACAGCATTGTTAGTGGTGATGAATCGTGGATTTACTGTTATGAACCAGAAAATAAACGACAGTTGGCTGTTTGGGTGTTCCAAGGTGAAGAAAAGCCAACAAAAGTCATCCGTTCTTGAAGTGTTTCGAAAAAGATGGTCGCGACATTTGTGTCAAAAGCGGATTATATTGCAACAATTCCTCTTAACGAGCAAAGAACTGTTACTGCGGATTGGTATACCACCATTTGTTTGCCAAAAGTCATCACCGAGCTTCGAAAAATCAACCCCGAAAGAAGAATCATCCTCCACCAAGACAATGCAAGCTCGCGCACAGCCCAAAAAACAAGGCAGTATTTAACGTAAGAAAGCGTGGAATTATTGGACCATCCTACATATAGTCCCGATCTAAGTCCTAGCGATTTCTTTACTTTCCCGAAAATTAAAAACAGACTGCGTGGTCAAGGGTCCAGTCACCAGAAGAAGCAGGTGATGCATTCAAAAATGCCGTTTATGGTCTGCCAGCAAACGAGTGGAATAAGTGCTTCGAAAATTGGCTCGAGCGCATGCAGATGTGTATTAATCTTCGTGGAAAATACTTCGAAAAACGTCATTTAAAACTACCTACCGTGTTATTTTATTTCCATATGCAAAACTTAAAAGACATCCCTCGTATTAAATCCAGCGGAATTTAGCAAAATATTTACACCAATGATGCCCTCATTCTTATGTTCATTTTAGCTATTTACAGTTGTTATTGCAATAGTTATAAACATTTATTCAATATTGCTGAAAAAACCGTATTTAGCTTAATTGTTTATCGACTTCAATTCTTAAAAAATAGAGTTGAGGGTCTTTTTATGCTCTAAAATTTCCAGTTTACTGATTATTAATAAAATTTAATTTGAAAATTATACAAGCAAAATACTGAAAATTTCCAGTTTACTGATAATTAATAAAATTTAATTTGAAAATTATACAAGCAAAATACTGAATTTGGAGCTTTTCCCATTGTTTATAGAAAACAACGCATATCTGGCTGTATCTTTTTATGTATTATTTGTCATTAGAAAAACCGACACGAAATACCTATTTTCTTTTGGTGTAGCCTGGGCCCTGGGTTAATAGGTGAGTGACCAATATATAGCATTTGGCTTACTTGGTTTATTTTACAGACTCTGTATTTTCGTAAGTTTCACTTGTTACGTGGCTAGATTCAGCTGATTAAATTAGTTTTAGACGCCCTAATTCGGACTAGATTGCTTCTTTGCATCCAGATCTAATTTCACGCTTACATCGATCGAAATTAATAGTACAGCTTAATCTTATTTTGAATTGCAGATCATTTGAATTGTAAATTACGTTACCTTATTATCTATTTCGAGATCCGGATACGTTTTGTAGTCTTGCTTGCATTGGTCCAAGGGATATAGCTTTAAATCAGCGCAGAGTAGGCTTGACTCACTCTCTGCTCCGGCTTTTGAACGCATGCTCCAACCCAACAATGTTGGTCTGAAAATCAATTATCACTTGTAAGTAGGAGGGGGATAGATAGACAAAATTACATTTGTAATAGTTGAAATGCATTGTTAAGATTCAGTTTTGAAGGAGGAAACAGTTAATGCGCGTTATTTTTCCAAGTTTGCAAAAATTCCCATAAAGCTGAAAATTGGTACACATCTTGAATATATCATTATGGATCATATATTAAAGCTCCTCGTATTTCCTTGTAGCGGAACCTTGTTTTATTTGGGATGAAATGTCATGAATATCACGTTTTGTCACATTTCTCTAAAAGGAAAAGAGATTCCACAAAATAACCTCATAAAAAATTGTATAGAATACGAGTATTATATTAACAATGAATATGTTGATAATATATAGTAGAAAACACCAACTTTATCACTCCCTAATCAAATTTGCAGCATATCAACCTATTTTCATTTCAATGCAAAATAAGTCTATAACGTATAGGTGGCTGTAAAAAATAAAAGCCATGACAATTGTTTTTATTAATCACAGCTGTCAGAATACGTTTAAAATAGTTTTGGGTAGTTAAGGTTTTCAAAATGGGTAGAGGAAAGGTTATTAGTGAGAAAATTCGGTTGCTGATAATTAAATTTTTTAATTCTGGGAAATCAAACTCAGAAATTGCAACTTTGTAAGACTTATCGCCGCACAGTGTGAGAAATATTGTTAAAAGATATAACGTAACTGGTTCAGATAATATTAAGTCACGATATGTGAAAAAAAGTAATATCACAAATGCCGATCGAAGAAGAATAATCGTGAAAAACAGGCGTAAAAATTATTTACAATTAAGTGCTCTGTGGAGTGACGCTGTTGGAAGGAGAATTTCGAGGTCCACAACTCATAGAGAGGCCCACAAACTGGGATTTAGCACTTGCAAGGTAAGTTTTCTTATAAAAAAAAGTGAAGTAAAAACCCTAAAGATGCACAACTTGTTTATAGGCCAAAGAAAAGCCACTATTAACTCCACTGCAAAAGAAAAATCGGTTTAGATGGGCAAAAGAACATAGAGAATGGACACCTCAACAATGGTGTGCAATACAATGGAGTAACGAGGCCCGATTCGAAGTTTGTGTTGGTGACAGTCGCAGTAGAGTTATTCGCAAAAAAATGAAGCATTCCATGTTGACTGTCTGAAGAGAAAAGTGAAATTTCCAGCATCCATTATGGTCTGGGGCAGTATGTCATCAAAAGGAGTAGGAAAACTTCATTTTATTGATGGAAATGTGGATACAAACAAATGTTTGGCAATTTTAGAAGAATCACTTTTACCAGTGATGGAAGAATGTTTGATATTCGGCCAAGATTTTGTGTTTCAGCAAGATGGTGCAGCGTGCCATACCTCAAAAAGGGCTAAAAAATGGATGGATGAAAATAATGTACCACTTTAGAAATGGGTTTCTAACAGTCCAGATCTGTCACCTATTGAAACTTTGTGGCACGAGATGAAAAAGGTTCTACGACAACATCCTGCTCGTACAATCACCGAACTGAGACAAAAGCTTCAAGAAATATGGCATTGTTTTACACCAAATTTTTGCCAAAACTTGGTTAACACTATGTCCCAAAGAATATCAGCCGTAATAAAAAATAAAGGTGATGTTCCCGAATGGTAATCTTTCAACTTTTGCTTTGTTAATTTCGCGCATTTATTCGTACATTGTTTATTTGTTCAGATGTTCTATTAGTTATAGGTCTGAGTGATTTCAAATATGTATTTTTTACGACTAGAGTGTATCTAAAATGTTTTTGAGAAAATAAATTGTTTTAGAAGTAAATAGTTTCGTCATGTTTAGTTTATAAAGGCATATTTTCGTACAAATCTTGAAGTGGGCCAACTGAAGTGGGAAGGGGCTCGTAGGTGCGGACTATAAAACTCAATAAACCATGCTCACCTGGCACATGCAGTCTCCAAGCTCTCTTGAGTCCCCCATGGCAGCTTAACATATTTAACGTTGTGTGTTTCATCGATTGGTTCATCAAGTTGGACCATCATTAAATCATGGGTGATGAGGTAGTAGTTGGGATGAGTGAATAAGGAAACTGTTGAACGATTGTGGACTCTCTCGAGGCTTTTGAGATCTTGTTTGGAGACCCCGGCTACCACGCTAATAGGTTGGTCCATCCAAACCTGGCTGCAGGATGCCGCAGTTAGTACCTGGAAATGAATATGATTAGTGTCAATTTTTATCTAACAATTTTTTCCTTTGTTATTGAATAAATATTATGCGAAGATGGTGGCCCAAATGGGCACAGTGCTAAAAATGTGGTAGAAATACAAATTGTTGTTTGATGTGAACAAAATTCGGTACAATAGGCTTTTCAAGGTCGCTATTGAATCATGAATCAGATGTCAAATTTTAAAGACAAAATGGCGGAGGATTGTTCATAAATGTATCTGATTTATTTAAGACAATTTACTACCTGTGGGTTTTAAAAGTCGTTATTTATGTATATAATATTGAATCGCCTCCAAAGAAAATGCAGCTTCCTCAACACATTTCATATCCCTCATATCTAAACCGATGCACAAATCTTGCGTTCAAGTACAAATACTATTAGTCTACGGCTGAGGTGACATGTATAGCATCTCCATTAGTTTTTTACTTAAGTGTGTCATTGTATGGAATGCAAAACTTTATTCACATATGTAGAAATCCAGTATGGCGTTCATAGGAAAAAATAAAGTTGATGATTGAAGATAAGAGACGAAACGTCATATTGAAATTCTGATTGTGCCATCTTGTAGAGGAGAAAAAGAGGCAAAGTTATATATTTTTTATTTTGAAATCCCGTCTCAAATGCTATGCCATTTATTGACCACATTATATATATATATATATATATATATATATATATATATATACAATGTACTCATCAACTGAATAGAAACAGTGGTTAAGCAACTTTTTTTTAGCAAACTTTGAGAAGTAGTGATAGACATATCTCCAAAATTATATTATTTACTTGCATTGACGAATTAATTATATTATTTAACGTTAGGTCTATTATTTTTAGTCATATTGAGTCGCGAGTGTGAATATCTTAGGTAATGAACATTACATAGTGCATGTGTGTATTTCTGCAGAGGTTCGATATTTGTTTGGATTTCTGTTCACATAACATAGAATTTCAAAAATATGAATTGATGGAAGTGGTAATACTTATACATTTTTGAAGGGATTTGTGCAATTAAAGTGAGGAGATAAAATAAAAACGATTTAGGGAAAATTCTGTTTCTTGCGTCTATCTCCGGAAATACTTGGGGTTGCGAATCTTTGTGTCATTTTCTTAGTTACTTAAATGCGCAACTTTACCCCAATTTAACTGACTTCATATCTCTTACCATTTCCGGGATTGCAATGGCGAGGGTCTGATTTGAATAACTCCCCACGAAGTGGTTTCTACAGTCGCCTCTGTAAGGGAGCTCCTAATGTTTTGAATTTTGAAATTTTTACTCCATATAAATATGCTATCAATTCGAAGGTATGTGGCACTTTCCAATTAATTGATGGTTTTAAATATCAGTTTTTCCATTAATCATACTGAATAAAAAGGTTACAACAACTTCAAAACTTGTTCGTTTTCCAGCAAAAAAAATAGGTCTTAGAGAAATGCAAAAATGCCCACCTTGAGGACTTTAGAACTTATTTGAAGATATTCGAGGTCATCAAGTGAGAGACTTAAAACGTTATATTAGGCACGATCCCAATTATATTATATATATTATTCATCATATTACAACTCACGTATTCATTGTTGACCAAGGTCCCAACGCAGAGTAGTTTATTATCAACCGAGTTTACGAAAATCACCATGAAATTCTCTTCTTCGCTGCATGGCTTTCTCAACAAGGTCGGTTTATCATCAGCTGAAATCTGATAAGCCAGTAGAGTGGAAAATACGATCACTTCCCAAGCAAACATCGAATAGCAGAGAATTTTGGACATCAAATTCTGGTTGACAGTGACAGGCGTGACGTGATCATTGATAGACGTTAGGTACGATAGATATGGATACAAACATGGTGGCACAGTTAGTCGAGGGAGTATCTTCTCATTCGCTCGGAAAAATATCCTGCTCCTGTATTCTTCTATTCGTCATTTGTTAGTCTGGGCGGTCCGTAGGACCTATGCCCATTAGTCACTATCTAATCTACGTTAGTTGAATCTGTCAGTCCTGGTTGCCCAGAAACCAGACAATGTCAAGGAAAAGAAGAAACGGAAAGAGAAGAAAAAAGGAGAAGAGCAAAGAAAAACAGAAGTATTTAGTTTAAGAGAAAACACCTAGGCTAGGCTTTTTGACTTGCTACACGGATTAATTTTGAGGTGGACTAAACAAATTTTGATTCGGTTTTGTTAGAGTGTAATTTTAAGTTTACTAAAAGTTCGCGCCGATTTTTGATTACAGTGCGAGCCGTGGCCTAGAATGTTTACGAGTTTGTTCCACTGTGTAGTCCACTGAGTCGCGCAACAGAGGGTTGTTGTGCGACGCTTAACTATAACGTCGCTGTGCCTGAAGCTTGACATAATCCCTCAAGTAAGGAGTGTCAAGGTCTCTGTGTAGTGTCTCGTTTGAGACATACCGTGGAGCGTTGCAATTTGTTCGCAAAGTTCTACTTTGCAGTACTTGAAGACTTTGCATGTGTGTCTTGGCAAGAAAACACCAAGCCGCACATGATGGTCTAATAATCATTTTATATAGGCGAACTTTGTTTTTCAAACTCAATTTGGAGGATCTACATAACAAAGGATATAGTTGCCGAAACGCAATTTGGAATTTTGTTTTCAAGGCTGCTGTATGTTTCTGCCAGGTCATGCCTTTATCAAGGGTGACACCGAAGTACTTGGCAGAACCGACCGAACCCTGATTAACACCGGCCCATAATACTCATGCTGAGGGTGAACCCTCTGGTTACATGTTCCTGACTGCCTGTAGCTGGGTGCTATGCTCGGACCGAAAACCGAATTGAACCTCAGGAATCATGTGGTGATTTGACGAAAAATTCTCAAGATGGCGATAAATCACTTTTTCGGCGAGCTTAGAAGGAGCTGACAGCAGACTTATGCGACGGTAATCCTGAGGAAATATCGAACCCACCTTCTTTGGAATCATGATGACCTCAGCAGTTTTCCACCCCGCAGGGAAGTGCTGGGTTCAGAGCATCGCATTGATTATTGTCATCAAATATGTCAGAGCTTTCGGCGAGAGCAGCTTTAGCGCCTTGTTGGTGATTTGAGGCTCCCCAGGTGCTTTACGCACCTTGAGGTCTTTAATAAGACCTAGGAGATCCACTAGAGTGCAATGTGGAACCTCGGAGGGTTCCTCTAATGTGCTACGCGAAACCTCAGACGAATCTTCTGAAGAAGAGTAATCTGAAGAGGATACAGTGCCTCTGCTAACGCCTTTAGTCCTAAAATATCTCCTGACGGATCTTACAGAGTTGTTCCTCGTCGAGGTCATTATCAAGATCATAGTTAGGAGAGAACTGTTTTTCCATGGCGTCAGTGAAAACCTCGACCTTATCATCTGTTCTGAAGACTATGCCTTCAGGACCGTGGACGTACGGGAGTTGATCTCGCTTTCCGTTTTTGAGTGACTGCGACCCTCCAGAGAGGAATACTTGAATCAAGCATTCCAGCCAGAAAATCGCTCCATTGCTCATTACGGAATTCATGGAGCGCGTTTCTCAATTCATAGACAAGATTCGTAGCCCTACAAATGTCATCAGTATGGCAAGATCTTCTTAACTGCTTAATAGCGGCTCTCTGGTCAGAGATGTTCTGACGAATGTCCGCAGGTAAAAAAGGTCTGCCGTGTAGTTGTACTGTAAGTACAGCTGCAGGCTGTAGAGTTGTTTGAATGAAACTTGTCCACTCGGCTTGAGCGGCATCTATTCCAGTCCCATCATCTATGATCGGGATATTTGGAATCGATACGTTTTCTTGGAGGAGCTTCCTCCTCAGAAGTTTGCTCATTGCCTACATCCAAGACAACAGGTAGATGTATTCTTTTACATAATGTTATATTAAAAAAAGAACCCCTTTTTAATAAGTCTGCATGATGCCAGGTCCAAAAAATTGTACGAACCAAATTTTAAATCTATCTCCAAATTTTTCGACCCTAACCAGGCGTTGACAAAATTGCGACAAATATTGTCTTGGTTGGGAGGAGTGCACGGCGAGCTGTACTTACTCTTGGGGTCCTGGGTAGCTACTGATATATCGGCTAAACGGGCCGCAGGTTCGAATCCTGCCCTTGGCCATGGATATAGTGGCGATTGTCCGCCTCATTTGGGTGCATTTCGTATCAATTAGATAATAGGTAAGAATCAGTGTATGGTTTGGCTTCAAGCTAGACTACCCAAGGCACTTCAAATTGAGCTGGTTGATTCTGAGAGAAGTGCTGAGACCAATAAATGACGAATGAATAAATAAATGAGCTGTATTTACTCCTCTATGTCCTTGCTCCAAGGTCTGCGTCCATAGGCACAGATTATACAGATGCGATAGCTACTGTCGGTCCCTTTGATCTTCTTGTCCCTATCTAATTCCGTGGGTGCCCGGATGATTTTTTCCAATGGTGGTTACGCTTCATAAGTCTGACGTCACGAATGTGACACGCCATGTTACAGAATCAAGTTTATCATTTGCCTACATACATTTAGGAAGATAATTTTTGGAGAGATGTTTATATTGAATTTAAGCGCCAACAACGGTACAAGCAAATAATTCGAATATCTCTCAATGTCACAGTAACAGTTGACAGCAACGTAAATAATACCAAATGCATAGGACTCAAGTTGGCATTGATAGAACTTGATTTTTGACTGGCTGCCGCCTCTGTTATTAGGTCCGCATGATACTTTTTTTGAAAAAAAAAGTCTCCTGTATAGAAATTTATTTGGAACTCCTCAGATTTCCTTAAATTTCCTCATATTTGCAACTTGCATTCCTGGACTATAATGGAGACTTGATCGCCGCTCAAGTTCTACCACCTCCCAACTTAAAAAACCGACGCGATGATTGAGCACATATCATAACTTCGGATTTGGATGTTATTGCATGTATAGATAGTAATTCTGTACAGAAAATCCTGAACGGAGCACTTTTTATATGGAAATTTGTTTTTCCAAAATACCATTTTCCAGAAATCCTTTGACGAGAAATACCATAACAGCAGAGATCTAGTGACGCTGAAGAATACACCACAGAACATCGATTACCGATCCCAGTACATACAAGGAAGGAATGGATGGAACTTGACAGCGTGGTGTTGTCAGCTTCAACGGTTACAACAACTCCCTCTCCCTGTGACGCACCCTATACAGGGTGTTTCAGTTTATTGTTGCATAACTTTAAGATTCGATAGAACTTTTAAAATTAATGCTTAAAGTCTATATAAACATGGGTCGAAAAATGCGTGGCTTCTGAAATACAGGGTGTTTAAATTTACTTTCTAAAATAGTTTTTTTTTAAATATTTCGAACAATATTTGATGTATAACAGTGAAAATTGGTATACAAGGGTTTTTTGGTACGACAAAACGAACCATGGGCATAGTGTTACTGTAGCCGCTAGAGGCGCTCTCTAATGTACCTGTAGTGTATTAAAATGACCGAAAAATTTTTATTAGTGCAATTTTTTGCCTTTTTAATAAAAAAACTGATTCTTCGCACTTTTCAACATAAAAAAGCGCTCCTGTGAGTTTTCGTTATAGTTAGCCGTTTTTGAGATATTTCGATTTTTAAGGTTCGATGCATTTTTATTTATTTATGGGAAAATAATATTTTTTTTACATTTTCGATTTGGGCATTACAAGTAATTAAGATGATCGTTTAGATTGTGTTTTTAAACACAGCAATAATTCCTAACTCCAAATAAACACAAAAAACAGAATATTAATTTGTTTAATTTTCCAATATTTTTTTTAACAACTTCAATTAATTATTTACAACTAAAATGCTATTGGATAGTTAGGACAAACATACAAAATCTAAAGTAGTTGCTCGAAATGTAAACCCAATTGTTCAATACACAATTCACATCTACGAATGATCGAACGTGGTATAGCATTATTCAAATAAGGCCTTATTTGATCACATGCATTCCTGATTCTGTCTATTAGCATATCTCTTGTGGTTACGGGATGTCTGGTACACTTTTTCTTTTAGAAATCCCCACACAAAGAAATCTAATGGATTTAGGTCAAGGGATCGTGGAGGCCAGGCGACTGGTCCTCCACTGCCGATCCATCGTTCTAGATAATTTTCGTCCAGCCAGTTTCTAACTATTCTCGAATAATGAGTTGGACAACCATCAAGCTGGAACCAGGCCAATCTTCTTAAATCTAACATAACATCATCCCACATATTTGCATGTTGAGCCTTTAAAAATTCCAAGAAGGTCGCAGCATTTAACCTTGCAGGCAAAAGGTAGGGTCCAAATAGTCGATCACGATAGATACCAATCCACACGTTCACACTAAATTCATGCAGAAAATTTCTTTCCCGAACTGAAGCGGATTTTCATGCGACCAAATATGTTGATTATGTAAATTTATCACTCCACGTCTAGTGAAGCATGACTCATCGGTCGATAAAACGTTACTTAAAAACTCCCTATTATTATCAGTTCTATCAAGAATCCACTGACAAAATGTGATTCTTCGTTCTCCGTCCCCTGGCTGTAGTCCTTGCACAGGTTGCAAATGGTAAGGACGTCTATGGTCATTTCTAAGAACACGGTGAACATGGCTTGCTGAAATTCCCAAGGCACCAGAAACTCTCATAACACTTGTGGTCGGATCTCTATCAAACTCACGCAGAATCATACGGGTAGATCTGCGCTGACGAACATTTATGTTTTGATGCCTTTGGAGATTTCCAAAACCATTTTGAATTATTTAGAGATGTACTCTTACAAATACTGAGCGAGTTGGATGTCGTCTGTTTGGAAATCTTCGTGCGTATTCTCTGGCTGCTTCTGCTATGTTTCCATTTACAAAGCCATACACAAAATGAATATCCGCTAACTCTTGATTGGAGAATAAAAATGGCATTTTTATAAAACGCACAACAAAAAAACAGGTAAAAGAAACTAAATTTCGTGCATTCACAATTGCAAAAAAAACGTTTCAGGTTTCAACAGACAACAAAACTAACTGTCAACTAATTGACGTTTAACCTTGTTCTGCTTTCAATTCCAAAAATATTTGCATGCACAGCCTACATTCTAAAAATGCATCGAACCTTTAAAATCGAAATATCTTAAAAGGGCTAACTATAACGAAAACTCACAGGAGAGCTTTTTTATGTTGAAAAGTGCGAAGAATCAGTATTTTTATTCAAAAAGCAAAAAATTGCACTAAGAAAATTTTTTCGGTCATTTTAATATACTATAGGTACAGTAGAGAGCGCCCTCTAGCGGCTACAGTAAAACTATGCCCATGGTTCGTTTTGTCTTACTAAAAAACCCTTGTATACCAATTTTCACTGTTATACATCAAATATTGTTCGAAATATTAAAAAAAACTATTTTAGAAAGTAAATTTAAAGACCCTGTATTTCGGAAGCCACGCATTTTTCGACCCATGTTTATATAGACTTTATGCATTAATTTTAAAAGTTCTATCCAATCTTAAAGTTATGCAACAATACACTGAAACACCCTGTATAAACAAACGTGATATTTTTCCAAAATTGTAGTTTTTATTTGAAAACAATTTCCCGAAATTCATATTGGGACACTTTTTTAACACGCTTTTATTAGCTTAGCCTGTATGTATGTATCGGAATCTTTGAGCATAATTTTCACCAATTTCCAGATGGTTGATTAATTTGAAGCTTCGCTCACGTATCAGGGACCGATAACAATGCAATAATTTGATAACAGTTTTCCATTATCCTTATTAGGACCGCCAGGATTGATAAATTCTTTTATAGGTCCTATGTAGTGGAGTAAGAGGGATAGAGCTTTTTACTCCGAATTGAATAATTCTGTTAATAACTTAAATTTTATTATAATTTTATTTTGAAGTCATTAATTATGATTGATTGTTGGACCATCTACTGCTGTAATGTAATATCTTTCTAATTAAAAATTATTTTCTACTTTGCAGTTCGGTTAGCTATAAAAGCGTGTTTTTTAGTTTTTTTAAACTACTGTTTATTATTTTATAATCTACTCAAGGACAAAGAGAATAGATATTCTTATAAAGCAATCAAGGTTTGTACCTAACTAATACTTTGGATGTACGGCAGCGTTATAGGAAGAAACATACGACTGTTTATAATAAACAGGGTGTCCAAAGCCTACCTTCTCCTTAAGTTGGTCGTGGTACTTATTGGACACCCTGTATAATGCATTTATTTCATAATGAACATGGCAAGTATACTCATATACAAGAAACAGTGAACGGCTTTTCTTGATGCAAGACTTCTAGCTCCTAAACTCAACTCTAAACCCGTCACCTGGCTGATGAATTCAAGATATTCATCAACTCTTGTGTGGACCATGGGATGGTTGCCCACTCCCCAGGAGACGATGCCGAACTGTATGTCACCACACATTACAGGGCTGCCAGAATCTGATAAGCAGGTTTCATCTTCGCCTTTATTGGATGTACACATTGACTAAAATAGATATTATGTAGATTTTATTTGCTGTAAGTACATATGAATATGAATTAGTTGCAATAATAATTCCAGTAGTAGCTAAAATAGACAGGGGCGGAATAACTTGGTATGTGCGCCTTTTTGAAACTACGTCTGATCTTAAAATGACATTGAAGGTGGTCAGGTTCATCGCCAAGTTTACAGTTGAATTTAAAGTTGTCCGCAATGTGCATTTCAAGACTTGAAAATAGATGTTTTCCGTTAAAAATTCATTTGGTCTTCAAATGACCTTCATGGTCATAGTCAAGGTCGGGTACATACATGGCTCTTCTTATTTACGGTGTCAAAAATAGAGGTTTCCAGTTAATAAAACTGCCTTAACATTTACATGACTTTGAAGGTCAAACTCAAGGTCACGTTCAAGGTTACTATTAGATGAATCTTTTAAAAACCTTACAAGTATCTCACTCAAATTTTTCTTTATGAAACGTATTTTTCGAGGTATTTGGTCCTATCCTTTCTAGATACCCTCAAATACCTATGAAGATATCGGTCAAGGTCACGGACAAAGATATACTTCAACGTAAAATTTCCCGCTTTTTACATTATGTTCATTTAAGAAAACTGTCTCAAAATTACTTTGAGGACCATAGTAAAGGTCTTATTGAAGATCACTAATGGATGAATCTTTTCAAATCTTAAAATGTTTATCCTATGTTTTTCTATAGGAAACATGTTTTCGAGATATTTTGATCTATCCGTCCTTTTTGACGCCATATACATTTTCGCGTATATAACCTTCCTTCGGTTTCAGGTACTAAGTTTACAAATTTTTACGTCTTTCAGTATTGTGGTTGTTGTGTGATGTCGACACACTGGACAGACATTTCATAAAACGTTCAATTTTACGACTTAGATGTAGACGTAGTGTTTGCTCTTTTTGTCTAGTATTTTCCAAAGGAATAAGCAAGATAAAAATATATTTTAAAAGAGGGTACATTTTCGGGGCGGGCCTTTATAATAAAGAAATTGTGCTTATTTTTATATTTCATGTCAAGTCTGTGTTCTTTTAAATACAATACAAAAAAGAAACAAAATTGGCACATTCCTATAGCAACTACGATCTTATCGATTTGATGTTAGTGTACGGTCAAGATATTATTAATACTTTCAGATCTTTATTCGGAATGTTTCTGTCCCAAGCCGCATAGGTTTATTTATTCGTGGAAACGACGTCGAGCTGGACACGGTAGAAAACCTAATTAGCTCAGAAAGATGCCTTAAGTAAAATTTAACAAACAGCTACAAACAGTATTTACGTCCAACATGTGACAGGACAGTGCTTGAAATTTTTTTACAAATAAATAGTCAGTACTTGTCTTCACTTTTTTTACGTTTTTGCTGCATAGTAGTTATGTTATTTGAACTTAGTTTTTTCAGAAACGGAAAATCTCAACTTTCAGGACACCCTGTCCGAGGGATGTCTTTTAAATTTTGCATATAGAAACATAGTAGGCCGCGCGGATCGAACGTCAGTACTGAATCTTAACCTCACTCTTTAGTAAACTTAAATTCAAAGTTTCACAACAATACGTGAATTTTTAAGTGTCACCAAGTCAATAGAAAAATGGAACTCAATCGAGAACATTTTAGCGCCATAATTTATTACAACTTTCAGAGACAATTATCGCAACAAGAATGCCTTGCTGAGTTACTGTCTGTTTTCGGCAACGAAGCGCCACATCAGTCGACAATTTCCCGTTGGTATGAGGAATTCAAACGTGGACGGGTGAGTCTTAGCGACGATCCCAGGGTGGGTGCACCAAAAACGGCAGTCACCCAGGAAAACGTCGATGCTGTGCGCAAACTCATCATTGAAGAGAGACATGTGACATGTTGAGAAACGTGTTCTCTTTTTGTAAATATCAGCTAACCAGTATCATCAACCAATCACTGAGTACAGGGGAAGTGCCATCATTATGGAAAAAAGCAGTCATAACACCACTTGCAAAAGTTAATAATGCCATCGATTTTAAGGACCTCAGACCAATAAGTGCTTTACCTTCAATGTCCAAACTGTTAGAGAAAAATGTAGATGATGAACTTCGTGAGCATCTAGAAATTAACAAAGTGTTGCCTGACACCCAGTCTGGGTTTAGGAAATTACATAATACATCTACAGCGCTCATTATAATTTCCAGTGATATAGTGAAATTTATAGACGATGGCATGATAACGCTACTAGTCATGCTAGACTTCAGCAAGGCATTTGACATGGTAAATCACAGAGTTTTGTTTGAAAAACTGCACCATTATGGTTTGACCGGAAATGCCATGCTGTGGTTTAGTAATTACTTGTTTGATAGATCTCAATGTGTAAAATTGCGTGGTAAAGTGTCTACTTTACGAGCTTTGAAGTCTGGTGTTCCACAAGGCAGCGTTTTAGGTCCTATTTTATTTACTTCTTATACCTCAGATCTGATAAAACATATATCATCTGACTGGAATGTACATTTGTATGCGGATGGTGTACAAGTTTACAAACCATGTCAACCAACCGATGTAAATTCTTTAATATTAGAACTTAATAAAAATTTAGACATAATTGAACAGTACTTAAAAAATCATTGTTTGAAGCTCAATCCCTTGAAAACCAAAGTATGTTGTGTTGGTTCTAGACTAGCAATTCTGAAGTGTAAACAAGTAATAAATACGAACATATTTTTAGAAGGAATTAATATTGAATTTGTTGAAGAAACAAAAAATTTGGGAATAGTACTTGATAAGAATTTAAGTTTTGAAAAAGTGAAAATAAGCTCAGAATATGTTATTATAAATACAAATCGCTATGGAGATATAAGTATATATTAACAAGTGATATCAAACTAAAACTTGTTAATGCATTAATCCTCACACATTTAGATTATTGTAGTACTGTATATTACCCTTTTATCACTGAGGAAATGCAACAGAAAATTCAAGTTTTACAAAACCATTGTATGAGGTTTTGTTTCAATGGGATAAACAGACGCGAACACATTACTGGGTATTATGTAAGGGAAAATCTTTTAAAGTTCAAATATCGCTCGTTACTTCTCTATGCTGTTCTACTATTTAGGGTTTTAAAATATAAATCTCCGAAATATCTTTTTGACTCATTAGAGAAACGATCTTCACTCCATCAACTGTTCCTCCGTAATGAATATTGTTATAATATACCAGCCCACACTACCTCAAAATTTAAAAAATGTTTCTATTACATAGCTCCCAGTATACTAAATGATTACCCAAGTTTCTTTAAATTAACGTCCATTCACAGCTTCAAAAGAGAATTCAAAGGAATGCTATTACAGTTACAATTTAATGAATCCACAAGTGGCTGAATAAATCTCATTATTAATCTTATTATATTTTAAAGTTTTGTTAGCATTATTATAGTCAACCAAATATCCTTTATGAAATGTATATGATATACCCTAGTAAGATATAGTAATGTACTTAATGAATTTACCTTAGCTATTCAGGCGGGGGTGAAAAATGGCTATGCCAATCCCCAGCCCTTTGGAGTATTTTTTTTTTGTGTTATATTATTTGCTCGTATTTTGATTCTATTATGTGTGTATTAATACTCCAATAAACATTATTATTATTATTATTATTATTATTACATATCGCGAGATTGAGGCGTCCTTGAAGATCTCAAAGACCTCAATGCAAACAAATTTACATGAAGAATTAGGAGTAAGAAAATTAGTTTCTCGTTGGATACCCACCTTTTGACTGCAGAGCAGAAATCAGCCAGGATTAATTGGTGTCAAAAAACGCTTGAGCGTTTCAATTCCGGAAACTCAAAAAATGTGTACAGCATTGTTAGTGGTGATGAATCGTGGATTTACTATTATGAACCAGAAAATAAACGACAGTCGGCTGTTTGGGTGTTCCAAGGTGAAGAAAAGCCAACAAAAGTCATCCGTTCTCGGAGTGTTTCGAAAAAGATGGTCGCGACGTTTGTGTCAAAAGCGGGTCATATTGCAACAATTCCTTTTAATGAGCAAAGAACTGTTACTGCAGATTGGTATACCACCATTTGTTTGCCAAAAGTCATCACCGAGCTTCGAAAAATCAACCCCGAAAGAAGCATCATCCTCCACCAAGACAATGCAAGCTCGCACGCAGCCCAAAAAACAAGGCAGTATTTAACGGAAGAAAACGTGGAATTATTGGACCATCCTCCATATAGTCCCGATCCCCGATCTAAGTCCTAACGATTTCTTTACTTTTCCGAAAATTAAAAACAGACCTCGTGGTCAAAGGTTCCAGTCCCCAGAAGAAGCAGTTGACGCATTCAAAAATGCCGTTTTGGATCTGCCAGCAAACGAGTGGAATAAGTGCTTCGAAAATTGGTTCGAGCGCATGCAGATGTGTATTAATCTTCGTGGAGAATACTTCGAAAAACAATAAAGTCATTTAAAACTACCTACCGTGTTCTTTTATTTCCATATGCATAACTTAAAAGACATCCCTCGTACTATCCAACATATTTGCTAGTATTACCTTTATTATACTGCTATCATTGTACTTCATTTGACACCTCTCTAGTGGTATAAAAGGGGGTATTACACAGCTTAACCTGGGAGGTTTCTTTCTGCAGCTAGATTTGGCCATTATACCCCATCCTAGAATCATAGGGCTAAAAAACGCACTTGATTTAAAATGTTCTACAATTACTCCTGTTCCAAAAGTGCAGAATTCTGAGTTATATACAAACATGCGGCCTATTAATGACTGCCAGATGTCGAGAAGCTCTTAGAAGGAATCACATAAGAACAAGCCATTGAATATATTGAAGAAAATAAGATATTCACAAAACTTCAAGCAGGATTCAGAAAAGAGTATTCTACTGAAACAGCAATTCAAATGGTAGTAGAAGAATGGAGGTGAAATATGGATGAAAAAAGTTTACAGTAACATTGTTCTTAGATTTCAAGAGAGCATTTGAGACTATTGACAGGGAGAAATTGTTAACGGAATTGCATTGCTATGGATTTCCAGGTTCAGTATTCAATTTATTACAAAATTATTTAATCAATAGAAGTCAAACAGCTAAAATTGGCAATACATTATCAAACATCAAAAACATTTCGGTAGGTGTGCCACAGGGTAGCAAATTACATCCATTACTGTTTATTTTATATATTAACGATATTCCTGATATTTTACTACACTGCAAAATTCAACTATTTGCTGATTATACATTAATATATATATATATATATATATATATCAAATAAAGACATTGAAACTGCAATAGAGCTGTTAAATAATGATATGAAAAACGTAATAAATTGGTTAAATGTAAGTAAACTTAAACTAAACACAAACAAAACAAAATAATAGGGAAATCTTTAGATCAAAATACGATAAATCTTACAATTAATCATGAAAAATTGTGTCAATCGAATCAGTTAAATATTTGAGCATATACGTAGACAGTAAATTAAAAGTTGAAGGCCTCTATGAATATATTGTTTCAAAAATATCCAAGAAAATAAATTACTTTTATAAAATAATGATAAGTTCAAATTGGCGTCATGATAGGGCTGAACCATTCACAGCCATTTTGATGAACGCGTTTAATTGAAAATCAAGATCATATGTAAAAAAGTAATATAAAAATTTTTGTAGGGAAATGAGTTCTTCGTCATTTTGGTTTTATAAAAATGTGTCATAATTATAGTCAACAGATTACGAGAGATCAAACGGTAAATCCACATGTAATGATACTTCTGCTTGTTTATTTTATTTCATTTATTTATAATTCCCAACAAGTAACACCTAATTACAGGAAATATACCAACAACGAAAATAAATCAACAATTTAACAACAGCGGAACATGAAAAAAGAAAACACAAATAAATGTATAAGAGTGTGCCAGTATTTGAAAAGTGGAAATAGCTTTATATTGATTATACATATATCTCACGAAGGTACCAATCTCGGTAAAAATTCAATACAGAGTTTTCTCGATCACATTTAAACACTTACACAGATAGTTTAACGGTGATTTATACCCTATATTTGCATTACAAAGGTAAAACAAATTATAACAGAGGCTACCTGGCCTAGGGACGCGAAAATTAATTTCACTTAATATTACAGAACAATCTTAGTGACGATAAATCGTGCTTTAGTTGTAACGACTCAACTTCAAAGATTCTTAACAGTACCGAATCGTCAAAACCTCTTTTTGCGTAGTGACCGTGACACAAAATATTTAAGTGCCTTACGCTGGACGCACTCTGCTCGCTCTGTACTTTTGATAGGTAACGACTTAGGAACAACACTGTGGAATGGTGAAAACAGAGATAAAGCCATTCGAACTAAATAAAGAGCTGCAGTTTTCAAAATTCAGCTCACAACTGAGAACTACTTGAGAACCACGATGATCCAACAGACACTGTCTGATGTATAAATTCTATCAATGGAAGCGGAAATTGGGGCTGACGTTAGTTATGCAACAATTCAGAAAGTCTAAAAGCCCGAAAGTTCGTCTACTTTATTTTGTGATGAACTATTTATTTAATTTTTGTTAAAATATTTATGATTAGCAATAAAACGCATATGTGTATAACTAAGATCATTTGATTTAACGTTTTTTTATTTGACTATGATATGGAAGGGGTCTCGCAAAGCTGATGTCGCCGACGGCCATATATGGTCTAGCACCGCCACTGATTTCTTGGTATATATAATATATGTTAACCACTAGAATCATACATATTTCAATTACCTTTCGCATCTTTCATTTATATCTTCATAACGTTCTGTAGGTAACTGAACATATTTGACGTTGTCGCTTTCTGGAATTGGTTCGTCCAATCTAATCAATTGGATATCATAGTTCATTCCATCAGTTTCGTATAAAGGATGGGAAAGTGTGTAATTTATGTTGCGCACGTGTACGTTTTTTAAAGAGTCCAAAGCTTGGATAGATATACCAGCTACCACTATGTCCACTTTCCTGCATTGGGCTGCAGTCAACACCTGTAAGAGGTGGAATAAGCGTTTAAGTTTATCCGTATAATGCAAATAGCGTCAAATAGGTCGACTCTGTACTTTCCACACAACGCATCATCAGTTCATAAAAAATGATGATCAGCACCAGTTAAACCCTATAAGAAATTTTGTTATGAACGTGTGTAACAGGGAAATTAGATGGATCAAGTTAGTCAAATAGGGCCATACGATGCAGTGTTGCAGTACTGCCGAGATTGGGATGCCCGCCGGTGAACCTAGAGAGCAGAAGCAAAAACGCTTTTCGAAAATATTTCTCTATTATTTTGAGGGCAGTTGTTAGGCTAAGGACATGACGATATCTGGCTTCGATTTTCATCCTAGTCCATAGCCTTGATACGTGGCCTTGTATGTCGGTAACAATCTTCTTTTGGATTGGTTATATCAAATTGTTGGAACCTAGTTAAGCCCTGCCAGGTCGTTGCAGTGATAAAGAGGTGTAGTTCCCTGCTAGGTTCAAGGTATGTATATGTTTGTTTAAATGTCACATTTTTTGCTTGCCTCATTTGCTGGATTTTTTGAACCATTGTTAGATTAACTGATTTGTGGATGTTCTTTACACGCCACACACGGGATCTAGTCGTATTATTTGGCATTACTTCATATCCTGGAACCCTAGACTAGTCTTTGACCATTTAGATGAAATCCAGTCAAGCTTGGCTGTCAAGAAGTTAACAAAAATACTCATAGAATAGCACTTGTTTTGGGCAACGCGATATTTCTATGGTAGAAGAAATTTATGCTTACCCAGCTTTCATTGATTAGTGTGCCAGCACATCTTAAACGGTAAGAATCATTACTGCAGATGCCAACTATATGGCGTTGCTCCGCTAAACATAGCTGTTTACTATATCTTTCTACCACCACTTCTATTGAAGCAGCGTGGCAGTGATATACCAAATAGAAGAAAATCAACAGATGTCTCATTTGTAAGTAAATGCATAATTTGTGATTGAAAAATGTCATTTTGACGAATCGAATCATTTAACCTTAGATGCGCCTGTGGCATATTTGGCAGATCACGGGCGTTGGTTGCTGTGGCAGCGATGTCCATTGCTACTATACTAAGGTCCAAATAATGATCTACCCTGATATGAACTGAAGGGAATACTCCATATAGTATTCCGAAAGAGACGATACATATTGAACTTCTCGACATATCATTGCGCCACCTGAGTCACCTTGACAAACGTCTTTTCCGCCTTTTGATGAAGTACAAATGATCATAGTCATAGAAACAGTCACCATATTATACCACACAGAATATCTGTGAAGGTTATTCACAAAAAGTACTGCAGTGGGACTTAGTTGGCCCTTTGATTTACGTAAGAAGCAGCAGCAGCAGCAGTAAAAATAATGAATAGACATATGTCATATTAACATAGTTATATATACACATATCACTACAATGGTTGAAACAGTCTGAATGGTCATGCTACCCGCCCTGTAATCTGCTCTTGTGTTATCTATGAAATTCAAATAGTTGTCTACTCTGGCATAAACTCCTGGGTATTTAGTAGCGCATTTCATACCAAATGAAACGACTCCATATTGAATGCCGTTGCAGATCATCGGGCCTCCTGAGTCACCTCTGCATGCATCCTTCCCGTCACCTGAAGTGCACACTACCTATAAGAAAACCAGCTTTAGAGATAATCTGTCCAAAATTCCTGAAATTGTTGCTTTTTTCTGACACACTTGCGGTTCTGATAATAATAAAATGAAATCCTTATCAATTTTGTAAATGAAAATATTTACAATAAAAAAGACATTTAAAATAGGGACGGCTCATATTCACAGTGCTACTTATAAAACGCCCAATTCCATGAAACGTTTTTAAAATTATATCTTGCAATAAAGTCAATTTTTGTTGAATAGATTTCAACTTTAAGGATGAACTTTTTACGAAAGCTTATAGGTTTTCGTTAAGAAAAGTAAAGCAAAAAATAATTATTTCATAGCAAATCGCCTTTTTTACGAATGTTTGACCTACTGGCAAAATTATGTACACTAGTTAAACACTCGTAGCTAAAAGGTATTTTAGAGTACCTAAGTAGTTTCAACAGAAAACAATGAAGTAAAAGCCCACAATACACATATTTCAAATAAATTAAATATACACGCAGGGATACCTCAAGGAACAGTATTAGGTCCAATCCTATTTTTAGTCTATAATTTAACGAATGGTAAATTCATAGTTTTTGATGACGATACCACAATATAAGCAGATACAGATATAAATGGAATTAGGACCAAAATTAGTAGTGACACAATCAATCAAAAAATGGTATGACAACAATTACTCAACTGCCGATGTTAATAAAACAAAATTATGACATTTAAATCGTCAAATTTTTGAGACTGACCATTGATCACAAATTACATTAGATTATATTAATCATGCAGACAAATTGCTTACTCAACTATCAAAGAGTTCCTTCGTTATAAGAACAACTAGCTAAAACATATAATTAATAGCACAGCCTTAAGCAGCCACTTTGCTTCAATTGAATGTAGATTGAGATATAGCATTCCCATTTGGTGTCTGCACGTTTTATACGTGATACGTCGCTTCCCTTTGCGGAATGTCATTTGATTATGTGCGAACTAAGTGATGAGACTGGCAACGTAGCGTTCGATCTGGCAACACTAGAGGCACCGGACTTGGGGACATGTGATCCGCCTTCAGTACAAGTTTGAACTCGCTCGAGTATTATGGTTAAAAATATAAAATTGTAATTACACAGGGTGACTTCGAAGTTGAGTCATTTATTTTAACAGTGAGTAGATCTGATTAAAAGAAATGTTTTTTTCCTTTACCATTTTCCTGGTAAAATTAAAGTAACAAAGTTATAGCCCTTTGGAAGTTTGAGTACCGCCCTGTCTCAATAATAATATTATGTGGTCGTGTTTGGCGACAACGGATATAATCCGCCGTATCGGTTCATCGCATCGGAAACAAAAAAGCGAAAGAATTTGGAACGATGCTTTTTACAATTATTTCATTCATTTGTATACAGTCACTGTCAGTGAATAGTGGTATCTGTTGCGTGGCTCAAACGAAATAAAAAATGGCACATGTTTATGCGGATCGGTTTCCCAATCGAGTGTAACCAACCCCTCGTGCCTTTGTTAATGTAGTACAACGGGCTCGTGAATCAGGTGACTTAAGACCTCACAGGGGACCTCACGATCAAATACAGGTCCGCACTGAAATACTTGTCGGGAGGATACTTTATAATTATATACTTTTTAATTTTTTTTTATTTTTACACACATATTTTGGTTTATCTTCCTTCTACAATCATTATCTGAAAATTAATGACTCAACTTCAAAGTCACCCTACCCTGTATTTGAATAAAGAAAAAATAAAATAATCAGTCTCCTCACTTAATTTGCAGACCTCGTATGTCAACCAAGTAAATCATATACGTATACATGTCCCATATGTCTATGTCTAATATGCTGGCTCGCTGCTCTGGTGGTGTAGACGATCGAAAGACACAACAGTCTTAGTTTATCGAAGTCTGATTTTGAACCTTATACTCACAGTATCTGGATTTCTTCTACTGTGATAGTAATGTAAACAATCTTTACTAGAAACTACATCTAGAGTGACACACTGAAGTCTGGAAGGTCTTTTTCTTGTGTGATAGTCTAGCCAACCCCATCCCATAACTATGGCTCTGAAACCAAAGGACAGGTCTGTTTTCTAATAAGATATACAAAAAATCGTTTAGTTAAATGCCATGTGAAATTGTGAATATGATGTCTAAAAGTTAAATTCCTTCGAAAACGATAAGCTTTTTTGGAGTTCATATGACTTCTGTGAATATAGACGTCAAAAGAGGGTTGAAACGTAAGTCCCTCTAAGTCTAAGACATTCATTGTTGCTTTCACCAGAAGGAAGAAATTAGAGAGGCAAGGACCTCTATGCCCTCTGGGAGAGCAGATATAACTGTCGGGGGAAGTCAAGTATCTAGGGGTAATACTAGACTCCAAACTGATCTGGGACCCGGAGATTAAACACATTAAAAGGAGAGCGGAGTCGACTTTAATGTTGATCAGACGCTCTCATGTGGGTTGAGCCCTCCTATGAGGCACTGGACGTACATAATGGAGGTAAGACTCATGATTACTTATGCATCTCTGGTGTGGTGGCCAAAGATGAGACAAAGCTCTGCCATTGCAAAATTAAGCAAGGTACAAAGACGTGCTTGTCTGTCGTTAAGGCCCGTATCGTCAGTCGTCCCTACAATTGTAGGGCGCGTTTATGGCCTCCTTGATTGTCATATTCCTTTCTCTCCTTCAAAAATTTCTAGATTACACTTGTTCCGTGTCAGCGTCAGAGCTCTCCTATTGTGAACATATGTTTTCTTTTTAAATTGTAGGAAATTTCAGGCTGATAAAACATGATATAACTCAAAAGCAAGCACAATTTGATGCAAATAGATGTTTGTGACATAACCTCAAAATAGAGCGCTGACACGAAGAAGTAGAAAACTATGACAATGAAGGAGGCCATAAACACGCCCTACAATTGTAGGGACGACTGACGATACGGGCCTAACAGGTATAACGAAGAGCTCTCCAACTGCAGCACTTGAAACCATGCTGGTCCTCCCGCCGAAGAGAAGATATGAGGACCTTGGGCATAATCAAATAAGATAACATGTAAAAAGTGACATACTCGATGCGAGGAAAGACCACATAGTTCCCAGATTTGTATTCAAAAAGAACTCCCAGAACAAAATATCTGGGACACTGACGGGTCAAAAACTGAGCAGGGAACAGGTCGAGGTATATATGGGAACAGGTGCAATCCTGGGCATCGTATACCGCTTGGAAGACAAACCTCTGTGTTTCAGGTAGAAGTATCAGGTAACCAAATAAGTTCGTGCGGTTTTTAGTAGAAAAATATAAATTTTTGTTGAGAAACAATAAGACACTATTTATTCTTCGAATAATTACCATCACATTCAATGACCTTTCGCCAACGTGGAACCAATTTTTGTGTGCCGGTAATGTAGAACTCCCTGGATTTGGAGTAAAAAAATTGGCGGACTGCATTTATTACACCATCTCGAGTTGTGAACTGTCGGTACCTGATACAGTTGTCAAGAGACAAAAAAAGGTGATAATCGCTGGGAGAAATGTCGGGAGAGTGTGGCGGGTGCGGTAACGTTTCCAAGCCGAGTTCAGAAATTTTTTCCCGGGTCACTTTTGCGGTATGAGGTTTGGCGTTATCCTGCAGGAATATCACTTTCTTCCGATTGATCAAAGAAGGCTGTTTCTGCTGCTTGTACTCGTTGAAGCTGCTTACAAGTTAGCAGTGATGGTTTGACCAATTTCCAAAAACTCATAATGGACAATTCCAGTTGCTGTCCACCAAACACACAACAAAACCTTGTTTGGGTGCAAGGAAGCCTTGGGCGTGTGTGGTACCGAATCAGTAGGCGACAACCAATGATACGAACGCTTATAATTAGAATACAAGATCCATTTTTCGTCGCAGGTTAATAACCGATTAAGAAATGGTTCATTAGCGTTGCGTGAAATGTTTGCTGAACAAATGGTAAGACGACTTAATTTTTTATCATTTGTCAGTTCATGTGGGACCCATTTGCTTAACTTCCACGTTTTTCCTAGCTGATAAAGATGTAAACGAATAGTTTCAGGACTCACTCTGAACATTTCTTCAAGTTCTTGGCACGTTGGCCTGGAATTTGCGACCACAACCTGTCGAAGATCCTCGTTGTTAATAATTTTTGGTCTCCCTGAGCGCGGTTCATCGCTCAAACTGCTATCTCCCGAAGAATTTTTTTTAACCACTTCTATGCTGTTCGATCACTAACGGCATCATCTCCGAATGCGGTACATATTTTTCGCGCCGCCGCTGCAGCTTTTGTACCAAGTTTGTACTCATACATTTTCAGTAATTAAAACTACGTATGTAACAATTTTGAGAAACTTTTTGTGTGTGTGAGAAAAGTGGGATTCATATTAAAGTGACAACAGGTAACAAACAATCGCTATCGATCAACAACATCCATGGCAATCTGCGATATTCAGCAAACGCACGAACTTATTTTTTTACCTGATATATGCAATTTTACACTGTGCAATCAGGTAATGCAGAAAATGAAAGGGCAGATGAGCTCGCAAGGAAAGGACCATTCACACTCTATAAAGGCCCAGAACCTGCCATAAAGCACAATCGAGTGAAAGAATGGGTAAGAAACTAGCATAAGGAACACTGGCACTTAAGTGACTGGATATAGGCATGGGAAATGATGCACCTCGAGACCATTTCCAAACAAGGTTGCGGAACTGCTCTCAGTGAGTATAACTCCGCGCAATTACAGGGCTTCTTCCAGAACAAAATCAGGCTGAGTGCGAGAGGCGCTGAATCACAAAAGACGTCAACTCTTCGGGAAACGAAAACCAGAACCGAGAGAGTTTAGAACAGTACCGGGAGGAAAACTGTACCAACTGGTACAGAACAGTACACTACTGGGTAGAGCACTGTAAACTCGAGGATCAAGGCAAAATAAGCCCTAGAGGTTGCAGTGCCATCTTTCCCTGCCCTATGGGTAGTTACCGTCCATCTGGGCAGCGTGGCCCCTTCATATCGTCAGAAGCGGCAGCACCCGCCGAAGCACCGCCGCATTACGAGCAGAACAATCAAGCAGACCGTTACGCCGGGCGCTGAGCTCAGATAGCAGAATGAGACGCATATCAAAAACATTCTGTTTTGAAGACAAATTTACGGGAAAACCTATGGTGTGTGAAATATGACTAATAAAAAATTTCGTCCAAATGCGAGCATTACTTTCCAAGTTATAGAGGGCCCAACAAAAATCATTTGACCAAATTTTAGTTTTTTCCAGATACATCAGTAAGCGATGAAATTTTGACAATACGCCCCAAAGAATGCAGCTTTTTCCTAATTTAACCTAAGCTGTATCTCCCACAGGTATTGAGATCCCCATGCCTTACAGCAGGGTACTGTATCAACCGTTTCGCGACGATAAGTGTAGTAATCACGTGAAATAATGAAAACTAATAAACGGTGATTTTTTTGCTAGTATCTTTTTGGCAACACTGTTTTTGACAGATGACGCGTGAATCGTGTCTTGTGTCATTGTCAAACTTGTTCAGTTTGGTCTATAATTTAACCATGAATCGACTTACGAACGAACAACGCTTGCAAATTATTGAATTTTACTATCAAAATTCATGCTCGGTTAAGAGAGTGCATCGAGCACTGCTTCCAATTTATGAGCAATTTGGTCGGCCTACTGAGGGAGCTATTCGGAAGCTTGTAACTAAATTTCGAACAAAGTTTACATTATTGGACATTAAACCATCAACACGCAGACGTAGAGTAAGGACTGAAGAAAATATTGCGGCTGTATCCGCCAGTGTTAGTGATGACCGTGAAATGTCGATTCGCCGCCGTTTGCAGCAATTGGGCCTCTGTTTCTCCACTACGTGGAAAATTTTGCGACAGGATTTGGGTGTAAAACCTTATAAGATACAGCTGGTGCAAGAATTGAAGCCACACGACCTCCCACAACGTTTTCCACTTGGTGAATGGGTGCTGGCAAAGTTGGAGGAAGATCCACATTTTGATCGAAAAATTGTGTTCAGCGACGAATCTCATTTCTGGTTGAATGGGTACGTTAACAAGCAAAATTGCCGCATCTGGAGTGAAGAGCAGCCAGAAGCATTGCAAGAGCTACCAATGCATCCCGAAAAAATCACTGTTTGGTGTGGATTATGGGCCGGTGGCATCATCGGGCCGTACTTCTTCAAAGACGACAATGGCCGGAACGTAACTGTGAATGGCGAGCGCTACCGTGCGATGATAACAAACTTTTTTTTGCCCAAAATGGAAGAGCTGGACTTGGCTGACATGTGGTTTCAACAAGCCGATGCCACATGCCACACCGCACACGAAACAATGGCCCTATTGAGAGGCGAGTTCGGTGAACAGTTTATCTCACGTTTGGGGCCCGTCAATTGGCCGCCTAGATCGTGTGATTTAACGCCGTTGGACTATTTCTTGTGGGGCCATGTTAAGGCTAATGTCTACAGGGATAAACCAGCAACGATTGATGCACTGGAAGCCAATATTGAAGCATTTATTCGTGAGATACCGGCCGATATGTTGGAGAGAGTGTGCCAAAATTGGACCTTGCGCATGGGCCATCTAAAGCCGAGCCGCGGCCAATATTTACATGAAATAATCTTTAAACATTAAATTATATCGACCGTTCTATCGACTCAAATAAAGATTCAATCGTTTTTTCAATTTTTTTGTGTTTTTTTTGAAAATCAAATCCCATACCTCTTAAAAAATCACCCGATATTTGGATGGTTTGGGACCACGCTGCCGCTGTAACACTTACCTTTTACTGCCTATGATTTTACACAACGGTCTTTCAATTAGGATTAAATCGAGCCTTTACTTACTGCGTACACCACTTGTGTATGTCGTCATTTAGCTTGGTGGTAGGCAACTGGACATATGAAATTGTGGCTGTCTCTTTGATAGGTCTTTCAAGTCTGATTAGTGCAATATCGTTGAGCAGATCGTCCTGCTGGAAATCTGGGTGTGTGATGCAAGCCTCAATTGTAGTCACCGTCACGGAATTTGAAATATATTCTTCCACCGGATTGGTGGAAATACCGGCCATGGCGTATCGCAGGTGGACCATGGTATTGCAACAGTGGGCCGCTGTTAGCACCTGCGACAATAGTATAATCACGAAATAAATGCCAAAAGAACCCGCTACCAAGCAGTTGTTTTTACGACCCCCTATACTTGTCGCTGCTAATCCCCCAAGCGAATGCTGGGAGAAGTGGCTAGTAGCATAAATTCTTTTTTTTACTAAATTTAGTAATTTTTTTGAAAGAACAGTCAGTCAGCTGCGATGTTACAGATCATAGCTGAAGCAATACGCGTTATTTTATGTAGTGTGTTTTAGATCTCAGTTGACATTTCCATATGGCGAGTAACTGTTGAATAACAGTGCTTTAGATGCTTCAAGGATGTAGAAAGGCTTAGTCCCAAGTACCCCTAGAAATCTAGCGTAACTGCGCGATTTAAAGAAAGCTTTCGACACAGTTAATCACAAATTATTATTAGAAGCATTGGAGAGAATTGGTTTCAGAGGAAACGCGTACTCACTGATCGAAAGTTATTTGTCATATCGCCCACAATCTGTGCAGATATCAGGATCATTTAGTAAAGAAATGTATATTAAGTGTGGTGTCCCACAAGGAACTGTCTTAGGTCCGCTGTTTTTCAATATATATTTAAATGATATTTTCCAAATTAATTGTGTTGGCAAAATAACTAGTTTTGCAGATGATACTGCAATATTATATGAAGGCACTGACTGGTCTGATCTGAAAAATGTAATTGAAAATGATTTTATCAAAATTATTCGGTGGTTTAACAGTAGAAAATTAAGCATTAACTACTCTAAAACACATTTTTTACCATTTGGATCTTATGCTAGACATCTGCCAAATTACACAAATTCCTCCTTCAATATTAATGATCAAAAAATGCAAATTAATAGAGTGCCCAACATAAAATACCTTGGAGTGGTCTTGGATCCTCACTTACGATGGGACATCCATGTCAATTATATTTTAAAGAAAGTTAGATTTGTATCCTACAAAATTAAATACCTTGGGAATATATTGACAGAAAAATATCTTCGAACATTATACCATGCACTGATTGAGCCTCATCTCACATATGGTATATTAGCATGGGGAGCTACATGTTCCTCACATATCTATAATTTAGATGTTTTTCAAAAAAGTATTCTAAAAATGATATTTAAAAAAACGAAACTTTATCCCACTGAAAAATTATACGCAGATGTTCGAATGTATGATATAAGACAGCTTTATTTCTTACACAGTATCACTCACTACCATAAATTTGTAAACACCGACCAAAAAATTAAACATAATCATTATACCAGGTACAAAATTCGTGGCACAGTAGTTCCTCAACCGCATAAATCTATAATGCAGCGATCATATCTCTATTTAGCGCCTAAATTTTATGAAATTATACCTAAAGACTTAAAAGATTTACGTTTCGGAATTTGTTTCAAAAGAAATTTAAAAAAGTGGCTACATTCTATATCTAGGACTGAAATTCATAAACTCATAAATACGAACATCAACTAAATACATAATCTGCTGTAGCTAATTTTTGTCCTTTTTTGTTATTTGCATTCTACAGTTTCAACTTAAATTATTGGTCCATGTACAGGCGATGCCTTCTATTGGGCCTGTTTTGATTTTATATTTATTTACTCATATTGTTTGTTATCTTTGTACATTGAGTGAATAAATATTATATTATTATTATTATTATACCGGGTGTTTCAAAGAGGTACGAAGTCGCTTAAATTGAGGCAGTGACGTATTTGGGTAATTAACAAAACGCTGCTTAGAACGTTTCGACATTCAAAGTATTTCCGGAGAGAGACGGAAGAAACAATTTTCTCAAAATCGTTTTGGTTCGTTCCTGACTTTATTTTTAGTGGAATTTATGAATAAACGGCTCATTAACATTGCCACTTTTTGTCCTCTACAAAATGGAATAATTTTAATTTCAATATGACGTTTCATCATCTCTTGTCCTCCAGCATCAACTTAATTTTTTCTTATAGACGATTGGATTTTTGCGCTTTTTAATTCTGATTGCAAAAACGTTTAATATTTCATACATTGACATTGTCAAACCTTAGTTGTTTAAAAAAAACAGAAACAGAGAAGAGTCCAGATTTGCCTACAAAATAACGAGCAACAGTTCATGGTCAACTGAGAAAATATAAACATCACTAAATTCAGGACTATATTTCGTATGAATGCCCTTCAATCATATTTGTCAGAGTTATCAATCTTCAATGTAAAATTGTAAAATGCCCGGAAATACGATCAGTGGAGAAGGCCGACATCTCGTGCTAAATTCATTGGAGTATTTCCAGAAAGAGAATGAAAACAGCGGTTACCCCTGTTACCTACTTCATGCGTACTGGAGAGAGTAGCAGATACGCTGAAGATTAGTCTGCACAGTGTTCCGCCCATGGTACGGAGACTCGATCTGTTAACTTATTTCATATGGCGTTGATGACGTAACCGCCAAGAAAGGTGTCTACAACTATACCGACCATTTCATTATGTCCATTTAAGTACGGAATGCCCTGAATGTCGACAAAAAGGACGAAATGGTCGATATGCGAGTATTATACAGGGTGTCCGCAAAGTTGGGGTTTTCCTTTTCAGAAACAACTACCCTTGAAATAACAAAGGTAATGTGTAATGAAACGAGGGCGACCAAGTAAAAAAAATAAAGGAAAAAGTACTCACTCTCCAGTTGACGAGAAGGGCTAAGTACGTCTCTGCCCGAAATCATACCGCTCCAACAGTAAATGAAATCAGCTGATGCGCTACCGAGCAGACGCCGGCGGTGGTGCAGACCTGTAGACCACGAACAGAGGTAACAAATATGACCATCGTGCAGAAACCACATTGATTGTCTTACACTTAATGGCACATCTTCCAACAAGGAGGGCAAAATGTTGCGTAAAAAGTCTAGGTGTTGCATCCCGTCCAATCGATTTGGGAGAATAAATGGTCCAATGAGCATACCGTTCACCATGCCAGCCCAAACATTCACCGAAAATGTGCCCGACGGACAGCGTGCGGATTTTCTACTGACCAAACATGAGTGTTGCGAAAGTTATTCACCCCATTACGCGTGAACGTAGATTCGTCTGTCACCAATATGCACTTCAAAAAGTCCGGATTATTGTCATGTTGATGCAACAACCACTCACAAAACCGCACTCTTGCTGGAAAATCGTCAGGTTGAAGGGCTTGTACACGTTGGACGTGAAACGGATACAGCCCCTCTTCACGCAGCGTTTGCCACACTTTAGTTTTTGATACTTGCACTTCTCTAGCCACGTCTCTAGTGCTTGTTGTTTTTTGAAACGCAATCGATTATACGGGTTCGTTGACCTCTACACGCGTGACCGTACCCGTCGGTTGAAGGTTGCATACTGACCTGACACACTGACCCCGACCCCCGACCCAGTTCTGTCGTCGCGTTGAGCTAGTGTCCTAGTACCAGTCGGGGATATCGCGAGTCGCGGCTACAGGACGGTATTCAGATATTTTTGATGTTGCAGAGCCCTTTATCTCGGTTCCCTTAAGACATTGGTGTATATGGTACTAAGAAAAATTGATTATGTTTTCAAGATCTACACGTCGTGTAAAGGAAAACCCCAACTTTGCGGACACCCTGTATAGGTATTAGTTGATGTCTACATAGGGACTGAAAACTTCGTAATATAACATTTTTAAGTACATAAAACCGAGGTATAATTAGTTGATTAACATTTTGCTATTTGTGCTTAATTTGATATGTCCGTAGTTGTGAAATTGGAACAAGTTATACAAACTTATACACCTTGGGAAAAAACATTATTATACATTATGATGAGGAAGAGAGATGGAAATATACAAAAGTATGTAGGTGCGTGGAAGACACTCGATTGTAGGATCCTATGTGGCAGCTTCGTTGTGTGACGGACAACGGGGTAAAGTAGAAGAGTGATAAAAGAGAGAGATGGCAGAACGGGCGATGGCGCCTACCGCTTAGACGGATGCGCTCAACAAATGCGATTTGTTTCTCCCATTCGCAGAGTTGCCGATACCAATATGTCATATTTCTAAGAAATCTAAGTCTACCCAAATTTCGGGAAAAATAGCTGCGGATTCCACATAAGAGTATTCCAAAAATGAAAAAAGTTCAAACTATTAAAATTGTATTAATGTTTCATGGTTCAAATCATATTTTTCATGTTTGTATATTGTTGTATAAATGATTTTGTAATCCCTATTCTTGTTGCCAGTAGAGATACAACAGTATTGAGAGAAATCATGGACCGCTAGATAGGGCTACAACTACCATATGACTATCAAATAGTAGTGATAAACAGGGTTTGTTTATGGCACAGTTGCCTGGTGTGGCGAATTTGCGCCATAGGTGCGATTTGACAACTTTGAAGGACAACTATAACGGTTACTATGGTGCCCGGTATTCGGGAATCTGGCAATACCTGATGATTCCTAACGTTTATTATGCCAGATTGTTTGCTGACTTGCGCAGTACAACATGACAATCAACGTGACTGAGCACCTGATAATCCTGGTTTAAGGTGTTATATTTAAAGAGCTTGGGGCAGTTAGGTATCTAGGTCACATTTTTTAATGTATTTCGAGAAATCCGTAATGTTGAGTAAATACTAGATCACGTTTATTGCTTAGTTTGCTGAAAATTCTACAATAGACGTACATTTTGAGAAACAGAGATTTGGTGACGACAAAATCGTAAAAATATAACGCATTTTCGTAAAATAATTTCTTTGTTGAAAAGACTGTGGCTTGATGACCCATTGAACGAGTATAGTGTCCCGCTCCGCTTTGAATATTCGAAACACTATACTCCAGCAGCATTCAGCTTCAATGTTATCTTTATGAAGTTCTAACGTCTAGGCCATGCTGATTAAAAGCTCGAATGAATCAACACTTAACTCTAAATTCCCCACAATTCGGGAAGCTCTACTCAAATTGGCAACACAGTGTATCTGCCTATTATTCTCATTCGTGATACAGGTCTGCGGTTAACGGTAGGAAATATGTACGAATAGCGATGAAAGTAGACGAGCCGATGCTCTGTTGCCAAGAAATGATTTCCCATGTATAACAATGGTTTTTCCTAAGGTGTATAGGTTTGTATAGATTTTGAACTGATTTGTGTCTTAATCAGCGAAATAACCTACCCATCTGGCTTCCAAAAGACTTCCACCACACTTGACGATAAAAGTTTTATCTGCTAGGGCAACAGCAAACTCGTGTTTCTCGTTGGTACACACTTTACCTCCAACGATTCTTCCTTTTAGCGCCGCACAGTATTGGTTGCACAGTAGTAATAATAAAATAAATTCTGAATGAAATGAGTACATTCTGATTTTGACATTTTGATAACATCATATTGACAGAGCGATTTTGACAAAATATGGCAGAAAAAATATATTAGGTTCAGTCAGGGTGAATTTACCAATTTAATCATGGACAAGTAGCATTTACATAGAAAAAACGCAGAGGTACAGGTAACAACATAGAAAAAAAAATAGATACGCATATAAAAATTCGAGAGTACGCATACGTTTCTGGCTAGAATTTTTAACTAAAATTTTCACCTATGGAATAAAAACGATGTTCAGTCATGAACTCCTTTAAATTATGTTTAAACCGAACTGTGTTAAATTGACGAATAATTGTTGGTGGATGATTGTATAGATTTAGGCCCGTATCGTCAGTCGTCCCTACAATTGTAGGGCGCGTTTATGGCCTCCTTGATTGTCTTACTCCTTTCTCTCCTTCAAAAATTTCTAGATTACACTTGTCCCGTATCAGCGTCAGCGCTCTCCTATAGTGAAGATATGTTTTTTTTTTTAAATTGTAGGAAATTTCAGGCTGATAAAACATTATAACTCAAAAGCAAGCATAATTTGATGCAAATAGATGTTTGTGACATAACCTCAAAATAGAGCGCTGACACGGAGAAGTAGAAAACTATGACAATCAAGGAGGCCATAAAGGCACCCTACAATTGTAGGGACGACTGACGATACTGGCCTTAAACTTGGGAAATTCTATTTTGATATCGATAGTGAGAATTTGGGTACCCTAAAGTCATCAGTTATTCTAGTCTGATACATGTGGAAGTTACAGGTTGTGAAGTATATACGAGGGTGGGGTGAAAAGTTTCCGGCCTGGCCAAGAGATGGCGCCACTAGGTCTACTTTTGGAGTGGCGTCCTATAGAACAATTCCCACCAAGCTTGTATGTACAGTTCCAGCCCAATCGCTACGTTAGTTTGCGTTTGAGAGCACATTGCGCGAGACGCGTCCGTTGTTTTCGTAAAAATGAAAAAATTGGAACAACGTGCTGTCATCAAATACTTCTATTTGAAAGGTTTTACACCAAAACAAATAAAAGAAGAGATGTATTCAACACTAGGAGACTCCTCCCCATCATATTCAACTATTAAGCAGTGGGTTTCTGAATTTAAAATGGGTCGTGTGAGCACCTCTGAAGAGCCTCGCTCAGGACGACCCGTTGAGGTCACAACTTCAGAAATGATTGAGAAAATCCATAAAATAATGTTGGAATGTATACTAAGTGACATATAAATCCGAACACCCAGTTTAAATGGTTTTATTTTAATAAAATTTTGTATAAGTACTTAATGAAGCATAATGAGTAAATGATAAAAATTTCAAAATAATTGCACTGCTTTAAAGCCCCTTGACCTTTAATAATGTGTGGATGCACCCTGATGTGCTACGCATTCTCCAACGCGCCTAGGCATGCTTCTGATCAGGTGGTCAATGTCCTCCTGTCGTATCTCATTCCAGGCAACCACCAACTCCTCTCGAAGTGCTTCTAGAGTCTGAGGAGGACGTTGCAAATTGAGCAATCTCCTACCCATCATATCCCACACGTGCCCAATTGGGGACAAGTCGGGAGATCTTGGTGGCCATGGTAACAATGTGACATCATTATGTTGAAATAAGTCTATTGCGACTTTTGCAACATGTGGTCGGGCATTATCTTGTTGGAAAGTTGGATCTGCCAGGGTGTCAAGATAATGTAAAAGATGGGGTTCTAGAACTTCGTGGATATAACGCGGCGCGTTCATGTTACCTCTGATGAAGATTAAAGGTGACCTGGAACCATAAGCTATAGCACCCCAAACCATAACTCCAACAGTGTGATGAACATGTCTTTCAACAAAAAACTGTGGATTCCTCCTTTCACCACGTCACCTTCTAACCCTGGCACGACCATCGTGCATGCCTAAACAAAATCGAGACTCGTCACTAAAGACAATACTGTTCCATTCCTGATCCCAGAGTGACTGTTGTCTGCACCACTCAAGGCGATTACGTCGGTGTAAGGGTTAGAAGGCGACGTGGTGAAAGGAGGAATCCACAGTTTTTTGTTGAAAGACATGTTCATCACATTGTTGGAGTTATGGTTTGGGGTGCTATAGCTTATGGTTCCAGGTCACCTTTAATCTTCATCAGAGGTAACATGAACGCGCCGCGTTATATCCACGAAGTTCTAGAACCCCATCTTTTACATTATCTTGACACCCTGGCAGATCCAACTTTCCAACAAGATAATGCCCGACCACATGTTGCAAGAGTCACAATAGACTTCTTTCAACATAATGATGTCACATTGTTACCATGGCCACCAAGAACTCCCGACTTATCCCCAATTGAGCACGTGTGAGATATGATGGGTAGGAGATTGCACAATTTGCAACGTCCTCCTCAGACTCTAGAAGCACTTCAAGAGGATTTGGTGGTTGCCTGGAATGAGATACCACAGGAGAACATTGACCACCTGATCAGAAGCATGCCTAGGCGCGTTCATATTCGGTACATACATAGCGTGTTTTTATACGTTAGCATTTCGTCTACGGATATGGCAGATGTAACTGAGAATATTTCTCCTAATGCTTCCTTGAGACAGTGATGTCTCCTCCCCGAAAACGTGACAAGAAGGGACATTTGAATAACCAGGCAAAAGGAATTGTCCTTAACGTTTATAAAAGCGAAATTTTAGAGCATCCTGAAATGAAAATTCATGATATTGAAAGACGTGTGGCGAACAATACAGGCTTATGTTTATTCCCTTGTATTCGTTTAACGTTTATTCCCTTGTATTTTATAACACATCATAAAATAAACATTTGTATAATACATATTATATATTGTACAATATACAATACAATATATTACAAAGTGATGGCGATATATACAGTGGCTTTATATATTACACTAAA
Source organism: Acanthoscelides obtectus (assembly GCA_963669975.1). Lineage (NCBI taxonomy): Eukaryota > Metazoa > Arthropoda > Insecta > Coleoptera > Chrysomelidae > Acanthoscelides > Acanthoscelides obtectus. The sequence continues at coordinate 32,187,646 of CAVLJG010000010.1, forward strand.
ATACAACATGTATAGTTTTTCTTATGTGGTACCTAGATAACTTAATATCCGTATGCACTAATCTTAAATAAGGTGTAATTTAACATTTGAATAATAAAATAGTAAAATGACTAAAACAAAATAACTCCAGGTCAAATAATTATTTGACAATTCATATAATTATAATGTCATGCCAATTACTTTGTAGCCACTTAAATAAAGATAAAAAATCAACCAACTCAGAATTTAAATTACTAAAAAAAAACATAAATTAATGAACTAAACATTTGCATATTCTAGCAAAGAGCTATGAACCTATCAAAGTTTGCCACAACAAATGATCTACACTCTGAACTAAACAATTTTAATTTATTTATTATCCTCAGTGTCCCAGGCAAAGTGTTGTAGATTTTCGGACCAATATAGTCAATTGATCATAGTTTATGTTTGTGAAACTATTGGGTATTATTAGATTTCTATCAGCATTGTTTCAGGTTGAATGAGGATGACTAACATATTCTCTTATTAAAGGATTTTTATACATAAAGGATCAGACTTCTAAAATATACAATGGTAGTATTTTTTCACTATAAAGATGACAAGTAGGATATCTTTTGTTTTTTCTAAAAATTATCTTTAATATGTAATTCTGGATAGTTTTTAAAGGTTTTAATGCTGTCTGATATAAACTTCCCCACACAATTATCCCGTATCTGAGTAATGACTCCACTAGTGCTTTACAGACACATTAATAAATGATTGTTTATAATTTCTCTGATCTTGTAAAATTTTATAATTAGTTTTTGTTGATTGTTAGTTAATCTAAACTGAATCCAAATTCAAGATGAGATGTAAATAATAATAGTTAGCGCGTGATCTCTCGGTAACAGGTGGGGACAACGCCTCTGATTGGTCAATTCGCCATTAAATTTCAAGCAGTCGCCTAGCGGAATAATGCGCGGGGCAGGAGCAGGGCAGGCAGAATTGCAATCAGGCCACCGTCCGTCGCGTGTATCACTGCGTGCTCGTGTTTTCGTATTCACCTTGCTTGGTTGTTGCTGTTGTTGTTAAGTGTATTTGAGTAATTTTTTAAGTTTCTGTTTCTGTTAAATACTGTCATCTTTGTTTTAAAGACGTTGGTGGTAGTCCATCATTCAGAGATAGCCCTGAATGCGGCCCTGTACGCCGTCCTTGCTTTTGGCAATCACGCATCCATTCTATCTTGGGTGTAAATACACTATAAGCACATTTAAGATTTTGATCTATTATTAAAAGGCCATGTAATTAGTTTTATCCACATTTAAACTAAGTTTGATGAATGAAGCCAACATTTTATTTTTTCTAATCCAAAAGATGTTTTTTCATATACTCTTCCCATGTTTCCGCCACAAAGACCACGGCGGTGTCATCAGCGTATGAAACCACCATACCATTTTCTAGATTAATATCTGTCAAAGAGTTTATATATAATATAAATAGTAATGGCCCAATAACGGTGCCCTGTGGTATGCCCATTTCTATTTCTGACGAGTCACTGATCACATTTCCGATTTTAGTCATCTGTATTCTACCTGTCAAGTAACTCGCAAAAACCTCCGACACAACACCCCTGATCCCATAAATATCGAGGACATCCAGAAGGGAGTCATGAGGCACTGTGTCAAATCCCTTTGCAAGGTATAGGAAGGCCGCAATGCATTTCTTTCAATGATTTTTTGAAATGGTTCTTGTAAGCTTAAGTATCGCATCTGGGCTACTGATGCCATTGCTAAAACCAAATTGATTTTCTGACAAAACATTATTACTAGATAAAAAGCTTGATAATCCCTCTAAGACACTTTTCGAATATTTCAGCGAAATTCGTAATAACTCCAATTGGACGAAAATTTGTAATTTTAGTTTTATCTCCAGATTTATATATTGGGGTAACAATAGTCGTTTTATAGCATTAGGGTACACAGCCAGTTTTAAAAATTAGATTTATGATGTGTACTAATGGCTCAATTAAGTACAAATGATATTGCTTTATAATTTTTGTTTGTATTCCACCAAAACCGGGTGAACAGTTTTTTTTCAATGAACTGATATGTTTAATAATCTCATTTCTGTTGACAGGCTTTAAAAACTTGGAACTTAATGATTTATATTTAATTTTGAAGGGAATATCAGGGGGTTTAATTTTGCAAGCCATTTTCTTTATTAATGAAAAAATTGTTGCAGTATTCAGCCATTTGTTTATCACTTGCGAATGGTTTGTTATTATCTTCACTAATTTCAATTTTGCTAGATTGTTTACTTTTTTCATTAACAGCATCAGAAATGATTTTGTAAATCTTTTTAAAATCGTGTTGATTTTCATTGATTTGTTCCTTATAATAGTTAAATTTTTGTTTATTAATTATTTTATTTAGGTTGTTTCTGTAGTTTACATACGTACCCCTCTATCCAATAAGTAAATGTCCTAAGATAATTTTAACAGTGCATAGAATATAAAATCAAAAAATTGTCTCCACCACACAGGAGGCTGTATTACACGAAGCTGTTGGATACAGTTGATAACTTTGCCATCAGATGCAAAGTCCATCAATCTTTTGAAAGGTAGGAACTTCCCATCATAGACAAAGTATTACAGGAGGTTAATAGTGATGAAGACTTACCTACTTTATTACTTGGATGAAACATGAGTGCGAGATATACAAAATCTAAAGTATGGGCTGACTCTACAATCAAATCAGCAAGACAAGCCTCCTTAGATGGGCTAACCACTGGCCTAAAGAATCCGTCAGGTACGTGATCTAGCCAATTCGTCATTTGTCTTGTAAAAATGGTGTCAAGTAGACTGAATCTATGAGCCCATGCTGGAAACTTAGCTACACTAAACTTAACTATATGGTAGATTTGTAACCTACAGCTGTTAAATAATCTGCTTGTATTATTATTAGTTTTCTTGAATATCATATGAAATAATTATTTCCAGGAAAAGGAAACTATTTGTTATCTGTTACATTGGCAGTGAACATGGCTTTGTGCCCACTGCCCTATAGACGTTTGAGTCAAAGAAAACGACCGACTACCATGAAGAAATTGACGAGAATTCATTTGAACAATCGCTTGAAGCAACGCTCCCAAAGCTTGACAACCTTGCCGTCATTGTACTTGATGATTCTGCTTACCACACTATAAAAGTAGAAAAAATTCCCACAATGTCCACAGAAAAGGCAGAAATTCAACAATGGCTCCTATCAAAAGACATTAGTTTCAATGAAAATATGGTCAAAGCAGAACTTATCCATCTAGTCAGGCAGCACAAATATAAATATAATCTTGATGTTATTGACGAAATGGCTGAAATCTAAAATAAGACCGTTTATCACTGCGAATTAAATACCATTGAAACGATTTGGGCAAAAAAACTGGCTTCAAACAGTAGAACATTCAAATTTTATGACGTGAAACATTTATTTTATGAAGCTGTCAACAGAGTGACGCCAACCATTGGCAAGATTACGATCGATATTCAAATTGAACCTGTAACAATTAATATTAACCATTCGTACTTACAGCGAATGAAGAATTGTGAAAAGTATATGCACTTTTTTCTATGAAAATAATAATTTATTTTGTTAGACTATTCCAATGCCATTGAGGAAAATACGGTCCTGTACAATCTCGCTTTTGGGCCTGTTGTGTTTTGTCTTTGTGTAAATGGAGTCCGAATGAGGTATAGAATGAAAACATTTTAAGTACCGTGAACGTGCATAACAAAAGCAAATTTAGGGTTGTCGGTGGAAATGATGCTAATCCAAGAGTGCGGGGAATCCGATGGTGGATAGTGGCTAATAATTGAATTAGGCCGTTATTCCATAGCCGAGCTGACGCTTTATGATTTATCAGGCCTGAACTAATCGATCTCACAGGGACGATTGCCAACCAACTCACCGCTTGTTATTGAGCACAGGTGGTTCGACATACAATGCACATGGATTTCTTTCGCGTTTGGGTCGTGACGGAGATAGATGGGCCTGTCGGTGGCAAGGGCGGTGAACGCTTGATAGTAAACATCGTTGAATATTTTCTGGTAGGTTAATGTGTACGCTATTTACTGGAAAGCTCAGTAGCAAAATTTTGATTAATTCTACCCTTTAAGCCAGTACTAATCACTGGACAACAAATTTTAGTTTTTTAATTGTATCTTGTGGGAAAAGTGCACTTCTTTGTTAATTTTGGGGCGCTGAATCCAAATAAAAAAATTAGTTGCGGTTTAGAAAAAAAAAATATTTTTAAGGATATATTAAAAAAAGTAACAAGATTCATATACTTATAAGAATCACTATATGCGCTGTCTTTTTGCTGTTCTTTTATGGATCGTTTCTGGAGCATCTCTACTAAGAGTCCAACAGTAGTCTGCAAGCATGGAAGGATTCCACTTTCCCTGGTACCTTTTTTCCATTGTTGAAATATCCTGATGAAAACGTTCGCCGTGCTCATCACTTACGGCTCCGCAATTGTCAGGAAAAAAGTCCAGGTGTGAGTGTAGGAAATGTATCTTAAGAGACATATTACAGCCCATCTTTTGATACGATGACAGCATATTTTTGACAAGGGTTTTATAGTTGTCAGCTTTTCTATTTCCCAAGAAATTAGTGACCACCAGACGGAAATCATTCCAAGCAGTTTTTTCAATACCTGTTAAAGTGTTTTCAAACTGTGTATCTTTCAAAAAATTTCGAATCTGTGGCCCAACAAAAATACCTGCTTTAACCTTTGCCTCACTTAGTCTTGGAAATTTCTGACGCAGGTATTGAAAAGCTGACCCATCTCTATCTAATGCCTTGACAAAGTTTTTCATTAGGCCCAACTTGATATGCAGTGGTGGTAATAAATTTTTTTTCGAATCTACTAATGGCATATGCTGTACATTTTTTTGACCTGGCTCTAGGAATTGACGAATAGGCCAGTTTTGTCTGGTGTAATGAAGTGCCTTTGCCCGACTGTCCCATTCACACAAAAAACAGCAAAACTTTGTGTAGCCTAGCTGCAGCCCAAGTAAAAGTGCAACAACTTTCAAATCGCCACAAATATGCCATTGGTGCTCATCGTATTTTATGCATGTCAATAGGTACTTCATATTGTCATATGATTCTTTCATGTGAACTGCATACCCTACAGGAAGAGATGATAAAATATTTCCAATATGCAATAACACTGCCTTTAAACTCAATGTTGAACTGTCTATAAACTATCTCCATTCTTCTGGGTTATAGTTTATATTTAAAGTCGCCAGTAAGCCGTTAATGTTACTGCAGAAAACCAAGTTATTCTCCATATTGAAAAATGGTTCTAAGTCTTTGTGGCGTTTACGAAAAACACATACCGAAACACATCGTCTTCTAACAAGTTCCACTGCTGCAGTCTTGATCCAAGTAACTCTGCCTTACATTTTGGAAGTTCTAAATCTCTTACAAGATCATTTAATTCTGACTGTGTTATTTTGTGCGGTTGGTGGCATGACGTGCTCGGTATAAAATTTTGACGTTGATGGCATATCTTCTTCCTGACGAATCACTCGATCGCCATGATCTGATTCGTTTTCTGATTCGCAAGTGTAGAATTCTGGGGGTTTTGGAATAGGATTTTTGTCACTGTGAGGCACAGGTCTCATCGCAGATGGTATGTTTGGGTAGTTAATAACCGATTTTTTTTTCTTGGACATACCTGTGGCTTGTCCAACACAAGGTACCATGCAAAAGTAACAATCATTAATATGATTTGTAGGCTCTCTCCAAACCATTGGGACAGCAAAGCGCATAGACCGTTTTTCGCCATTTAACCAGCTCCTCAGACTTGAAGCACATGTATTACAGCAGATGTGGGGTGCCCACTGTTTGTCTTGATCACCTAGTTTACAACCGAAATAAAGCTGATATGCCTTTGTTATTAGTGGAGTAATAGACCGTCCCTGAGACGCAAAAGTCACATCACCACACACGTAACAAAACTGATCTGGATTGTTTACACACTTTCGAGACATCTTGCATGAACGCTGTCAGCCAACTGAGGCAAAAATGGCTAATATAAAACAGTATAATGTACACGTATGTATAACGTAACACAATCATGCCGATTACATCATCTTTCCTTGCCGAATATAAAAATGTAGCACGTGCATTCTTGTGTAGTATATTAACACTGTCACAGCAGGAACACATATAATTACCGTATCTCTAAAACTTGAACTAATATTGAAAAAATAAGTTTCATTCCGGTTTTAGCACATTAAAAATAGTAATATTTTGTTGATTTTATTTAGGATATTTTTTGGCTGTTGATCAGTGAAACTAACCATGATGTTACAGAATATTGTCAAGAAAAAAGATCAGATTCAGTACGTTAAAATATTGCTGTCAATGTTCTTGTAACACCGTGCGTGCTAATTAAAATATCTTGATTCTCCATTCATCTCGCAAATACATGGAAAAATGTCTAATCAATTAAACGATACCGCGTATAGTGATCATTCGTGCGGTATGGGTTGCAGCCAGTGTCCTGCATTGCTGGGCTACGTTCGTAAATTGTTACAGAGTATACTTTGTACTAAGCTATAACAATTTAGCGTTCGTAATTGTTTGACGTACCTGTTACATGCGTTCGGAAATAGAACGAAAGTACTTCTGGAACATCAAAAGTGTGCTTTTCTTCCAGAGCTCAAAACCTTAGGAATAAGAGTTCTGTCACTTGTTATTCTCATGGTTCGTTGATTGTTTATTTTATTCGGTTATCAAAAACTGCTCAAAATTGGCAGAATATATGTTTTTCATGATAAATGCTACCTCGTATCCCTAGGGTCTCTTATAATAACTACAATGGTCGTGGTTAGAAATTAGTCGGCTGTCATCAAATGTCATTACATGACTCTGTAATAATTTAGGCGTTCTAAAAATAAAGTTTCACAGTATTGCAGAGTAAAATTTCATCTGTCAATCTACATTCCATTACTGTGTACGGTATTACATTACCAAGTGAATTACAAACGCACCCCTATTTAACATTTTTCCCCAACATTTCTTAGGTCTAAAAGGTATACCTCGACGGTACTCTGATTAATTCTGATGAATTGTGACAAGTGAAACGTTATACCTACGTTGTCTTTTGAGGAGCAATGATAAATCAATAAATTAACTGTTATTATAGAAACCAAGATACAAATTGATTCCATGACGTATACTTTCATAAACGACCTTTTAGATTGAGCCTGGATTTTACGCTGAGACTAAAGTGTGCAATAAAATCATCCGAAGCTGCTCATGATATCACCATGAAAAATGTCCAGAATTACCAGGCGGCCCATCCATTTTCTGGATATTGCCGTCATCTTTAAAGTCATCTCGTATACTCGTATCACGATCCCCATCCTTTGTACAGAAATTTAATGTCGCTCATTTACCAGGAAACTTGGTTCTCTCACATTTAAAACGTCCATGTTCGTGTATGTGTGATTGTGATAAAGTATCATCACCTAAAACCAAGGAGACACTGTATAACTCTAAAGCAACTCTGCCATATTATCGGAAATATTTTAATTTAGTCTCATTCCATTATTTAATCAAAGGTTTTATTGATTTTTTACAAGCTTTTGTTTAACTTGAACTGTTTGTATTTTAGTATGTAGTATGTGTGTGAGACAAATCATGGTAACTTAATTTTGAACCAAGTCAACCAATTGAGCTGAAATTTTTGTACACACGTTTGGTGCGCATAATAATACAAAATGAACTAACTGCCGCCATTTGAAATCCAATATGGCGGATCGCACAAAACGGCAATTCTTCATTACCATAGTAACCCGTACATATAGGTATCAAATGAAAGGGCTTGATGTGAGAAACGCAACAAGCAAAGTGACGTCATTCTAAATAAAATGTGGCGACCACCCCACGATGGCGATTTATAATTCACGGTGTCATACGACACTATCGGTATCAAATAAAAGGGCTAGTCAGAGTTACCCAATCTTTTTTGTGTCGTAGACCCCTTGCCATGTTTTTCCGTGTTGGGTAGACCCCCTACTTACCTGATATTGATTTCCTGTAAGTTTCTAACTGTAGTGAAGTTAAGTGTTAAAAACTTAAAGTAAAAACACATGTTAATTTATACATTTATTAATTGAATTTAAATTAAAACTACTCAAAATAAAATTTTGTATCTGTTATGTAAAATATACGTAACATTAAATAAACAGGTGTCTGACCAATAAGTGCCCGCATTGGGAATAAGTGCCCGCATTGAAAAAAAATAAGAGGGTAAAATAAAAAAAAAGTGAAAAATAATAGAATAAAAGTTTTTTACTTAAAATAGTACAATAAGCGAGTTCGTTTATTAATTATAACATAAACGTATGTTCTACAATAATTTCACTGTTAGTTTGATTAAATTCCGCTTCTTATACGTTTAAGTTATCTAAAAATAGGCAAAAAATTAACGAATTTTAGTGTGTACCTATCCTTGAATTTTCAGAATAATTTTAAAAAAGGGGGGTTCTTTAAAAAATCAATGTGGGCACTTATTCCCAATGCGGGCATTTATTGGTCAGACACCAATAAACATAAAATAAACTATAAATAAAATAACATAACTGATATTATATTTGATAAAGGAATTGCTTTTTCAATGTAGTAATTCTTCAAAACATGAAATATTGATTCACCTTTAGTGTCGTTTATCAAAGTTCTTGCGAAGAGCAGTTCTTCGTAGATTTCTTGATTCATAATAAAACGAACATATGCCAATAATAATGCTGCATTATCAGGTTAAGTTGACTCGTCCAGTTGTATAGAGAAATGGGTCGTTTGCAAATAATTACATAAGAAGCTTTCAATATCAGAACTCATTTCATCAATACGTCTTTCAACAGTATTGTTGCTTAAGGGAATTCTTTTGATGATATCAGGTATCAGATGCAGGTTTGTGTAAAACAGTTTTTAAAACCTCTTCAACGGCTGGCAAAATTAACTTCTCTCCGATAGTATGCGGTTTTCCGGATTTTGCTATAAGTAACGAGATATTGTAAGACGCCCGCAAACCATCATCGTTTCTTTGTGACATCGAAGCGAACATTCTGTCCAGTGTAGGTCTCTTCTGAAATTTATCTTTGAGTGTTTGAAAGTATTTCAAATCTTTCTCTGTTTTATCAGGGTGGCATCTTCTCAGATGATCTTGCAGTTTAGATGGTTTCATAGCGTCATTGCCCAAAACTTTGTTGCATAAAAGGCACATAGGCGATTGTTTGTCCGGCAATGATGGAAAGAAGCCAAATTTCAAATAATCAACACTGTAGTGTCTACATTTCTTTTTAGATTCGGACATGGCATCAGTCATCTGTGGGCAAAATTAAATTATTTAAATAAGACAGAAAATCCAGCAGCTGTATATTAAAAATATTTTTTGATTTTTCCGAAAACATTCCATAATTCGAACATCTTCTTGCAACAATTAGCTCGAATTACGGAGATTGCACTGTAATTATATTACCGATTGCTAAAACTTTCAAAAAGAAACTATTGAGGAGTACTCGTGTAATTTTGCATGATTGAATATTTAACTACTAATAACTAAAGTCATGATTGGCGTAATGTATCTATCTTTGCTAACTACGAGTACAAAACTAAAATTTAATAAAAAATAATGTAGTTACTTTTCTCCAGCACTCTCAAACAAAATAATACTGACTCACTATAATTTGTGTGATATACTATCTGTTTATATTTTATAAAATATTTTCTTAGCACTTTCCTTTTCAAGATTCAGGAAACGAATAAACGTATTTGTCCCACATTCGTATTTATAGAGTGACGAATTGAACAAGTCAGTGAAAGGTAGCGAAGCTCTGAGACTGCGACTCTCAGATTTTTACAAGTTCAAAATGTATTGCGACCACAAAGCGAATACCAACATCCTACAACTTACACAATTTTATAAACATATATAATAAATTTTTTACTTCATAGGTACTTTTATAAATAATGTATATGTTTTGATATTATAAGATAGAATGATGTAAGTAAATAGGTACTATCAGTGTATGTGTTGAGATCCACTATCGTGGGCCCCCATATTCATTTCATGGACCCCCAATTTTTTTTTCGCTGACGTAGACCCCTTGCAGGTTGTCATAGACCCCTAGGAGTCGATATAGACCACTTTGGGAATCAATGGGCTAGACGGATGAAGCATAATAAACAAAGTGACTCCATTCTAAATCCAGTATTGTTGTCGCTGCTAAATGGGGATTTATAATTTTCAAGACCGATATGATTGGATATCAAATCAAAGGGCTTAATGAATGAAACCTAGCGAGTAAAAAACGTCATTTTAAATTGCATATGGAGAACGACGCAAAATACAAATATAAATTCATCATTGTATGATTTAAATCCCACCAATAAAATCATATAGAAATTACACAAAAAAATTCATTTTTAAAAACATGCTTTTACTTAGCTGTTAATAAAGTTAAATATTTTTTTTCTGATTGGAAATATTAAAACGATAATGAATGATGATGTTTTCTAATAAAAGTGTTTTGACAGCAGGATAGAAAAAAGTCATAAAACGCTTTTATTTGAAATTATGGTTTTTTTTTTATTTTTTGTTCACTTCAGTAACAGCTAAATAAAAGCTTGGTGAAAGATAACAGTTATACTATTATATGCAACTGAAGCTAGCAGTATTTTCGACTGTAGGGAACTTCCTAATTAAACCGTCTCAGTATCATCACAATCACAAGGCTGACTGCCTATAGTGAAGCGACGTGACGCGGTTTGGAGCTCTTAAACTAATTAAGGAACTTTGCGAACTCCACTTCAGCAGCTTCGCTAGTAGTCAGCCAGCACCAATTAAATTCTGGAATAAAATTAAAAAAAAGGAAATTGACGGCGGACCAACACTGCCAGAGAACTTTTCAGATTAGCCTTCAAGCCTAAAAAAGAGAAGATAATTTAATAGGATGATGTAATATCTGGCAGCTCACATACAACTAATGCAATATACAGAGGAATGTATCATTCCATCTAATCAGCCTGCTTTTAGAAAATCTTTTAGTACTATCGGTTCTTAACTTTTTTTTGATATATTGACAAAAAAATGGGCGTAACAATGATGCAAATCGATTACTCCAAGGCATTTGACAAAATAAATCACGAGTTGTTAATAGCGAAGTTGAACTATCATGGCATAGATCGAATTAGATATTTTTTTTTCGTAATTATATATCAAATTGATCGCAGTGTGTATCAATTGATAACAACAAGTTTCCTAAAAACTCACTTGGAGTACCTCAGCGGAAGCCATCATTATTTGGTACTTGGTAAAATTAGAATCAATGAAAGATGGAAAGAGAAGATTAAACAAACGAATTCAGAGGAAATAATAAAAATAGAAAATTTAAGAGATGACCCCATAAAATCATTACATCAAAAAAGGCTAGAACAGAGGATAAAAATAGAAAATATCGAAACTGAAAGCAATGTAGAAACTAGCTGGAGAAAACTTAAGAAAAATATTCTGGACGCTGCCCGAGAAGCCATTGGAACGAAAATAATAAACAAAAACAAAAAGTGGTCAACGAAAACACCATGGTTTAGACTAGAGGTTAAACAAAAATGTCACCAAAAGAGAAAGCTTTCCAAAAATATAAGTCAGATAAAACCAATGAATCATATGAAGAATATAAAAGAATAAGAACTGAAACTCATCAATTGCTAAGAAAAACAAAAACAGATTACTGGGAAAGATTCACAAAAGGACTAGAGATAGATTTCTACGGACAACAGAAGCGAAGTATGGCGCTTCATAAGACAACAAAGAAGCGAAATGAAAGAACTAGTTGAAATAGAACACATAAAAGATGGGTGGCCTGCTTGACAGAAACGTTTAAAAAAGAAAACGAATAATCTTTACCAGAAACGCCAAATATAATAACTGATGAAGAGACCGAAATCTCCCAAGAAGATGTGAAACAAGGAATAAATAAATTAAAAAATAGTCACCAGGAGAATATGAAATACCAAATGAACTCTTAAAATATGGAGGTGATTACCTTGTTCAACAACTGCAACTCCTCATTCAAAAAATAAACACCACGAACAGAATACCAGATGAATGGAGGAGAGCGATCATGCTGATGTTCTTCAAGAAAGGAGATAAGGAAGACCGCAATAATTATCGAGCAATAAATCTGTTAAATACAACACTCAAATAGGCAACAAGAATAATAGCGACAAAAATAAACGAACGAATAACTCTGCAAGAGGAACAGCAAAGATTTCAGACAGGATGATCATGCACGGATGCAGTTTTTGTAATAAGACAAATAAAAGCAAAGCCGCTGGAATACAACAAACCAGCATATACGTGCCTCATAGATTTGAAGAAAGCGTTTGCTAGAGTGAGAATTCGGGACGCGATACATTTATTATATGACAGGGGAATACCACTGGATTTAGTAAAAACTATCGAGAATATATATTAAGATAACATAGCTATGGTAAGATGTAAAGAAAAACTCTCGCAACCTATCAAGTATGAAACTGGCATTAGACAAGGAGATTCGCTGAGCCCACTAATATTTAATCTGATAATGGATGAAATCATAAAGAAAGTTAAAACAGAAGAGGATATAGAATGGGAGAAAAGGAAATACAGATAATATGCTACGCCGACGACGCCATAATAACAGCCGAAAATGAAGATGACCTACAAAGATTAATTAAAGAATTCGAAGATAGGGCGCTCATACAACATGGTGATTTCAACAGAGAAAACTAAATCGATAGTGGTATCAGCGGAACCGAGGCGATGTTAACTGGTCGTAAATAACAAAATTATAGGACAAGTGATGGAAACGGAATACTTTGGAATCAAACTGTCAAGCTATGGAAAAGTGGAAGAAGAAGTATAAAAACAAGTGAACATGGCGAACAGATCAGCAAGATGTCTCAACAATACAACCTGAAGAAACAAATACCTCACAACGGAAACGAAAACTAGAATATATAAATCAACATTAAGACCGATAATGACGTACACAGCGGAAACAAGAGCAGATACGGCGAAAACAGAGATTATTGGAAACAGCAGAAATGAAAGTCTTACGAAAAATAAAAAACCAAACTCTAAGAGACAGAGTAAGAAGTGAGGAAAACATGATCAGACAACATCAATTGAGGCTAAAAACCGAAGTAAAACAGCCTATTAATAAAGTAGGAAGAAGAAGAAGAAACTCACCTGGAGTACCTCAGGGGTCTGTTTTGGGTACCTTGTAGTTTGTGATATTGCGGATCTGATTGTGATATTCAAACTGTTTATGAATTTTCAAATAACCATAACCTGTCAATGAATCCTAGTAAATCCGGCCTTTAATTGTTCAAATCGTAAAAGAGACGAAATTAAAAGTAAACTAGTTACGATCAGCTCAAAACGCTTGGCGTAATATTCGATTTCAAACTTTATACGATATTTTATATTGAACGTGTCTTGACATTACTAAAAATAGGATTCAAATTGTGCAAAATAATTGTGCTAGGTTCATCTGCGGGTTAAGACGCTTTGACTATGTTTCTGGTAGCCTTCAAAAATGTTGTCAAATATCATTATATTGCATTCATTCATAAACTTATGTCCGAGCCTATGTACTTAAGAGAGAAGCTGATTTTAGGTATAATATACATGATAGACATTGGGTTTCCAAATATGATAACTACACCTTTTTACTCTACAGCTATATTTTAGCGTTCTTTCACGTACACTGCTGCAGTTTTATACAATGCTTTGGCATTACATAAAACTGCAGATTTCTTGCTTCAAGAAAGCTGTTGAATCTCAAGTCGGCATGGATCCATAGTTTAAATATGTTGCTCTTCTCTTTGTCGTTAATTTTTTCTTTTTTTTTTTATTTGTGCACATAAAGTAGACTTTTGTGTAACATATATATTTTTTTGTTTTTGATATCTGCTACCTAACAACTTTTGTTTATTATGCATCGGTGGTAAGAGTAGCGTATTGGTTAACTTCGCCACCATTTGCAACTCTTTTTTTTCTTCATTGAATTTAGAGTTCCAATAAGGACGATTATTATTATTATATAAGATATTGGTAAAAAATGATTTGTTAATTTCTTAATGCATAATTTTGTGTGGATTCACCATAGTTGAACACGATCTTGCATCACCGATATCAGGATTAGGACATGCAAATCGATTATTTATAAAAAAAATCATATAAGTATTTTTGACAACGACAACTGTCATGTTTCCGAATTTCGAAATTTCCGCACGATTCAACATATCCCGCGCTGTTCTTCTGTATTTCCGCTGTCATTTGTTTGTTGCAATGTGCGTGCAACATTTCGTGACGTAACAGCAAACAACAGCTGATTATCTAGTAACATTTCGAAATACCCCATATCGACAAGTGGTGGATCTGTCAACCCTAGGCCTGTATGCTGTTCACGTTACTAGATGTTAAAATGTAATAGGTATTCGTGGAAAAAGACATAGTCGGTTGTTTCGTAGTAGGAATACGCAACTTAAATCAACATTAAAATGTATCGCTATTAATTTTAGAATTATGTTAAACAGATTTAAAGTTCATTAAGGAAAGAAAACTGACAATTATCAGTTTTTATAAAAAATACGATAACTTTTTTGATCGAATATCGGAAGAGCTGGATAATTATTAATTACACGCCCTAATCACGATGTCAAGAAATGGTGGAGGTGCGTTCATCTTAGACGCAGATTGTGTGCACATCCACCAATTTTTTAATTCTCTATTCCACTTAGTTGATTGAAAAACAGTAAACAGATCCCTTTAGGACCCTCATAACTTTTTAATTATATTTTGTAGATTTAGATTTTTGTCAATACGTAAAACAGGTGTTATTGGATCAAATCGCTTGGCTTGAAACAGTAGTTCACGAGGTAAATATGTTGCTTAGCCTGAAAGCCTGACAGCTTGTAAAACTTTGAAAAAAAAAACAAGAAGTTGAGATTAATTGATACAGAATCCGTTCCGACTATTTAAATGGCAGGTATTGGCCCAACCTATCGACCCCTCGTAGCGCTAGTATCGCACTGGGATACGGAGGAAAATGCAACTGACAATTTGGCAAAAATGCATGAGATAATAATAATAAAATAAAAAAATCAGCTTTTTTTTGTTTTCGCACAAAATAATCATTTATTTCCACATTTATAGACTTTCTAGAAAGATACCAAATACAAATTCTACATTTTTTCCAGGGTGCTATATCGCAACGTTTGGGGCGAGAGAGGGAATTTCTTTCTCGGTGAACCTATACACCAGTTTCAGGGTCAAGTGTATTTTATTCGGTGATTGATCCAGTGCATACCATTCCAAACAGAATGGAAACTTTAGAAACTCAATATTATAAATCCGTTGTAGCGCAAGTAGTTATTCAGAAAGCTTGGTATTTCAAACTTTCCATCCATGATTTATCCTTTAAAATGTAGATTTCGTTAAGTCCCACTTTTTTCAAAACTAAAACAGTTAAATGTTACCAAAAATGTTGAAAACGTCGCAGAAAGGAAATATGTAGTTATTTTCATGTTTCGTTAAGGTAACCATGAAAATAAATGAATTTTAAAATGCAAAAATAGCTCGTCCTCAGGATCCGCATAGTTTTAGATTGCATTAGGTACCAGAGATTGTTGCGAATTTTCCTCAAATTTAAATGAGCTATAAATGTAATACGGTGTCTAGTAAATCTGACATTTTCTTACTTATGCTGGTTAGGAATTTTCCAAAGAAGCGCAACACGACAGTAATAATTTGTATCAGTCACTTATTATTATATATGTATATACTCATAGAATGGAAGAAATTCAGGATTCCTTCCTCCATTTTGAAAAAAATCGGAACTTTTTCCGCCCTGTTTGAGTAAATTTTGAAAATTTTTGTTTTTGACACAATAATAGATTTTAACATCAAATTGTAGAAGTCTATTAATAATAATAATAATATTTATTTACTCAATGTACAAAGAGAACAAACAACTTTGGTAAATAAATATAAGATCAAAACATGCCCAATAGAAGGCATTGCCTGTACATGTACCAAAAATTTTAAGTAGCAAACGATAAAAAAGGACAAAAATTAGCCACAGTAGATTACGTATTTACTTGATGTTCGTATTTATGAGTTTATGAATTTCAGTCCTAGATATAGAATGTAGCCACTTTTTTAAATTTCTTTTGAAAAAATTTTCGAAATGTAAATCTTTTAAGTCTTTAGGTATAATTTCATAAAATGTTGGAGCTAAATAGAAATATGACCGCTGCATTCTAGATTTATGCGGCTGAGGAAGTACTGTGCCACGAATATTGTACCTTGTATTATTATGGTAGTGAGTGATACTGTGTAAGAAATAAAGCTGTTTTATATCATACAATCGTACATCTGCGTATAATTTGTCAGTGGGATAAAGTTTCGATTTTTTAAATATCACTTTTGGAATACTTTTTTGAAAAACATCTAAATTATAGATATGTGAGAAACATGCAGCTCCCCATGCTAATATACCATAAGTGACATGAGGCCCAATCAATGCATGGTATAATGTTCGAAAATATTTTGCTGTCAATATATTCGCAAGGTATTTAATTTTGTAGGATACAAATCTTTCTTTAAAATATAATTGAAATGCATGTCCCAACGTAAGTGAGGATCCAAGACTACTCCAAGGTATTTTATGTTCGGCACTCTATTAGTTTGCATTTTTGGATCATTAATGTTGAAGGAGAAATTTGTGTAATTTGGCAGATGTCTCGCATAAGATGCAAGTGGTAAAAAATGTGTTTTAGAATAGCTAATGCTTAATTTTCTACTATTAAACCAAACATTTTGATAAAATCATTTTCCATTATATATTTTAGATCAGACCAGTCGGTGCCTTCATATAATATTGCAGTATCATCTGCAAAACTGGTTATTTTGCCAACACAATTAATTTGGAAAATATCATTTAAATATAATGAATAACATTGGACTTAAGACAGTTCCTTGCGGGACACCACACTTAATATACATTTCTTTGCTAAACGATCCTGATATCTGAACAGATTGTGGGCGATTTGACAGATAATTTTCGATCACTGAGTACGCGTTTCCTCTGAAACCAATTCTCTCCAATACTTCTAATAATAATTTGTGATTAACTGTGTCGAAAGCTTTCTTTAAATCAACAAAAATGCAGATAGAACGGATTTTGTTATCAACATTTTGATGTATTTGATTTACAATTTATCTATTACGTCCGATGTAGCCTTCCCTTCTGTAAATCCATATTGATTTTCACTTAAATTTTTGAATTTTGTGAGGTATCGAATCATTCTAGTAGATAAAACTTTTTCAAAAGATTTACTACACTGGATATTATTGATATTGGTCTATAATTATTAACATCTGTTTTTTTCCTGATTTATGTATCGGTATTATATTACCTTTTTTAAAATTGAGGGATATATGCCGGATTCAAAGCATTTGTTGATTAGGTAAGTGACTGGTTCTGTTATGTCCCCGGCTATAATTTTTATAATATTGATCAAATCAAACACTTATTACGTAATCGAGTGTATGCAAGTACTATGAAACTTCTAAATCAAACGAATTGTGATCACCAGTCCGGTTTTAAGTATAAAATAATGGTCTAGCGATTTTTTTATTCCTGTTGGATATATTGTGTGCAATATTCAAATACATCAAGGTAACAGTACGGGGATAATATCCGTTTTTGTATCAGTTCTTTGGTTAGTATTATACTTACAATTATCTTTTCTTGTTTCAACAACCAGGTCCCTCTGTGCCTCGGTTTTCCGGAATCCGGCTGTTGCAAAACGAAAAATCCGTTTTATATTTTATAATGGGCCCTTTGTGAGTTATTTAATGGCCAAGATAGTGCTTCTACACTGCTTAATGAAAGAATAACTTGGGGAATAAGTAACGGCTTTGTGAATTTTCGCTTTCGCTTGAGGGAGCACGAAATGTATGGATGTAGATTAAAAAGCGAAGTAAATCTCAGTGTACCTTCATTATATAAATAAGAGTTACACTTGGCAGGTTTTAGTAATGCTCGTAAACGTTGTCATCGGAAATAGGTATTTACCATCCTTTTGCGTATTTTGAGAACTTTGGCTACTCACTTTATTGTTGACCGTATTGCGTAAAAAGTTCAGTGTCAAGCTGTTAATACTTTTCGTTTATTTTTAACAGTCCCAAAAATCGGTGTTATATTTAAAAATGCATTATAGCATCTGGTAAAGATTTGCTCTGTAACTATTGAGGCATAATGCCCTTTAAATCCTATGCCTCAAGGAGGCTGTCTCCACTTTTTAATCTGCTCTACCATTTCCGATACGTAATCTTCACGACTTTCTCCTCCTTGTCCGACCGTAACAAATCGCTCCGGACTGATCTAGGTTATTTTTTGCTTATCTGAAAGCTACCCCAAATAAGCAGACATCACGAACTGGATGTCCCGTCCAATGTATTGCGGGAGTAATCTACTTATGATTGATGTTCTACCGGTTTCTACGCTACTCACGCGAGGTTATTAAGCTAGAAGAGCTATGAGTTAATTTATGTGCACTTTTTAAAATACTGTTTACATAGGATATGTTAATAACTTAATCAATATTTCCATAACTAATAGCGATATCGAAAAAAAATGGGCCAATGTCGTGTGGAGATAGTGACAAGAGATCGCGATTGGTGACCGATTTGCAAGACCATTTATTCAGAAAATCTGTAACTGCTTTGTAGACCCCTCAAATCCAAATTTGAAAAGGCATGAATGGGCATATTTTTTAAATTCGAATATTTAATAGTCTCAGGTTGCGGTATAAGGCTGTGCTGCCAGTTGCGATTCCCTGAGGACTACAATTAGTTTACTTTTTCTTACAATTTTGGCAACAGTAAATTTTTGTGGTATTGTTAGATTCTTACTTATTATTTCGGAACCGTTAACTTTTATAATAAACTGGGTATTCCATACTGGACAGTGCCCTTCAGGCTTCAAGAAAGTGGTTATATCTCCTGTATTTAAAAGTGCCCAGACGACCAACATGGCTAACTATAGACCAATCACTCTATTATCTAATATCTCCAAAATCTTCGAGAAAATGCTAAAAAATCGCATAAATAACTATATAAAACAGAAAAGCATATTATCAGAAAAGCAGTTTGGATTTGTTGAAGGCAAATCAACAGAAGACGCGATCAAGTATGTCACCACAAGACTGCCAAAGCATGTAGACGACAATATACCTTGCATCGGAATTTTTATTGACTTTTCAAAAGCTTTCGATAAAGTTAGTCACGCTGGACTCCTAGATACCCTTCAAAACATAGGATTTAGAGGCATATCATATAACCTATTGGAATCTTATATCTCTGGCAGAAATTGGGAATACTTACAGTAAAATAGCAACGGTCGAGTACGGGGTCCCCAGGGAAGCATCTTAGGGCCTTTACTCTTTAACATATATTTGGCAGACTTGTTCAAACAACAAATTGAAGGAGACATCGTGAGCTACGCTGATGACACTGTGGTGATATATACAAATGAAAACTGGACAGTCTAAGAAACGTAGTTCAAAATGATCTTTGAAAATCAAAGACTGGTTTGGTAATAAGTTATTAACAAAAATTTTGAAAAAACTAATTTTATTCCCTTCACATCATATGCCAACAAAGTGTCATCTTACCATCATCTACAAATAAAAAACACTGGGGATAATAAATGTAAATAAAGTAAATGGTGTAGAATATTTAGGAATTTACATAGATGCACACCTCAGGTGTGATATGCATATAACGAATGTCGCGAAAAAGTTGCAATCCGTTCTGTATCGAATAAGAAGAATTGAAAACATACTAGAGTATTGTCAATTAAATATACTATATCATGCATTGGCAGAATCTCACATAAATTATGGTATAATAATCCAACTGACCATCTCTATAATGAAACTGGTATATTAGACATAACGCAATTAATTATACCTACTAAAAGTTTTGATAGTGCAACACATATCTCGTCCTCCCAACCAAGAGCCGATAGATTCTTACCAAAAAAAAAACAGGAATTATTTAAAGGTGCCAAAACCAGAAAAAATATAATGCTCAGATCGTATTCTTACCTAGGACCAAGATGTTACAATCTTCTTCTACAAGACCTGATACGTTCCAAACACATATTTAAAAGGAAAGTAAAATGCTGGATAGCATCTATGCCCAGACAGAGAATACACGAAATCCTTGACTTAAAAAGATTATACTTAACTTGAAAACCAATTACTAGAATGTAGTTACCGAATTCGACAAAATACCCTATTCCCAACACTACCGATTAAGGCAATATACCCCTGCTATACTTATTTACCGATTTTGACAGCATGCTCGATATATCCCCCAAACAGAGAACAGAAAACAATAACACTAATAACGTAAGATAGACTTTGTGCCCTAAATGAGACATTTTACCTTAAGAAGGATCTAAAATTAAATGAAGCCATCCATACTCCCACTTTGTCAGATGTAGTTTAAACTCCTATTCAATGTTGTTATTGTTCTTTTCTTAGAAAATCACGTGTGTCTTTTTATTTCTAGTTTAATTAGTACGTAATTACACTGGACAACAAATTTTAGTTTTTTAATTGTATCTTGTGGGAAAAGTGCACTTCTTTGTTAATTTTGGGGCGCTGAATCCAAAAATGATAATGAAATAAAAAAATTAGTTGCGGTTTAGAAAAAAAACTTTTTATTTTTAAGGATATATTAAAAAAAGTAACAAGATTCATGTACTTATAAGAATCACTATATGCGCTGTCTTTTTGCTGTTCTTTTATGGATCGTTTCTGGAGCATCTCTACCAAGAGTCCAACAGTAGTCTGCAAGCATGGAAGGATTCCACTTTCCCTGGTACCTTTTTTTCCATTGTTGAAATATCCTGATGAAAACGTTCGCCGTGCTCATCACTTACGGCTCCGCAATTGTCAGGAAAAAAGTCCAGGTGTGAGTGTAGGAAATGTATCTTAAGAGACATATTACAGCCCATCTTTTGATACGATGACAGCATATTTTTGACAAGGGTTTTATAGTTGTCAGCTTTTCTATTTCCCAAGAAATTAGTGACCACCAGACGGAAATCATTCCAAGCAGTTTTTTCAATACCTGTTAAAGTGTTTTCAAACTGTGTATCTTTCTGTGGCCCAACAAAAATACCTTCTTTAACCTTTGCCTCACTTAGTCTTGGAAATTTCTGACGCAGGTATTGAAAAGCTGACCCATCTCTATCTAATGCCTTGACAAAGTTTTTCATTAGGCCCAGCTTGATATGCAGTGGTGGTAATAAATTTTTTTTCGAATCTACTAATGGCATATGCTGTACATTTTTTTGACCTGGCTCTAGGAATTCACGAACAGGCCAGTTTTGTCTGGTGTAATGAAGTGCCTTTGCCCGACTGTCCCATTCACACAAAAAACAGCAAAACTTTGTGTAGCCTAGCTGCAGCCCAAGTAAAAGTGCAACATCTTTCAAATCGCCACAAATATGCCATTGGTGCTCATCGTATTTTATGCATGTCAATAGGTACTTCATATTGTCATATGATTCTTTCATGTGAACTGCATACCCTACAGGAAGAGATGGTAAAATATTTCCAATATGCAATAACACTGCCTTTAAACTCAATGTTGAACTGTCTATAAACAATCTCCATTCTTCTGGGTTATAGTTTATATTTAAAGCCGCCAGTAAGCCGTTAATGTTACTGCAGAAAACCAAGTTATTCTCCATATTGAAAAATGGTTCTAAGTGTTTGTGGCGTTTACGAAAAACACATACCGAAACATCGTCTTCTAACAAGTTCCACTGCTGCAGTCTTGATCCAAGTAACTCTGCCTTACATTTTGGAAGTTCTAAATCTCTTACAAGATCGTTTAATTCTGACTGTGTTATTTTGTGCGGTTGGTGGCATGACGTGCTCGGTATAAAATCAGGATCTCTTGACGTTGATGGCATATCTTCTTCCTGACGAATCACTCGATCGCCATGATCTGATTCGTTTCCTGATTCGCAAGTGTAGAATTCTGGGGGTTTTGGAATAGGATTTTCGTCACTGTGAGGCACAGGTCTCATCGCAGAGATGGTATGTTTGGGTAGTTAATAACCGATTTTTTTTTCTTGCACATACCTGTGGCTTGTCCAACACAAGGTACCATGCAAAAGTAACAATCATTAATATGATTTGTAGGCTCTCTCCAAACCATTGGGACAGCAAAGCGCATAGACCGTTTTTTGCCATTTAAGCAGCTCCTCAGACTTGAAGCACATGTATTACAGCAGATGTGGGGTGGCCAGTGGTTGTCTTGATCACCTAGTTTACAACCGAAATAAAGCTGATATGCCTTTGTTATTAGTGGAGTAATAGACCGTCTCTGAGACGCAAAAGTCACATCACCAGACACGTAACAAAACTGATCTGGATTGTTTACACACTTTCGAGACATCTTGCATGAACGCTGTCAGCCAACTGAGGAAAAAATGGCTAATATAAAACAATATAATGTACACGTATGTATAACGTAACACAATCATGCCGATTACATCATCTTTCCTTGCCGCATATCAAAATGTAGCACGTGCATTCTTGTGAATTACAGTATATTAACACTGTCACAGCAGGAACACCGTATCCGTATCTCTAAAACTTGAACTAATATTGAAAAAATAAGTTTCATTCCGGTTTTAGCACATTAAAGATAGTAATATTTTGTTGATTTTATTTAGGATATTTTTTAGCTGTTGATCAGTGTTATTCATAAGCTAATGCATACCCGCGTACAAGGCTAGCCTTCTGCAGGTTTTCTACCATGTTTATTGTTCTAAAATATGCCATTTCTAGTTATCTGCTTATAGTTTTGACAATAAACATTATTATTATTATTATTATTACTTCCTAATGAGAAATTCAAATTGGCATTTGCCACCACTTTAATAAACGCGTTTGATTTAAAATTTCGAAAACCATCGATCCAGGGATAAAAAGTAGGTAGAAACAGTTTAGTATCGAATTGAATTTATCATTTTGCTTCTATGAAAATTTGTCGTCGGGTCGACAAATTCAATGGTAAAGGTCTATGTATGGATATTTTCGCTTATAATGGGTAAACTAACAACCTAAACGTATAAAGACTACTACCTATTTTCTAAATAATATAGCTTTATACAATTAAGGTCCTTCACGTTTTTTCGAAACATTGATGCTTCTTCAAGTATAAGAAGCAAAAGTCAAAAATTCATAGCTCTAAGTCAGGCCGCACACCCCTAGAACTAGGCTCTCTCTGCCTCTCTGTGGATACACCATTATTTTCCAGGCGGAAATCTTTGCGATTCTGGCTTGTGTATCTCACATTTTAGAGGAGGCTGGGCCTAGGAGAAGAATAACAATCTTATCCTACAGCCAGGCTGCAATGAAAGCACTAAGTGCTTGTAAGATTACTTCGAGTCTTGTATTGCAATGCAGGGAGGCTCTGGATTGCCTCGCAGCGAGGCTTCCGAAGACAGGATCAGCCAGCAAGCTCGTTGGTCCTGAGCCAGCTCTAGGAGTGACCGCGCATAGAGCTAGGAGGAAAATGGAGACGTGGGTTGCAAGACAACACTCTCAGAAATGGAGAAGTATCTCCAGACGTCTCCGCCAGGCACGGGAACTCATTAAAGGACAAAGTGCTAAGGATGGACGTTTCTGCTTATCTCTGGATAGAGCCAACCTAAGGTTGCTGGTGGGACTGTTGTCTGGCCATAACACGTTAAGGCGCCACCTGCACGTGATGGGGGTGGCTGAGGATCCCTTGTGGGAGCGCTGCGGGGTAGAGGAAGAGACCTCGGCGCACGTTAAGTGTCGGTGTGAAGCTCTGAGCTACTATAGGCAGACTATACTGGCGTCGATTACTTTGGACCCTCAAGACGTCAAGGAACTTGGACTCAGGGCGATTCTCAACTTCGCTAAAAGGGCGAGGCTTGTGATCTAAGGAATGTAGAGGTGCATAAAGGCCCACTTCAACGGCCTAATCACTGGCTCCTTATGGTGACCGGAATGCCTCTAATTTCAAGATTCATTCATTCAGGCCGCACGCCGGGCGTACATTTGTATTACTACAATTGTTGCGCCACATTAAAGTACGACACTATTAACAATTCCATATACCCGCACACGGACACGCACACCAGAGACACATTTGTACCGAGTGCATTTTGTGGTGATTTAACAAGTACGCCGCATGTTTTCGAGCACGTTCTTTCATTGTAGCGCTTCGTCAAGCCACATCTTTGCTAGAATGAAAGACGAAGTTGATTTTAATATCGAGTTTATTAGTGAGGTTGAGAAAAATCTTCCTTTATATAATTACAAACTCTCTGAGTGCAGCAACAGAAGAATAACAGAACTCATATGGGCAAAAATCGGCGAACATTTCAATGAAACAGGTATGGACTAATTTTTTATTGTACAAATATTATACTGTATATTTATTTTGCCATGATACCAAGCCGTATGGTTTCTAAAAATAATTACATAGATATTCTCTATATTCTGTTGAATTGTTATTTCGTCTGCCTTGCTTTATTATTGTGGGGATATTGGGAATATTTTTTGCATTGTCAGTTGGATTTTTAATAATATTATCATGGTTTTTGATGAAATTTTGTAAAACACAAGCAGCCTTGACGGTTTTATCATCTTTCTGAGTGAAACATGATATCGGCGTTTCGAATACTCGAAATTTGGATACAAGCATGCCGAAGGCACACTCGACTATTTTTCGCCAACGTGATAGTCGATAATGAAATATTCGACGATTATTGTTCAAAGTACTACCATTGTAAGATCTCATGATATTGGTTGATAGAAAAAACTTTCGCCTGCGGCAAAATAATAGGGAAATGGTCGTCCGAATTGCTCTTCACCTGGCAACGGCAATGAGTCAGGTATATTTAAAGTGTTAATATGTACATAGCCTACGCCCGAATTTCTAAATATACTCCTGAATCCCGAATCATCATTTCGACCATAATCCCATACGTCGACAGTTGCAAATAATCACTTTGCATCGGCACATGCCATAAGATGGTTATGGAAAAATATGCTGAACCCAAAAACGTCTTCTTTTTCTCGTTAATTGCCACATTAATAAATCGTCAGTTGCCGACATTTTAACCACAAAACTTATACACGGAAAGAATGCTTACTCAATCTTAACCAACTTCAAAGTTACACTACAAATGGTGTGTCCGGTGTGCGGTAATAAGACATAAGTACCAAGCACCAACGAGGCATAGAAATTGTGGCGAAGTAAATATTGCATGCATCTAGCGTAACACTTTGGTTGCGGCCGCACTAAACAGTCCGCACTCCACGTACGTTGTCCACCTATCAGCACTCAACACGTTTTCACGTGGGGATAACTTCGTAAGTCATTATCTATGACCAAGAATACCCTTTTAGACTAAATTCATTTTTTTATTGCTACGCGTATCATGAAAATGCAAATCACTCACTTCCATGAGTCTGTCTATGGGCCATTTTGTGACTGCGTAGCCTCAGCAACCGTTGAAAAGGTATTATAATCGCTGCAAATGTTACTGTAATTATATACCGTGTTAGTTTCTTTTTATTTTTAAATTAACTATATGTTGATAAAGTAAATTACTACAACGTTTTTCTTATTTAGAATAATAATTTTATAGCCGTTCTTGAAAATGTAGAATTTTATTTTTAGTAATAAAACACTTCTCCTGGTCTAATAATTTTATGGTAGAAAATTGTACTCTACTCTCCATCTCGTTGGAGGTCATTTTTTATAATTTCTGTCGACCGTAAATACGAGAGCTGAAGATGACTTGGGGCTATTTCCGGTACTCTGGTGTAGGAATACCGCGGCCCACTACCCGATTTTGTGAAATAGTTTTACACGCAGAGTTGCGGATTCATAGGGTGATGGGGTTTTTATTAGAAATCGGCCCCTCTTGATGTTTTTTTTTTGTCGGAGCCTTTTTCTCACCCTCCTGGGGATTTAGCCGTGGACATAACTAAACGCGTTCATCAAAATGGCGGCAAATGCTCCAGCCCTATCATAACACCAATTTATAATTACTTATAATTACGAAAAAAAAGTACTGTCGCCCAAATTGCAGGATTATCCTTTGGAAAAACCTTCATATTTCTTGGCCTACTGTCAGTGTTTCCATACGGAGCGATACGTTTTGAGAATGGCTCAAGTTTCATACTATTAAAAAAATAAGTACTTTTGATATCTGTTAGAATCGTTTCTTTAACAAAACTACCACAGTTCCACGTCGACTGGAATTTACTCCTATATGAATTGTTATTATTGTATTATAAGAAATTCTAAAGTTGGGAATTTATATATTTACACTATTGTTTTGTTACAGACTGACTACAGCAGGCACCTTGATGAGATTTCCAGAGATCTGGAACGTATTTCCTTCGAGACGATCCACACTCTATTAGAAAATAGTCAAGACGATACTGTTGTAAAACTTCTAACACGATGGGAGGCTTATCGTGCTACAAACGGTGAGTTTTTCCATATCCCTTTTGAGTCCATTTTCTAAATTCATTTTCGAGGTTCAATAGAAGTAAACAATAGCAGCCATGCCACACCACTAAATAACATATTTTGCCACCTGTTGAATAAGCTAATCAATGGTTCCACGTATTGTTTTGTGGAAGGGCCAACGATCTTTGCTCAAATTGTACGCATGTTTATAGAAGGCTTATAGTTGGTTTGTTTTCGCTGAGCTCATCCAGACCTGCCCTTTTCATTACCGGCGGCGTGCTATTATGACCATCCTAGCCAATCAGTGCGTTGCATCTACGCACAATCCTGCTGAAGTTTGTTTTCACTGCACGTCGAAAGTGAATTTGGTAGAACTTTAAAAAAATCGTTACAATTTCAAAATGTGGTATGCGCAATGTCCATGTTTTTACTTCCTATTCCAAAACTGGCGAGGAAGTATTGTAAATAAAACATCACGTCAGTAAGTTAATGGTTACAAAAGATTTCGCTACTGATAGATTTTCTTCCAATTTTTCCTTGAAACTAGTTTCTTTTAAAGTGTGGTCTAAGGAATTATACAGGGTGTTTCACAACTTATCCGACACATATGCTCTGTTACGAAAGAAGTTTATTTCTCAAAAAAAAATTAATAAGTCCTACAGAAATCGAGATAATAAAATAATACAGTTTAATAGTTCACTTACTTATAAATAAATACTTTCTGGACGTGATAAGGGTAGAGCTGGGCCTCATGCAATATGCGCCACGCTGTTGCATGACACTTCTGGGACCTGTTGGACTAACTGCCGTGTGCTTGTTCCCGGATTTTCTTGCACAATATCCAAAATTTCGTCTTTGACATTTAAAACGCGTTATGGGCGAAACCGAATCCCATCCAATCCACGTCTGGGGCGCAAATGTCCACTAGCACGTGCACGTAAAAAAATTGAACTATATGTTTCGTGATGTGGTATGTGTCTATTCGGAAATCGGTGTGCATACAAACGAGAAGCCGCTCACGAATTTTGCCCTGCTTGTCGTTACGCTAAAACAATGTCCACTAACTCCTCATTAGTGAACACTTATGCCATTTTTATTAATAAATAACTAAAAACATAAACTCGCAAAATACTTTCTTATTTAACTTCACAAAAATCGACCGTTCTCCATTCTGATCATCCATGATACAGATTAAACCTTATCAATATTAAAAAACAAAAAATTCCTCGTATTTTATTTTCGTCGGTTGTTTGGTACAACATTTGCTAAAATAAATTATTAATTCGTGTTCTAATATCACGACGATGAACGCAAAATACAGATATTTATTTTTCAATTTCTTATTGAAAGTCAGGTTTATAACTTAATTTCTGTAGGGCTTTTATTATTTTTTTTTTTGAGCAATCAACTTCTTTCGTAAAAGTGCATACTTGGTTAAAATTTGTTGGATAAGCTGTGAAACACCCTGTATATGTTCAGAAATATGTGCGGTGGCGTGGGATTGAAAAAGTCTCTCTATATCTAATGTTAATGCCATGCATGTTTCGTCTATGTATGATTTTTGTTACTAAATATGACGGTTATTTTTGAACAAAGAATCCTATTTGTTAAACTTAGGAGCTGGTATTTATACATTTTATTAATAAGGTCATTAATTGCCTTCGATATATGATCATATCTTCTCAGATCATTTACAAGCCATAAGTAGAGTTCTAAAAAAAGCTGCCTCATCAAATTTTTAAACATAATGTAATCTTACGGAAGAATAAGTTTAAGGTCGCACGTCCCTGTTTTTTCATTTTTTTATAGAGACGACCAGAAAACACCGTTTTTAATTTCATTTTGTCATAAAATTCATTTTTTGTTAATTTTATTGTCGATTTTTTCTTCGATCGTAACTTGTTAACTAATATTAGTACATCTCTGAAATTGTATGTGAATATTCCACTTTTATGGATGAATGAAACGAGTGATTACTTTTATTCTTATCACTTTTTCTGTTCGAAAATTCTTTGCTTTTCTTGAAAACTCAGCTTGCTGCGAGACGAGCCTTCAAGAAAATCAAAGATTTTTCGAAGAGGGAAAGTGATAAGAACAAAAGTAATCACTTGTTTCATTCTTCCATAAAAGAGGAATATTCACACACAATTTCAGAGCTGTACTTATATTTGTTAATGAGTTCCGATTAAAAAAAATCACAATAAAATGCACAAAAAAGCATTTTTTGATAAAAAACATGAAAACATTGTTTTTATACACACCATGAAAGTACCAGATGAAAAGACTTTAGAATACTGCCGCAAACAGGTAGTTGAAAAAAAATCCAAAAAAGGGACGTGCCACCCTAAGCTATGGATTTCTCATTTAATACCCTCTCCTAATGACGTGATGAGCTAAAGCAAAAATCCTAACCCCCGACACGACTTCGAAAACAGAATGCTAAATACCCACTTCGGTGATAAACGGACCAGAAAACAATATTTGCGCAAAAAACGGCCATTTGTCTGGGAACTTATACGTGGGGTCTAGCTGGGGGCGAAGATAAATTTTGTCTGCCAACCGATTTGGGAATGAGGGGGAATCCCAACGACCCAATGCTGCGTTAATCCAATAGATAAACACGCCCCCGGGGGACAGACCGACAGGCTCGATATTAAAATTCTGCGTAGAATCGCTGCTTGTTGATTTACGACCAAGCAAATTTATCACTGCAGATGGACTTCAAAATCGTATATTTTTATACTAGTTGGCCATTCTGTTCGGCCGTCATGGAGGCATGCCGTTTGGAGTAGGTTTGCCCTTGTCATGATAGGGAAGAGCAATCATATACAGGGTGGGGCATTTTTAAAATAATAATAAAAGTTTTTAATCTAAAAAATTTTTATTGATAGCACAATAAAGATAAGAACAAAGCATTTTAAGATGAATCGAAAATAACAGCTGGCATGTGATGATCGTTTTCACTGACGCATTGCTGAGGTCTCGAAAATTTGCCGCCACTCTTTCCAGTAGATCTCTATATAGACTAACTTCGTGACTAACCGCTACCTTTAATGCATCTAAACATAAAAAATAGCATTTGTATCATTCAGGGGACCGGCGAGGCAATAAAATGTCGCCAAACCGGGAATCAGGCGGCGAAGAACATAGATGCTCTTTCGGTATGTGCCGTGGCCCCATCTTGCTCAAACCACTAATCTTGCATATCCACACCTCTTCTTTGTAAGTCAGGTATGAAAAATCTGTTAACCGTTTAACCGTATTAATGTAACGGTCAGATGTTACAGTAACGGTAACTCCATTTTCTTAAAAAAAAAAAGAAAAAATGGTCCAATGACGCCAAATTTTGTCACCGCGCACCAAACTGTTACCTTAGATCTCTGAAGTGGTTGTTCATGCAATTCTCGCGGATTTTCGAATCTTCGGCGGAATTCACAATGTACTGAAGTCACCGACACGCCACTCACAAAATAATCTTAAGCGAATACGCGTTGTTTAAACGTCCATGGCTCCATGGTTGCGACTGAAAGTGAAATGACGCAACGCTTTGAGTCAAGAAATGGATTGTAACATGGTGTACGCCCCTCCCTTTTTCAATGGCCACGTACTATCAAATCTAAAATCACTTGGTTCCTATGCCCCATCCCGTATTATGCTGGGCCAAAAAAGAAATGCGATGTCTTTTGGTAATGTGCAGGGTGTTCCTTAATGATATGCGAATATTTATGGGTGTGAATCTATATGAAAAATTAATGTTAGCTTGCTTTATAAACTATGGTCCAAAAATGTTTCCTTACAAGTTTTAGGAAAAAAATGGAAATAAATCAATATTTTCAGAACCGCTTCAGATATTTCAATGATATTTTGTACGTAATGAAAGTTAATAAAGTTGCATATTTTTCAATGCAAAAATAATTTTTAGCTTTAACAGTGGCGTGCGTACGGGTATTGACTTCGATATTTTTTAAGAAAAAAATGGTACGCCAATGGTTTTTTGCCAAATAAAAATTATTGTTGAATTCCCCGTTCAATTTAAAACAAATGATCTCTCTTGAATTATTTTTTTTCGATGTGCCATTTTTGAGTAAAAAAAAACAAAAACCGTTCTCTTGTCCAACTTGCAAAATTATTATTAAGTTAATTTTAAAAATTAAACACATTAGGGGTAATGAACAACAACAACTGACAACATAAACATAACATTAAAACCAACGAAATGATTAACAAAAATTGTTGAACATGTCACTTAGTATGCATGCTTCCGCCCTCCTTCTCATGGAATTGCGCTCTCGTTGAAATATCCCTGGAGTGTTTTTACTCTATCAAAACCTGCAACTATTCTTTCTCTTAATTCCTCTACAGTGTTAATGGGACTTGTGTACACTAGTGTCTTAAGATAGCTTCACAAAAAGAAATCTAAACTGTTGAGGTCTGAGGACCTTGGTGGCCATTATTGGGGCCCACCGCGGCCAATCCAACGATTTATATAAACAGTTTGTAAACAATTACGAACCGCTACACTGAAATGCGCTGGTGCACCATCATGCATGTACCACATATTGTTTCTTATTACTAACGGAATATCATCGAGCAGCAAAGGCAACTGTTGTTGAAGAAAATTGAGGTACGTCTGTCCGTCAAGTCGTCCCGGCAAGAAGAATGGGCCAATAAAGTGGTTGCCAATAATTCCTGTCCATACGTTAACCGAAAATTGGTGCTGGAAATGGGTTTCGGTTACGGCATAGGGATTTTCTTCTGCCCACAAATGATTATTGTGGAAATTCTGAATGGCATTTCGAGAAAAATTAGCTTCGTCCGTGAACAAAATCATTGATTTAAATTGCGGATTTTTTGAAGATACCACTGACGAAAGGTCACACGCCTTGGAAAATCAATGGGCAGTAATGCCTGTACTCTTACAATATGGTAATGATATAACAAAAAATCCAATAAAATTCTCCAAACAATTTGATGGCAAATATTTAAGTGTCTAGCGATCTTCCTCGTACTCGTTTCAGAATGTTCTTCGACTTCATGCAGCACTACTTCCTTAATTTCAGGTGTTCTCACACTTAGAGGTCTACCTTCAGATGTTCCTTTTCGCACAGAACCTCTTTCAACAAGACGACGATGCATACTAGAAAAGGTTCGACTATCTGGCAAAGCACGATCGGGATATCTCTGGTGATAAATCCGGCTGGCTTGCTCACCATTACCGTCGGCAAGGCCATATACGTAATGCATTTCCGCCATTTCTGCATTTGAATAATTCACCATTATTAACAAGATTGTAAAAACTAAATAATGAAAAAGATGTCACAGCGAACAGATTTTAATAACAGAGACTTGTCAGATGTCAAAAATCAGTGTCATATTGCAGAGCAACTATATATTTATTGCTAAATTGCATTCTTCAATTATTGCATTAATTTTCTCGGACAATAGAAAGGTTTTTATTTTTTTACTCAAAAACGGCGCATCGAAGGAAAACAATTCAAGAGAGATCATTTGTTTTAAATTGAACGGGGAATACAAAAATAATTTATTTGGAAAAAAACCATTGGCGTACCATTTTTTTCTTAAAAAATATCGAAGCCAATACCCGTACGCACGCTACTGGTAAAGCTAAAAATTATTTTTGCATTTAAAAATATGCAACTTTATTAACTTTCACTACATACGAAATATCAGTGAAATATCGGAAGCGGTTCTGAAAATATTAATTAATTTCCATTTTTTTTCCTAAAACTTCAACACCCCGAGTTTTTGTAAGGAATCATTTTTGGATAAAGCAAACTAACATTAATTTTTCGTATAGATTCACACCCTTAAATATTCGCATATCATTAAGGAACACCCTGTATAATATATAATATCGCTGTTGGTTCAACACGGAGCAAAGAGGAACAGTTTTTCCTAAATTCGTTAGGCATTTGTTCAGAACAAATGACAAACATTACGAAGTTATCGAGTTGAACTCTGAAAATAGCGCAAGCAAAATCCAAGAACGTTATTTTTCTATTGAGAACTTGAAGTAGCCAATAGACAGCTACTCCAAACGTTCAGCCCAGATGAAAGAACAAGTAAGATCTACTTTTTGTAAAAGAACAAATTTTATTTAGGACCGGGTGTAATTTTTCTTCGCACATCATTGTTGGATGTAGCGCGCTGTTGACTCAATCAGTCTTAAGGTTTTCAAAATTTTCAAAGCGGTCCATTCAGACAACATTATACATAGCTCAGCGCTAGCTTTTAGCAACTAGATGCAATTGGAGAACTAGGAGTGACCAGTGATTAATTTACAAATTTCAAGACTAATTTCTCATTCAAAAGTTTGCGTCAACTCTTCCTCTTTTTATGTTCCACTTATCTACAATATACATGTGAAACTTTCGTTGTGCGAAAAACGTGGCTTTTACGACCACAAACAGCGAAATAAACGGTGATTATCCGAACAATTCCGTATCATCGTTACAAGAGCGGTTGATAAAAATGTTGACCAGCGCAATTCACCAGCACTGCTTTATTGCTTTTGAATGACGTTAGGGCCGCACACCGACCGCCAGGGTGTGCTTAAACTCAATTACGGCCTGTCATAACTGGGTTAGAACACATAGCGCCGGGACGTGCATGCGATGTTGACGCTTCTTACAGGCTATATAATCCAGGGAGTGAGGCTTAAAATAAATTCTTCTTACAAAAATGGCGTTAAGCAGATTGACTCTATGCTACCCACACCCTCGGAACAACTTCTAGTACATCTGTCCATGGAGTGCAATAACGTAAAATAAAAATCCTCAGATTGCAGCAGTGAGCGTGTAAGTATACCGTGTACTCGTTACTTTGGAGCTCTGGTGTAAAACTGTTTGTGTACAATGTTATCGCATTATAAAACAAAACAAAGCTAATGTAACAAAATAAATAAAAAAGTACACAGAGTTCATCAAAAAGAAGTTTCAAGTACAGCTATCACTTGTAAATATTGTCTGCGATAAATTCACAGACACTGTATGTGCTCAACATAGTCAAGCATCGGTGTAGGCTTTTAGAATCGACTACCGCGCCCGAATGAATGCAGCAGATTGCTTAATTCGAACACGTAATTCGTCAACCGTGTATACAGGGTGTTTCAGTTTATTGTTGCATAACTTTAAGATTCGATAGAACTTTTAAGCTTAATGCATAAAGTCTATATAAACATGGGTCGAAAAATGCGTGGCTTCCGAAATACAGGGTGTTTAAATTTACTTTCTAAAATAGTTTTTTTTAAATGTTTCGAACAATATTTGATGTAAAACAGTGAAAATTGGTATATAAGGGTTTTTTGGTACGACAAAACGAACCATGGGCATAGTTTTACTGTAGCCGCTAGAAGTCGCTCTCTACTGTACCTATAGTGTATTAAAATGACCGAAAAATTTTTCTTAGTGCAATTTTTTGCTTGTTGAATAAAAAAACTGATTCTTCGCACTTTTCAACATAAAAAAGCTCTCCTGTGAGTTTTCGTTTTTAAGGTTCGATGCATTTTTAATTATACTATGTGACATATAAATCCGAACACCCAGTTTAAATGGTTTTATTTCAATAAAAGTTGGTGAATGTATTTATCTTACTGTAAATAACAAGTGAAAAAATTTTCAGCCTTATCAGTTGGACATTCCGGTTTTTATACTGCTTTTTTTTTCACTAACGCTCTAAAAATGAATATTTTAGCCGCAGTAAAGAATCAACGTTGGCGGATTTTGGTTCTTGACATTCTTTACGATCGGTTACGATGCCTTGTTTTCATACCGGCCAGACTGGGTCCTCCCTTTAACTCGAGAACACCGACGTAATCGCCTTGAGTGGTGCAGACAACGGTCACTCTGGGATCAGGAATGGAACAGTATTGTCTTTAGTGACGAGTCTCGATTTTGTTTAGGCATGCACGATGGTCGTGCCAGGGTTAGGAGCCGACGTGGTGAAAGGAGGAATCCACAGTTTTTTGTTGAAAGACATGTTCATCACACTGTAGGAGTTATGGTTTGGGGTGCTATAGCTTATGGTTCCAGGTCACCTTTAATCTTCATCAGAGGTAACATGAACGCGCAGCGTTATATCCACGAAGTTCTAGAACCCCATCTTTTACCCCATCTTGACATCCTGGCAGATCCAACTTTCCAACAAGATAATGCCCGACCACATGTTGCAAGAGTCACAATAGACTTCTTTCAACATATTGATGTCACATTGTTACCATGGCCACCAAGATCTCCCGACTTATCCCCAATTGAGCACGTGTGGGATATGATGGGTAGGAGATTGCTCAATTTGCAACGTCCTCCTCAAACTCTAGAAGCACTTCGAGAGGAGTTGGTGGTTGCCTGGAATGAGATACCACAGGAGGACATTGACCACCTGATCAGAAGCATTCCTAGGCGCGTTGGAGAATGCGTAGCACATCAGGGTGCATCCACACATTATTAAAGGTCAAAGGGCTTTAAAGCAGTGCAATCATTTTGAAATTTTTATCATTTACTTATTATGCTTCATTAAGTATTTATACAAAATTTTATTAAAATAAAACCATTTAAACTGGGTGTTCGGATTTATATGTCACTTAGTATACATCTTGCGGAGCTGCTGAGATTTAACAATTGTGACAACCAGCCCCGGTCTCCCCTACTGTTAGATTAATCCTAGCACTGCGAGAGATACTGTGTACTATATCAACATTTTGTAAAATCAAAATGACGATTTTTTTACGCATTCAACTCGGAATCCAGGTGCGGTAGCGTTCAATCTTCGGTCCGACCGAAATTACTAAGGTCTGGCAATAGTCCAGCGCGGAATTCGTATCTAACGTTTGGCATCTGAGTAGAATCATCTCATATTCTCTGCGAGAAATGCATTACTATTATGGTGCTGCTCTAGGAAATGCTCGAGCAGCTGCTCGCATGTATCGGTACTATGTGGTTAGAAGAGGTGGACCACAACCATCGTTATATCCCAACTACCGCATCTTCCCACACGTCCATAATGCTTATATGGAGGGCACTCATTTTCAGCTAGGAGCGCCGGGGTTACGCCCAGAAGAAATAGAAGATATAATAGAAGCAGCCGAGAGAGATCCTCTATAAGCACCAGAACCATTGCCCGAAGCAGAAACATATCCCATACTTCAGTGCGCACAATACTACGCTCGGAAAACATGCATTCTTACCATGTACAAAA
Organism: Acanthoscelides obtectus; assembly: GCA_963669975.1. NCBI lineage: Eukaryota > Metazoa > Arthropoda > Insecta > Coleoptera > Chrysomelidae > Acanthoscelides > Acanthoscelides obtectus. The sequence continues at coordinate 32,223,490 of CAVLJG010000010.1, forward strand.
AGTACAAGAATTGCTTCCAAGCGACTATGCAAAACGTGTTTAATTTTGTGAGAATTTGTTGAGACGGTGCGAAGAGAACGAAACTTTTTTCGACAGCATCTTATGGACAGATGAATCCAACTTTAACCGAAATGGAATATTCAGCATGCACAATCTCCATTTACGGAGCGTGGAGAATCCACACGCTATTTGCCGACACAGCTTTCAACGACAGTTAGGCGTTAATTTATGGGCTAGAGTACTCAACAAAAAATTAATTGGACCATATGAATTGCCCGCCAGATTAAATGGTCAGTCATATCTTGCTTTTCTACAAAGCACTTTGCATGAGCTGCTAGAGAATGTACCTTTGGACGTTCGACGCCGCATGTATTTTCAATGCGATGGTGCCCCATGCCACTTTGCACGGGATGTACGGCATTACTTAGACAGTACCTTTTCTCTAGTCGTAAAAAATACATATTTGAAATCACTTAGACCTATAACTAATAGAACATCTGAACAAACAAACCATGTGCGAATAAATGCGCGAAGTTAACAAAGCAACAATTGAAAGATTACCATTGGTGACATCACCTTTATTTTTTGGCGAAAATTTGGTGTAAAACAATCCCATATTTCATTTCTTGAAGCTTTTGTCTCAGTTCGGTGATTGTACGAGCAGGATGTTGTAGTAGAACCTTTTTCATCTCGAGCCACAAAGTTTCAATAGGTGACAGATCTGGACTGCTAGAAACCCATTTCAAAAGTGGTACATTATTTTCTTCCATCCATTTTATAGCCTTTTTTGAGGTATGGCACGCTGCACCATCTTGCTGAAACACAAAATCTTGGCCAGATGTCAAACATTCTTCCATCACTGGTAAAAGCGATTCTTCTAAAAGTGCCAAATATTTGTTTTGATCCATATTTCCATCAATAAAATGAAGTTTTCCTACTCCTTTTGATGAGATAATGCCCCAGACCATGGATGCTGGAAATTTCACTTTTCTCTTCAGACATTCGACATGGAATGCTTAATTTTTTTTGGCAATAACTCTACTGCGACTGTCACCAACACAAACTTCGAATCGGGCCTCATCACTCCATTGTATTGCACACCATTGTTGAGGTGTCCATTGTCTATGTTCTTTAGCCCATCTAAGCCGATTTTTCTTTTGCAGTGGAGTTAATAGTGACTTTTCTTTGGCCTATAAACAAGTTGTGCAACTTTAGGGTTTTTACTTCACTTTTTTTATAAGAAAACTTATCTTGCAAGTGCTAAATCCCAGTTTGTGGGCCTCTCTATGAGTTGTGGACCTCGAAATTATCCTTTCAACAGCGTCACTCCACAGAGCACTTAATTGTAAATAATTGGCACGCCTGTTTTTCACGATTATTCTTCTTAATGCTATTCGGTCGGCATTTGTGATATTACTTTTTCTCACATATCGTGGCTTAATATTAACTGAACCAGTTACGTTATATCTTCTAACAATATTTCTCACACTGTACCGCGATAAGTCTAACAAAGTTGCAATTTCCGAGTTTTATTTCCCAAAATTAAAAAATTTAATTATCGGCAACCGAATTTTCTCACTAATAACCTTTCCTCTACCCATTTTGAAAACCTTAACTACCCAAAACTATTTTAAACGTATTCTGACAGCTGTGAGTAATAAAAACAATTGTCATGGGTTTTATGTTTCACAATGTTTTAAACCTATAACACCCTGCTACATTTTTATTATTTGTGGTTGATAAAAAAAAACTAAGATTTCAATAGTTCAACTGAAGTGGGAAGGGGCTAGTATATGGCCAGCCTTAGTATCCAAGGAGGTCATTGCAGACCAAGTAGCAAATAAATTAATACAGGCAAAATAATATCTATTCTGGTGATCAATAGTACGATGCATAGTACGTATTATTGTGATCATTTGCTTCTGAAATAAAAGTAAATCACCATGTAAAACCTCATTGTATTTGTATAATTCGACTTTCAGTTTCAACCAGACATACTATGGACGAAGAAGTGCGACAATTTCTAAAATCAGCCAGCAGACTCAAGGATATTTCAGAAACATTAACAAATATTTGTGGACGTACAGCTATACTTAAAGATAGCGACGACAGGCTTTCCAAAGTAATTGACTCAGTAGAACATGAAAAATCGCTGAATGCTGGAGGAAAATTTGAATGGGTCGACTCTGTTCTTATAAAGGTAAATACAATATATAAGAATAAACTAAGTTAACTTGATCTTGCAATTTCTGGGTAAGTGCTGAGTTTTAATATACAGAGAGGGTTGCAACATGCAGAAGTGGCTTATTTTTTATTAACGGTTGTTTCCTTCTACATTTAGGAGATACCCATCTGGGAGATGGAACCCTTTTAGAGGGAGCGATTACAGTAAGAAACAAGCTTTGTAACTATGTTAATAATTAATACAAGGTTGGAAAAGGCTGGGAAAAGATCATTTAAAACCTTAAAAAAAGTTCGTATAAATTAGTGCTTAATATTTTTTTATGAGTTGCCAACCTCGTGAGAATAATTATTAACAAGTACTTTTTCGTTTATTCCAAATGAACCTGTTAGAAGTATTCAATTCTTTTTGTAGCTAAAATCGGTTTCTGCTGCAAAATACATTTTTTTATCCATGCAGGCAGGCCATATACGAGTATAAAGTAGGTTCTAAAAATAAGAAAATGTTACATTCATACTATGATGTTTGCTTGTCATTTTTTACGTAAAAAAAATTGTTAATATCGATTTTTTCCTCTAGTGCTTGAGAAACGGTAATTGGCTTCTGATTGACAACGTAAATCTATGCAGCGCTGCAGTTCTAGATAGATTGAATGCTCTTTTGGAGCCGAAAGGTGTACTTACTGTATCTGAAAGAGGTGTGGGCTCAGATGGTAAACTAATTGAAATAAAACCGCATAAGGATTTTAGATTATTTCTCACTATGGACCCGAAGAATGGAGAAATATCAAGGTAATAATTATGAAAATGTGGTTCATGTCTTTAATATGAACTAATTTCAAAGCTTTTGGTCTGACTAAGAAAAATGCATCCAATTCAGTTTATGAAGTTTTTAAATCAAATTAAGAGGGTTTAACTCGTTTACGTCTGCGTTCTATAAGATTATATAGAATTATCCACATCCAGCATCTTTATTCTTTAAACTATATTTTAGGGCAATGAGAAATCGTGGGGTAGAAATACATCTTCTAGGCTTCAGTGACCACTCAGAGTTGAAATCGGATACTCTTAGCCTTCTGAACCTTGAGGGTCTGAAAACGCCTAAGTATATGAAGGCCTTGTGTGGAATCGAAGCATTCTTGAATGATCTTATCTTGGGTGAAAAACCTCAACTGAACGAGTTGCTTAAAACTGCATCTCTGATTGCGCAACAGCTGAATCAAGGTAATGAATCAAATATTTTTTATCACATAATATTGTCTTCCTGATTTATATTTGAATATCGGTACAAGATATACTCCGCGTTATTTTTTTAGGCACTGAATTGAAGGAAGCATTTTCTAGTGCTGTGATAGAAGTATACTACAAAAGTAGATCATCGGCAGAGTTCAACTGTAATAACCCTGCCAGCGTGATTCTGCAAGAAGTCACTAGAATTGTAGATGAAACGGTGGAGAAAAGGGAAGTGGAAAATTATAAACCTTGTGTAACATTGAAAACCAGAAATTTGGAGAGAAGTTCGGTTTACGAGAAAATCTGCCAGCAGGGCTTCATCTTAGAAACCTCTATGGAAAATTTGAGCTATCTTCTAGCCAGCTTCTTCAACATTTCGTCAAAAAGCGACCTGGAATCTAGATATCTCTTCTTACAGAATAAGGTGAGCTCTATATGTAGGCAAACATGAATTTGTATTTCACTTTCAGCCAACTCTTAAACAGTACAGGATGATCGAAAAATGGACGGAGATACTTTAGAGGGTGATTCCTTGTTAAAAAATATGAAAAAAACGTTTCTATAAACATGGGTCCGGAAATGCAGAGTTTTCAAGATTCAGGGTGGTAAATTCAAAAAAAACTTTTTTATTAACATCTTCAAAAATATTTACTCGATTCTATTGAAATTTGTCAATATTGTTTCTTGTATCAAGATGCTAATTTAGCTCTAATTAGATTAAACTTATAAGGTCCAGTGGCGTCCCGGGGGCACCTTAGCGAATATTATTGGCAAAAAAATATACGCTACTGCCTTTTTTCTAACTTTAATATTTGTTGTTTGATTAACCATCTAAAGTTCTTTGCCTATTGTATTTTTTCGTATCTCGCGTTTTCGAGAAAATAAAAATAAAAACCGTTTTATTGCAAGTCACTGGACAAAATTGGTATATTAATTTTTACTAAAAGTGCCTTGGAAAACATAAAATCATTTCTGCATGGAGGTTTGACATTTGCGCGTCAGCCCAAGTCTCAACATAATCGAGTAAACAGATATTAATAAAAAAAAAATATTTATCACACTGTATCTTGAAAACCCTTCATTTCCGGACCCATGTTTATAGAAACTTTTTTTCATGTTTTTTAACAAGGAATCACCGTCTAAAATATCTCCGTCTATTTTCTGAACACCCTGTATATCATGATGTATCATATTCGTTGCTATCATATTTTTTCATGCTATCATATTTTTTATTCACTTTGACGATAGTCTGTAATAGTCAATCAGTGTCAGTATAATAGTAGTAAATTGTAACTCTGATATTTGTTGTTTGTTTAACCATCTAAAATACAACTTCTTGTCCTCTTGTATTTTTTTCGTATGTCACTTTTTCGAGAAAATAAAAATAAAAACCGTTTTATTGCATGTCTCTGGACAAAATTGGTTTATTAATTTTTGCTAAAAAATTACAAGTGCCTTGGAAAAGAAAAAATCATTTCTGCATGGAGGTTTGACATTTGCGCGTCACTTTAAATTTCAACATAATCGAGTAAATAAATAAAAACATGATAATGTATCACGCTGTATCTAGAAAACCCTGCATTTCCAGACCCATGTTTATAGAAACTTTTTCCATATTTTTTGACAAGGAATCGGCCTCTAAAATATCTCCGTCTATTTTCCGAACAGCCTGTATATCATGATGTATCATATTCATTGCTATCATGTTTTTCATGCTTTCGATTGACTTTGACGATAGTCTATGATAGTGAATCGGTGTCACTATATATGGTAACTTGTAATCCTGATCAATTTTCAGGTGGATAACTCTTCCTTGCCACTGATAAAGCAGTTATATGAAATCACATCGTCTTACAATGGAATCGAAGATCCTAACTTACCTTTGGATCATCAATGGTTACCAGATACTACATACACTGCGAAAAATCCTAAAACGAATGTGCTGACATTCGCTTTATTGATGGCTTGTGAATATCACGTTGAGAAAGATATCTTACAGGCCCCAAAACTCAACAAGAAACAAATTACCTTAATGGACTATATGCATCAGAAAAATAAAAAGATTGTTGAAGATAGGTTCAATGAAATAGTCATTAACGAGTTCCTCAGTCTTATTAAACTATACGATCTGTATATCAGCAAAATTGCAAATGAATTGGAGGAACTGAACCTTAAGGACTTTGTGGATATGTTCTACCTGATCCAGTGGAGATTTATTCTTCAAAAATGTACGCTGAGACCAATAAGCAAGATTAGTATCAAAGAGCAGTATGATTTGATTGTAAACCTAAAAGTGCATTACAAATGGTTCTACAAATTCGCAGTAAGAAAAATGGAGCTTATAACCAATATAGAATTGCCACAAGATATTAAAGAAGTGCTGCTTAGGATAAACAAGGAACTGAACACTCTATCTGTGCTACAGGTAAGCTTTTTTCAAAATTGGTCGTTTTATTTATCATATTTTAATAAAATGTTGAATGCCAAACCTGTCTACAACATGTCATCTAGACCGAAGCAGCATAGTGCTTTGGAATTGGGAGTTTATACAGTTTTTTTGTGACATGTTCCTAGTCTTTAAAATGTATTTTAATTTCTTTCTAGAAAGTGGGCAAGTCATACAGAAAGCATAGTAACGTTCCACCACCATTAGTCAATAAACATCAACTTGACGTTATCACGAAGTACAACAGAATAAGTCGCAGGTACGACGTCTGTGATTCCAACAATGACGTTGTAAAAGTTTTGAATTACTTCGAGAGTAATAAAGAACTTAGAAAGTTTTTGGTCGATTTTAAATCAAAAATCGATTTCGATTTCGAAGGAATGTCAGAGGACTTGCAGAAACTAATATCTTTAGATGAGGTATATCAAACCGAGGAAGTAATCACAAAAATGCATGGTAAGTGAGCAAGATATATCGTAAAAATCTTATGGGTCCTATCCTGTCTCATTCGAAGCTTCGAAAACAGCTGGAAACATGTAAAAGAAATGTTACACGAGTTTTACTTGAAAAAAAATCGTATGAATTTAATAATTACAATTTGTTGTCTTGCTTATATTCATATTTCTGTTGGTGTACCACAAGGTAGCAAACTAGGTCCACTACTATTTATTTTATACATTAATGACATTTGTAATATTTTAGATTATTGTAAAATTCAAATATTTGCAGATGTTACATGAATATACATCAGATGAAAATATAGACATTGCTTTAAAAATGCTAAATTCTGATTTGGCAAAAATCATAAATTGCTTAAATGTAAATAAACTAAAATTAAATACTTCTAAAACAAAATGTATGCTAATAGTGAAATACCCACAGTCAGAATAAATTGTGAAATAATTGAAAATGTTGAATCAATTAAATATTTAGGTATATACATATATTGATATTAAACTAAAGTTTGAGGATCTCTGTGAATACATTATTTCAAAAATTGCTAAAAAACGAATTACTTTTATAGAGCATCTCATAGTCTTGGTACATATTCCAATAAAACAATAATACAATTATTCCACCGCATTTTCTATATTGTTCAACTATCTTGTTTACTGCCAATGAAGCTGTATTCTCAAAATTACAAGTCCTGCAAAATAAAGCTATGATAATAATATTGAATAAAATAAGTACACCAACATAAAATCTATGTTACAAGAATTGCAGTGGTTGAATATAAAAAAGTTCATATCGTATTTGGTTCTTATTTTTATATTTAAAATGAAAAATCATCTTTTGCCACAATATTTAGAACACTAAATAGAATTAAAGAATCATTACCACAATTATTATACAAGAGAAAATATAGATTTTCATTTACAAAATTGCAATAGTAATATAACTAGCAAATCAATATTTCAGAAAGGATTGCTTGAATTTAATAAACTAAATAATGATATAAAGCCTAATTGTAATTTAAAGTTTTTAAAAGAAAATTAAAGGAATATTTCATGGACAGTGAAAATTCTTAGAGATGTAAATTTTGTTTTTTTTAAATATCTGTATGTTATGTAATTGTTTAATTTTTTAAAAGAATGTAATTTCATTCCGTGTCGTTATTAATAGTAATGGTTTTCAGATTTTTTTGTATGAGTGAGCGCAAGCTTATTATAGCATTTAAGAAAATATTTTCAGCTCGCTGCAATGATTTTACTGTGTGTTTCAGAATCTGAACTAGAAACCTTACCTCTAGTCGACCATTTCAACCACCTAGAAATAATTAGAGCTTCATCAACAAGCAACTTGGAGGTTCTAGTAAATAACGTACTCATTCCAATAAACCTAACTGGAACGTTGGCTCTTTACACAAAAACAAAAGATGAAAGACTCCTTTATGAACTCTCAACTTCGTATTACCTGTATCTAATGAACTCTGCGAGTGTTCGACCTTTCAAGTATATGCATAGAACAGACAGCGAAGATAGCTCCAAACTAATTCTAAGTGATATTTCTCCCAAAGTATCATACTACATAAATAGTTTGTTATCAAATAATGGTGATGGGAGTATAGTGAAGTTGGGGAACTTCAGACAACTCCAGAACCAGCACGATCAGTTAACGGCGATACTGTGGCGAAATTTCTACCAATTATGTGGTGAAAGTTATGATTTCGTGTAAGTATAAAGTGAGACTCATTCATCTATAGGGTGTCCGAAAATATGTAGCGAGACTTTTGGTTTACTACGGTACTATCTTGCGGACATACACGCCTCTAAATTGCGCCACTCGAAAAGAGTCTTTGTAGAAAAATTTCAACAAATTTTTTATACCAAACAACTGGATCATTTAGTTTGTCGAAGATGGACTAGCGCTCACTCTGTACTCATCGTTCTCTACATTCTGTATAACAAATGACATATAACATATTCAGTCTGCTTATAACTTTCCGTCATATACTGGTATTATTTCGTTCATTTCTGTTTTAGGGAGTGTCAGAAGAAGCATGTGACCGATCTCCTGTCTAAGTTTGTATCTGAACTGGCAGCGGCCTTATCGATTGACGAGCCGAACATTTCCAATATCGTAAACAAGTTGGAAATCATACGACAGGAACACATACTTTCTGATCCAGAAAAAGAACTTTTGATGGTAATAGATCAGCTGGAAAAATGTAAAGCTGCCATTGAATGTATCTCTAATGTGAATATGTCTGAAAGGATTTACCTCATCGCCGATGTTTACATGGAAATCGGCTATATCAAAGCTACGCTGAACTCTAAACTACCTATGATCGATCCATTGGCAAAGAAAACTCTGAAAAAGGTAAATATTTCATTTGCGCGTCATATAAATTATATTTTCTACCCTCTCTAACTAAGCCAATTGATTCAAAATAATAATGATAGTGATTAAAGATTATTTATTAGTCACATGTTGCACGTTCAGTATTTACTGTGATCCATATAATCAATATGTGATTGATCCGTCTGTGTCAGCGTATTTCTACCCAACCTTATACATTTGTTTGTTTAAGATTTATTTACCATAATTGCTACAATTACATTCTTCTTCTCTACACATATTTAGAAAAAAAAATTGCATCTAAGAATTTTCATTGTCCATGAAATATTCCTATAATTTTCTTTTAAATATCTTTAAATTACAAATAGACTTTATATCATTATTTAGTTAATTAAATTCAAGTAATCCTTTCTGAAATATTGATTTGCTAGTTATATTACTATTGCAATTTTGTAAATGAAAATATATATTTCCTCTTGTATAATAATTGTGGTAATGATTATTCAATTCTATGTAGTGTTCTAAATGTTCTGGCAAAATCTGATTTTTTATTTTAAATATAAAAATAAGAACCCACTATGATATGCATTTTTTTATATTCAACCACTGCAATTCTTGTAACATAGATTTTATTTTGGTGTACTTATTTTTAATCAATATTATTCTCATAGCTTTATTTTGCAAGACTTGTAATTTTGAGAATACAGCTTCATTGGCAGTGAACTTATGATCTTATTTTGTATTGTTCATTTCGAAGAACAGATTTGAATAATCGAGTAGATGGATTGCCTATGATGAAAACGGTAGAAAATGCGTTTTTCCAAATTTCAGGGTTGATTTTTTAGTGTTGAAAAAATGAATGATTTTACAAAAGTCATTCTCAATGTTTCTCTTTATATCACACCAGGCTTGCTTTATATAGTATTGCCGTATAATCAGCAAAACTGACTTTTACCTACACAGTTAATTTTGAATGTATCATAGATGTTAAATAAAAGAAGGCCTAACTCTACCCACATTTGACAGACGTTTCCTTATTGTATGATTTTGATTGTTCCACTACTTGGGGCCTTTTAGATAAATAACTTTGCTTTAAATAATATATTTTTCTACGAAAACCTAATTTTTCTAAAATCTTTAACAGTAGACTGTGATTAACTGTATCGAATGCCTTTTTTACATCGACAAATTCACAAATAGATGGAATTTTCTCATCAAGGATTTGAGTGATTTAATTCACTAGACTCAGTATACCATCTATGATAGATTTTCCTGTTACAAAACGGTAATGATTTTGACTTTTGCATTTATCAGGAAAATTCATCATCTTACTAGAGGATAATTTTTCGAATGTCTCAGTCAAAATCGATATGAATGATATGGGTCGATAATTAGCGGCCAGACTATCACCTGTTTTGTAGACAATTCTGAAAACATTTAAAAGCTTGAGGAAATATTCCAGACCGTAGGCATTTATTTATAACATAAGCATATGGTTCTGATATTTGCTTGCCCATCATATTCAGATGTTCAGCTCTTATTTCATCAGATTCTGGGCTTTTCTTATTTTTCAGTGACATAATACCGTTAAAAACTTCTTGAGCATCTACTTTGTTCAGAACAAATGAGTTCATTAATCGTTTTTCAAGTAACTCAAATTTATTATAATCATTTTTTGTATTATTTGCTCATTTTTCTTCGACATTTGTAAAAAAGTTTACAAATTCATCGCATATTCGTAGATTTTCATTTGTTACTTCTACTACTGAAAATAGTATCTTTGTTTTGTTTCGCTTACAAGATGAATAAATTTATTTTTGTATAGATTACAAAAACGACTCATCTCAGACTTCCAATGTTTATAGAATTTTTTTAACGAAGCTGTTTTAGTTTCATCAACTGTGGACACACCCTTTAGAATTTTCAATAAATGTTCATCTAACATAACAGATATTTTCAGTAAACAGTATTTTTTACATTTTGTGAATTAATCCCACTTCCTTCTTTTAGAAACATTGCGCGGATTCAATAAACCGCTTCACATCAATGCTGCAATACTATGAAAAGCAGAATATGGTCTTCAACGGATCTAAAGAAACTCAACACGCCATTTGTGAACCGATTAGGCAGATGATCATGAATTTACAATACAAAAATGAAGTTACATATAAGTATGTTGCCGTTAGGTCGGAAGAAATTTTCTTTGAGGCAATGTTGAAGGTAAGTTGAACAAATTTTAATATATAATTAAGTTTCTGTGTCTATTCGCTTACTGAATTTTGTATGAACTATATCAATAGATTATATCACTACTCTGATAGTTGAAATGTTTCATGTTCCTCGTTGTTGAAATTGTAGATACTTAGAAATAATTGGAACCATGATCGCGTGGTCCATTACTAACTGTAAGTTCAAGTTCCACTAACATTAATTTCTATTTTCAGGAAATCAACTTTGCCTTTTCAACATTCCTAAGTTCAAAACACGTATCATCTTCTATCAACAAAGTTTTGCATAACAGAATAACACAACTACTAAACACTCACTCGAGTGAATTGATTGTCGACGAGAACCAGGCAATCAGAGAGTTAACTCAAATAGAATCTTCTGTCGTCAATTACGAAATGCTTATACGTGGTTGGTCCAATTTCAAAGACAGCTATCCAGACATTATGCATCCATTGCTGGCAAGTCTAACAGAATTTTTATATGGACTGAAATTAAAGTTGGCATTGCTGAGGAAGCTGTTATCGGAGTACAAGTTTAAAAAATGTATAGATGTGAATATTAGTGAGGATCTTACAAATCTCTGCAAATTTCCTATACTAGATGAAAAGCAGAATAGTTACGGAGATTATGTGAACATGCTTACGAGCAGTAAAATCAAGAATTTGGTTGATGATGTTCTCAAGAATGATGATGACGTCAATGTTTGTAAACGAGAAAACTTGAGGTAACTAAATATTTTCTATATTATAAGACTCGAAATAAAAGTACATCCAATTTCCTACTTGGAAACTGCCCTTAAAGACATTTTTTTTTATGAAAAATATTGTCTTGGCTCAACTAATAACTGGTAGTGTGAATAATATTTAAAAATGTTCAAAATAGTTGATGTTACATATTTATAATAATGACCAAGAAACTTGGGTCGAACATTTTTTAATGTTAAGTAATTGTACCCATCTTATCATTCGCTGATATGCCTGCTGTTAATATATACTAAATGACATAGAAAATGCAACAACGACTACGAGTGTTGTAATTTTGAGCATACTTTTACAAGTCTACTGATAAATAGAAAGTGATTAAAATGTTTACATTTTTATCAACATATATATACTTCCATAAAAGCAAATATGATCACAATATTTTATCAAAATTCAGTAAATAATTTTGGGTGTTGCATTTTATATGTCACTTAGTATATCTCATGACTCAAACATGTCTTCTTTTGTAGGTTGTTAAAATGTGCTGTTCAAGAAGCTTTTAATCACTGCGTTTTGGAATACAAAATTGTTGACAACATGGAACGCAGAACTTTCGCAGAATTTATAGAATTTGTAGATATTTTCATAGAAGCATGGAATAAACAACAAGAAGAAAAGGAAATTCAAGAAAAGGAAGCTGAAAGTTTGTATAAGACTAGGTGAGCTAGACGCAGCTTGTAACGCAGCTTACTTTATTTTTGTGTGACTCTGTAGTAGTTCACTTTATAAAATATATTACCGCATATACTGTACAACTCGGGTAAAAAGAAGTGTAAATGTCAACACTGTATTGGTGCTATCTTCCAAGCTATAAAACTGCGACCCTTCCAAGCATTATTCCATTTTACACTACATTCTACATGATATAAATATATTCATAATTATTTTTCAGAACGAAGTGTGATGATCTACCAGAAGAAGAACAAATATCCGCTGAATTGAAAGAGCTGTTTCCAGATTATCATACCACCGATTTTTCAGAATTTCAGAAAACTTTAGACTCGACAGAATCTACGGCTCCAGTTGAAGAGACGATCAAAGAAACTGTTACTTACGAAGACCTAAAGTTTGTGATGAATCTTCATACAATGCTTGTGAAAAGTTTCACGAAGACTGAATGGTTGAATCCTGATAAGGATAATAGTATCAGCCATGATTTCTTACTTCCTCTATTACAGAAACAGAAAGTTTTCGCGAAGATTCTGGATAAAACCCATCATGCATTAGACTATAAGCTAGATGCAGAACTTTTTGGATGCATGAACGTTGTATTGGCTGTTACTCAGAGATACGGAGATAGCTGTAAAATTTGTGAGTAACTTAATGCACATTGCTCAACATATATTACGTTACTCCTTATGTGGTAATCATATATATATACCTATATATACGAGTATTTATATATATACAGGGTGACTTCGAAGTTGAGTCATTTATTTTAACAGTGAGTAGATCTGATCAAAAGAAATGTTTTTTTCCTTTACCATTTTTCTGGTAAAATTAAAGTAACAAAGTTATAGTCCTTTGGAAGTTTGAGTACCGCCCTGTCTCAATAATAATATTATGTGCTCATGTTTGGCAACAACGGATATAATCCGCCTTATCGGTTCATCACATCGGAAACAAAAAGCGAAAGAATTTGGAACGATTTTTTTACAATTAGTTTATTCAGTTGTATACAGTCAGTGTCAGTCGGTAACGCGTGAGTGAATAGTGGTGTCTGTTGCGTTGCTCAAACGAAATAAAAAATGGCACATGTTTATGCGGATCGGTTTCCCAATCGAGTGCAACCAACCCCTCGTGCCTTTGTTAATGTAGTACAACGGGCTCGTGAATCAGGTGACTTAAGACCTCACAGGGGACGGCATGCCGGTGCTCCAAGACCTCACGATCAAATACAGGTCCGCACTGAAATACTTGTCGGGAGGATACTTTATAAAACAAGGTAAATTTTTTTTTTTTATTTTTTATTTTTATTTTTACACACATATTTTGGTTTATCTTCCTTCTACAATCATTATCTGAAAATTAATGACTAAACTTCAAAGTCACCCTGTATATATATATATATATACGATTAATAGTTAGTGTCGATAATAACTAGTTAAATGAAAGACTTGTCTTTGGGGATATCGACAAATTAAGCAAAGTGTACCCTTCTGACTTACAAATACTCAAGCTTTCGACAAGCTATGCATCATCTTTAGGAGCTAAAAATAAAACTGAAAATAGTAAATAGCAAACCATGCTCAATTGATTATAATGTATAAATAGTATATTTTCCAGCTGATGTTACGTCGCCAACAAAAATAATGAATAAGAAAAGCAGCGATTTCTATAAAGACCCGAATCAAGAAGAAGTTAAATCTTGCTATCACATCTTGGAAGACTTGAAAAGGAAGATCCTTGAAATATTACATGAGTGGCCAGATCAACCCACTTTAAGAGATGTAAGTGTGAAGAATATTGAGGATGTTGATAGATGTGACATATCTAACTTAGAACTAAACAATAACAAAATTATATATGTATTATCAGCAAGTATGTGAAAATTACATTGCTGAAAATGGAAACAACTGGTAAAACATTAAAAAGTATTTTATATTTTTAGATTATAACTGTCATTGAGAGGATATACACCTTTGATATAAACAGCCCTGTTTCGAGGTTTCTCACGGGTTTCGAGATATTACTGAGCAAATGTCATGAATGGGAAGAAGTGGCGCATTCTGGTGTCAGCCTCAGTGAGTTTTCCAAAAACCTAACTGAACAAATTATCACATGGAGGAAGTTGGAGCTGAATATGTGGAAGGACCTTTTGAACAAGACTTGTGACAAGTGGGTATCTTGAAATAGAATAAGATTTTTTGTTTGTTTTTCCTTTCACGACACCTTGTAAACTTAGAAACGCCGTTCAGAATTTCACTTTCATTTGCAGAACTATTAAGCATCATTTTCAACTGTAATTTTTTTTCTCTTTGATCATGCCATTTAGTTTTATTAACTTTGAATATTATATAGATAGTTTTGACGATCAAACGCATACGCAAACCTTAACCTTAAGTCGATAATTCAGGTGTGATGAATCAGTCAAATAAGCTTAACGTTAAAGTTTACGTCCGCGGTATTTGTGATTGACAAAAGTTTCTAATAATTTTTAAAATATTTTTTCAGGATGAACGAATTTACTGCCAAATGGTGGCTCTACCTATACAATATTTGCGATCAATTCATCACCAAGTCGATTTCCGAAACTGACTTGATTCAAACCTTGCAAAGTTTCATCACAAAATCAAACTTGGCGGAATTCCACAGCAGACTAGACCTGCTTTACGTCTTTCATTGTCACGCAACTCAATTGCCCAGATCGCAAGAAATGCAAACACTTGTCAGCATTTTCTGGAACTTGTACTGCTATTTTAAACAATATTCTCAAGTAATAACCAATAAAATAAAAGATGTGAGGACGCCCATAGAGAAAAAGCTGAAAGATTACGTGAAAATAGTGAGGTGGAAAGATATTAATTACTGGTCTATCAAGGAGACGATTGATAAATCCCACAGCACGCTGTATAAGCACATGCGGGAATTCAGGGATGCTCTTCAACAGCCGGTTATGCCATATCTGCATAACCTGGAATGTGGTACGAGGGAAACTGAAGGAATTTGGGATAGACCGCAAAGGCAAAGTCCGTCGATTCATCATTATACACTGGATGCGGATATATATGTCGCGAAACACTCGTTGGCAAGGGTAAGAAAGCCTTTAAGTCAAGTAATTTATTACATATCTGGCATCGTTGTACTTTTATTACGAATAATTGGAATCGAATGCATTGATAACATCGATTTTCCCACGATGATCCAGTTCTCCCTTGTTTTTTTAGTCGTATCTTGAAAAAAGTTTTGTTTCTCGAATGAAACAATTTGATTTTTATTCCACGCCCTTATTGCGTAACTGCAAAATAAGTCACTTGCAGTTGCTGTGTGAGTTTTCTGAACGTCATGACACTTTTGAGCTATGTGCTTTGGCTCTTCTTCAGGAATGGCACTAGCGGAGGTCATCCATAGTTGCTATGGCCTAAGCTATAAGTTCTATACTTTAGGTCGTTGTACCATTTCCCTAAAAGTGTCGTTCACAGCTAGTACGCCTGACGTGCGCTAGCGACTAGATATCCTGTAGTGTCATCTATGAGAATTTGTCACAGCTGTTTTTCTATTTACTATATATATATATATATATATATATATACTTCAGAAAGGTTAGTATCTCAAAGATGGCGCTGTCTACGAGTATATACAAGCATACAGGTGACTACAGCCCTATCTATGATACACTAACCTTCTCAATGCATAGAAGATAATAGAGAAACATTTGTGACAAAATTCCCAAATTTTTGAACGCCAAAATATAGCATTAGGTTAATATTTTCATGTAAAATACGCTAATCAATGCTAGTACTCAATTCACAAGTATGGCGATCATAAAACTATCATAGCGATAATTTTACATAATATGGGTCACGGATACCGATGGAACGTGACTACTTTCATGTCAAATTGTCAATGTCGGAGATTAAAGGTTATTTTGTCGCATGTGACTAAGGCTAAGGCCCGTATCGTCAGTCGTCCCTACAATTGTAGGGCGCGTTTATGGCCTCCTTGATTGTCATACTCTTTTCTCTCCTTCAAAAATTTCTAGATTACACTCGTTCCGTGTCAGCGTCAGCGCTCTCCTATTGTTAAAATATGTTTTCCTTTTAAATTGTAGGAAATTTCAGGCTGATAAAACATGATAAAACTCAAAAGCAAGCACAATTTGATGCAAATAGATGTTTGTGACATAACCTCAAAATAGAGCGCTGACACGGAGAAGTAGAAAACTATGACAATCAAGGAGGCCATAAACGCGCCCTACAATTGTAGGGACGACTGACGATACGGGCCTAAGAGAAGGACGTGGAGAACTAAGTCACAGCTTTGGCGCGTAATTTTAAATTTGACAACTGGAGAGCAAGTTTCCTAAAAAAGTGGAAACACTCAAAATATATTTTCTGGGTGCAAAATCTTAAGATATAATTTACCCTGATTCTGTCACTCGTTTGCAGATGGATGTCTGTTGTCCACATTTTTTTTTTCGAACTTATATTTATTTTTATTTTCCTAACTAACTATGATTAACTTTTTCAGAAAATTCAGGTGACTGAAGAGGGAACTTTGAGCAAGGCTGAATCTTATTTCCTAAAATCGAGGAAACTCTGCAAAGAAACAATTCTTGCCACAGAGTACCCAGCTTTGGTCCAATGTTTAGATGGCTTTGTAACTGAAGTCATAGAGGCAAATACTCATCTCCAAAATTTAGAGGTACTATGAGTCTTGTCAAGATTATCTTTATTTAAATAGCCGAAATGCCCTTCTGGTGGAATAGTTGGACACCATACGATGGTCCAACAAATGATCGCTCTTATATTCCAAGCATACCAAACAAGGTCACAAAGTCATGCGAAATAAGTAAACAAGATCGACCGTGTACCATACATGGAGCTTAAATTCTCTAAGGGAGATTGCATGACCGTTGCTTTCATCCACTTTCCGAAAATACACAGTCTGCTGGCATTGTAGTTGTATCTTATGGCACTGCTATGATTTGTATCAAAAATCTATAAAACTTTAAAGTCATATCGCACGCCCATGACAAGCAAGTTGTCATACCGACAATGAAAAACACACATGTGGAGGACTCATATACGTTTTGACGAGGAACTTTTCAAGCCGGTAGGATAAAATAAAACGCGTATGTCAGCGAGTTTACACAAACAAATGTCCGCACAAAGTATCCGACTGCATATGTATGAGCGAGGGAAATGGATGTATAAAGGTAATTCCTGTAGTTTTACTGTGTCCCGACAAAAACCATGAGAAGGCCTACAGATGTACGTATTCATTTTTTACATGAATTCTGACAAATGTTACGCCAAGTAATGATAATAATAATAATAATAATAATAATAATAATAATAATAATAATAATAATAATAATAATAATTTATTGACATCAATTACAAATTGTGAACAAATTCATACGCCACAAAAGGAAAATATCCTTGTATGTGGATGCTAACATAACATACATATTACATAGCA
The DNA here is from genome assembly GCA_963669975.1 of Acanthoscelides obtectus. NCBI lineage: Eukaryota > Metazoa > Arthropoda > Insecta > Coleoptera > Chrysomelidae > Acanthoscelides > Acanthoscelides obtectus. Next base: position 32,241,283 of record CAVLJG010000010.1, read on the forward strand.
GTTATAATAAACTGATAGGACTAAAAAAAATCGATATAATACAAATGTACATTAATTCTGGATCGTATACTAGCAATGAAGAAAAGATATGTGTTAGTTTTTTATAAATTACATCAGTTTTCAAAAGGCACTCGTATACATCGATTTTTAATAATGATATTCGGTTTTTTCTAATATATTTTCGTACGTTATGATATAATTTTGGATCTAAGTATATAGAATTTTTTTTGTGTTACAATTTTTATTTCTAGCATCATATTCATAATTTTTATAAATGGTCGAATGTTTTTTTTCATGGAATTCTAGTATAACATTATACCAAAATAATTTTTTTATATCTAAAAGTTTTGATTTTATAAACAGCCATTGGCAGGGATATATATCGGTTTGTTATGAATTGTTTTTTATGAATATTTTTTGTATTAGGTCTTTCTCTGTAAAGAATTTATATGGTTATTATTCGAGGATCCTCAGATTATAATTCCATAGGTTGTGTGGCATTCAACTAATGTTTGATATAAAAATTTTAATTGAGTTTCATCGAAATATCGCAAAATCTGGATTTATATAATAGAAAGTTTCTTTTTAATGTATTGGATATGTGCATCCCAACGAAGATGACAGTCTAAAACAATTCCGGGATATTTATGATTTAGTTTACGTGATATATATTTATTTTTGAGATTTCTTTTCTTTATATTTAGCTGATTATATAGTGGTAATTTATTTATGTAAAAGGTGAAGGGAATAAAGTAGGTTTTTTATAATTAATAGTTAATAATTGATTATCGAACCAGTCTGTTATCTGTACTAAATCTTTTTCAATATCTTCTTTTAATGTCGTCCAAGTTCTGGCTTTATGGATGATGGTGGTGTCATCTGCAAATCCTATTTTTTCACTTTTTGTTGATAGATTATATAAGTCTTTGAGATATATATATATATATATATATATATATATATATATATATTAAAAAGAAGGGGCGAAGTATTGTTCCTTGTGGACTCCATACATTACAGTCATTTCTTCACTAGCTATATTTTCAATTTTATCCTTATGTTTTCTGATATGCAAATAATTTTGAAATAATTTAAGTGGCGTACCTCTGATTCCAATGTGTTCTAATTTACTCAATAGTTTTATGCTTTTTGTAAGTCGATGAATACAGCCAGGGTTGGATTGTTGTTATCAATATTTTTAGTTAAATTTCCTACTAATAATTTCAAGGCATCTTTGGTAGATACACCTTTTCTAAAGGGAAACTGTGAATCAGATATTAATTTGAATTCATCAATAAACTTTCAGGATTTTTTCAAATATCTTCGCCAAATTTGTTATAAAAATGAACATAATCTTTATATTTCATTATCCTCTGTGTGAAAATGAATGAAAACATTTTGTGAGAATTACTCAATCCTAATATTAACATCTCTCATGATTTTTTAAGGTCGACAAATCTTTGCCTAAAGAAAAGCAAGTATCGCAAGCAAAAAGTATCCTACAGCAAAAACATAGAGCTTTGGCAGATCTGTTCAAAAACCTGAACAAAATCGGCCTCTCGTACAAAACTGGAATTTTGGAAAGCAAGTTGAAGAAACCGTTAGACGACTTCCTCCATAGGCCGATCGATCTCAACACAAACTTCAGCCATATAAACCATGGGTCAGTGACAATCATATTTGTTTTTCATCTTGAAAGAATTCTTGATCTTAAATGTGTGTATGTGTATGTTTATAGACGACAGGAAGAAAAGATGTTAACTATATGGAATTGCTGCGAAATGTACTACATGAGATCGCAAATGAGAATTGATGTGTTGGAAACAGCTCTTCAAAATCCTTCCAAAGAACTAGGCCCTCAAAACCTAGAAAGATGTAAAGGATTTAGCGCTCATCTATTAGTAAGTGGTCTATGCCATATTAATTTATTTCATACCACACTACAATTTTTTCTGTATATTCAACGACTCAATATTCCAGATATCCAGATAATAGGAAGCTCGTACAATAATAGCTGACTTCTCAACCTAGGTAGATAATGTACTATTGTTTTCAGGCTCTAGCTCAACATCAAAAGCAGCAACTGACACAATCTAGCAGACTGTACTACTACTTACGGTACTATTTATTACAAATGAATGAATTCTGTGAAGGAAATGATTTTTTACATATTGAATTAACTAACAACATAACGACATTTATGAAAAACGCGACGGTGATCTTGAATCAGTATAAAATCATTCTAAACACTTGCCCTTCAGAAGACGATTTCACTAGTAGTAGTAAGATGGAAATACCTGTATTGAAGTTCGGTGGTAAAGAAGCGATCTATAATAAAGATAGCACCTGTTGGTCTGAAACTGTGGCACTGATCAACGAATTACTAGCAGTTTGCAGAAAAATAAGCGGGATCTTGCAAAAGTGCAAAAAGTCGGCACCAGCTGTGGAGTACGACTTGGTCGTACCCGAATTCATACCAGTGCCAGATCTTTACGAGATATTGAAAAATCTAGATAGTATTAAAGATGGTATTGGGCATTTGAAAGAAATCTTCGACAATAACGCTACAACTAACAGTCTCACTTGGCTGCTAAAAGAAGTTAACAGAATCCTAGAACAGTGTAAGGAAAGTAAATCTTTGGACATCAATTTTGAAAAATGTAAGAAACGTTCAGAGAAATTGACCGAGGCAGTGCTTGTGGTCATACAAAATATGTATAAAAAGTATTCTGCTGTGGAGAAAGTTGAAAAGAACAAAGATACGGAAGATGAACCAGTGGAGCTAAGAGATGAAAATTTGAAGAAGCTTTTGGTTGAAAATCTCGTCTCGGATATATCTAGTTTAGAAATGAAAAAAATTCTTACAAGGTGAGTGATGCTTTACTAAAACGTAAATTAATGTTTAATAGGTCTGGATCGTGGCTCTTGGTTACTATATCATTCTGAACACTGATATGATTTTATGTTTTCTAAACTTCCTTTTTTAGGACCCATAAACTAGCTAAAATCGTGTTATCTACTCCACCTCAATATACAGAACAAGTAAAGAAGGTCGCGAACCAGTCCCTACCTCTACTAGAACAACTTACTCAATTTTACCAGTATTTTATAACACAACAAGTGGCTACATACAGAGTTACTTGCAAGATGATGTCTATATTGCTAAACATCTTCATTGAACTTGCATCGAAGGTAAGTAAAAGTTCGATTAGATGCGAGGACAACTTATAACTCTCAGTACAGTACATGTTTCAGATCACTTGCAAAAGAAAGCTTGTATTTTGTAAGATGATGGCAACAAGTTTGTCACTGGACAGTTCAAATCTGGACTATAAAATTCTATATACTGAGAGAATAAAGTTTAGAATTCTATTTGGCATCATATTCTCTTCTAGGGTTTTTGCACACCACCAGAGCTTTCTGATGAAATGGACAAAGAAGGTGTGAGCAAGCCGTCTGATGGAATGGGATTAGGAGAAGGTCAAGGAGAAAGAGATGTTTCCGATAAAATAGAATCAGAAGACCAGTTGGAAGATGCTCAACCTGCTGGACAAGAGAAGACACAGGAAGAAGATCAGGAATGCAAAGAGGAAGAGAAAGGTATGGATCTTTTTAGATATTTGTAATACCCACCTGAGTTGCAACGTATTCAAACAGAATTGCTGATACACAACTTCAGTTGTAAGTCATTATTTCTCTCCTTGCAGGTATAGAAATGAGTGAGGATTTCGAAGGCAAGATGCAGGACGTGGATAAAAAAGGAGAAGAAGATGACAGTGAGAAGAGCTCTGATGATGACGAAGATGCTGATGAACAAATGGGCGAAACAGAAAAAGGCGCTGATCAACTGGATCAGGAGATTTGGGGAGATGATAAGGAAGAGGAAGAAGATGATCAAGGTAAGTACAAACAAAACCGTAGAAATAAGAAAGAATTGGCAATTGTTTTAGATAGAGAATAAACACAACTGATCCACATTGTTCGAAGTTGTGCACCTCTTTAGTTGTCATTTGTTAGCTTGTTAAGATAGCTGCATGAAAGTAACTTGAACTGCTTTATCTTTTTACTTTACTTATGGCCTATAAGATAAACTGTTTTATAGCCTTTCACTAAAATAGGAAATATTAGGGTATTTTAGTATGCTGAAGCAAACGCGTAGGCAGAAACCAAAATACCGGAAGCTTGTAATATGTTGGATGCTATCTGTTTTAGAGTCCCAAGAGGAGGAAAAGGGTGATAAGGGCGAGAAAGAAGGTGAAAGTCAGCTAGGTGCTAAAGAACAAAATCCATCAAAAGACCAACAAGAAAAAGACGATGACGAAAGCCCCGAAGCAAAAGAGAAGAGTAAGAAAGACATAAATGAAATGGAAGAACCAGAGTTGGATGATGATCAAGTGGATCCACACCATGGTAACCAAAAGGAATTACCGGAGCCTGAACCAATGGATCTTCCAGATGATCTTCAGTTGGACGAGGGTCAGCAAGATGATAAACAGGAAGAACAGGAGGACAACCCGTTTGATGTGGATGCAATGAAAGAACAAAACATGCCTGAAGAACAAAAAGAAGATGATGCTGACAAACCTGACGAGGAATTAAAAGACAAAAGTGAGTAACCACGCAAAAACTCAAATAAAATGCACAAAAAGCTGGATTTTTGAATTATTCAATAATTTCAAGACAGTTCATTTTCTCATAACTTAATACTTTGTCATGTAAATAGACTGCAGAAAACTCAGCTACAAAACAAATAATTTTTAACAGATGATGAAGCTGAAGAGTTTAGCAGTGACGATGAAGATATCAAGAAAGGTGATCAAGATACCGAGGAAATGGAGCAAACAGAAGAAAGTGAGAAGAAAGATAGTGAAGACAAAGGAAACCAGGAAGCAGATAACGCAGAAAAAGATGATGAAACAGAAAATACCGATGATACAGCTTTGGATCAAACACAGAGCCATCAGGATAATGTTGAAGCTATGGAAACAGACGAAGCTAATGCAGCTGATAAGGTAACACATCTTTTTCTTATAGTAATGTTACTGGAGAAGCTGTCTCGTTCTCCAGTGAACAATTTTGAGTATACAGGGTGTCCGCAAAGTTGGGGTTTTCCTTTTCAGAAACAACTACCCTTGAAATAACAAAGGTAATGTTGGGGGCGACCAAGTAAAAAAAAAGGAAAAAGCACTCACTCTCTAGTTGACGAGAAGGGCTAAGTACGTCTCTGCACGAAATCATACCGCTCCAACAGAAAATGAAATCAGCTGAAGCGCTACCGAGCAGACGCAGAAACCACATTGATTGTCTTACACTTAATGGCACATCTTCTAACAAGGAAGGCAAAATGTTGCGTGAAAAGTCTAGGTATTGCATCCCGTCCAATCGATTTGGGAGAATAAATGGTCCAATGAGCATACCGTTCACCATGCCAGCCCAAACATTCACCGAAAATGTTTGTTGAAAATGTGCCCGACGGACAGCGTGCGGATTTTCTACTGACCAAACATGAGTGTTGCGAAAGTTATTCACCCCATTGCGCGTAGATTCGTCTGTCACCAATATGCACTTCAAAAAGTCCGGATTATTGTCATGTTGATGCAACAACCACTCACAAAACCGCACTCTTGCTGGAAAATCGTCAGGTTGAAGGGCTTGTACACATTGGACGTGAAACGGATACAGCCTCTCTTCACGCAGCGTTTGCCACACTTTAGTTTTTGATACATGCACTTCTCTAGCCACGTCTCTAGTGCTTGTTGAGGGATTCTCGTCTACGCGATTACCTCTACATGCGTGACCGTAACCGTCGGTTGAAGGTTGCATACTAACCTGACACACTGACCCCGACCCAGTTCTGCCGTCGGGTTGAGACCTTGTACCAATCGGTGATGTCCCGGGTCGCGGCTACAGGACGGTATTCAGATATTTTTGATGTTGCAGAGCCCTTAAGACATTGGTGTATATGGTACTAAGAAAAATTGCTTATGTTTTCAAGATCTACACGTCGTGTAAAGGAAAACCCCAACTTTGCGGACACCCTGTATAATAGTTTTCTTGTGGACGGGTAAAGCACACTCATATGTTTTTGATATCAAATTATGAACATAGATATGGTTCTTCTAAACGTAATGGATTTCAGCCGGTCTCTCTGTCTGCAAATATGACATTATTGATAATACAAATGTCGTCTTATTCATTAGAGCGACTTGAAAGTGCTGTACGTTTTGAAGAACCAGAATATTGTTTCAGATTTATTTTAAAAAGGTATCTAAATTTTCTGATTTTTTATAGACTGAGGCAACACAGTCCGATGTGCAACAACCAAATACAGCCACAGATGTCCAACAAGAAGATAAACCAGATAAAGATGGAGCAGGTCAGGCTCAGATGGAAGAAAGCACCACAGGTCATTCCGCTTCTACCAGCGCTCCCCAAGAAACGAAGTCGTCAAAGAGAGAAGCTGAAGAAGATACTAAACAAAAGCCAGGAGATTCCGATTCTCAAAGGACTCTTGGTGATGTTGATCAACCAGTCAGGAAAAAATTGAAGACGGTTGAATCTAAAAATAGCAAAGAGCAAGAGCCGAAGGACGTTGAAGATGATGCGGAACAGACCGCTGAAATGTATGAGCATATCAAAGAGGGACAGGAATCCGAAATTCAGGTATACATTCAAAATTTATTCCATATTGATTTGATATAACTTGTCTGTTGAGCTCACCCTCGAGCAGATTCGAAACCTCTTGATCTTGTAAGAGCAACAAGAAAGAAACATGATAAACAAGTATTTATAATATTGCCCTCAGATGTTCAAGAGAATCGCTAATGCATTTTGTAATGAATCTTTATTCGACAATATTTTATAGATTCTGGATATCGCTACAAAGGAGCAAGCAGAATCTCAGAAGAAAGAAGCTCAACATAAAGATGACGAGGCGGAAGAAGAAGAGGTTGTAGAATCATCTGAGCAGATTCCTGAGGAACAAGTAGAGGAAATGGAAATAAGTGATGTTCCTAAAGAATATGCTGACAAAGTCGAGGAAGCAAAGGAGAAACAGGGCAAGAAAGGACAGCATCCAGAAGGTATATTGAAAAATGATCATGATGAAATTCAGTGGTGTATCAGAACTATTTTCAACAACTGTTTGATGAAGATTTATTTAGCATTTAGCATTTTTGTATAAGTATTTGTTTACATCTTTTTTAATTTTAGGAAATTTTACATTCTTGTCTATTGCCTACATCACTATGCATTTTGGGTATTCATAAAGTATTTCTTAAAGTTGTTCAAAACATTTTATGAACCGATAGTCCTACTTGCATGAAATTTGAAACACATTTTTTGATAGACGGTCTAATATTTGACTTCTACGAAAAACTCTAAAAGGATTCGAGAAGGGCGAAAACCCCCATCCCTACATAAATTATAGCAAAGTTTTTTGGCAACTTTCCAGACGAATCTGATTTTTTTTATTTCGCATACCTTTTTCATTACTTCACTTTTTGTCTCCTATAAAAAAAAGTAAGTTGCTTCTGCACGTTCTCAAGCGTCTTACTGATTCTTTAAGTGTAGTTAACGAAAATAAACAAGTATGATATTACTTGTTACATTTTTTTTAATACAGGCAATAGAGCGAATCTTTCATAAAAGGTTTTAAATAAGACCAAAAACATTTTTCTCGAAAACTATGCGGGATGGCCTATTAATAAGAGACAAAAAATGAAGTAAACAAAAAAGTCAAATTCGTTGGAAGAGATGCGAAAAAAATCTGCTACAATTTATGTAGGGGTTGAGGTAGGTTTTACCCTTCTAGAATACTGTAAATGTAAAATATTAAGGCGTCTAGCAAAATGCAGCGCAGCTATCCGTTCCAAAAATTTATGAAGAAATGTGTTTCAAAAAGAAAACATTGACGATCCCTAACTGATAAAGGAAGCACTTTTGCATAGAGGTAAATCATGCCCAATCGACTTATTTTGAATCTAAACATACATGGTACTTCTATGTCCACGGAATATTGTGACACCCTGTATTCCATACTGACGCACGTGAGCTTGCGTAATAGCTCATGAGCTGACTTGACGTGATAATATTGTGTGTCCGCCTTTATACACATATTGGACTGAACATTGATTTTCTTTCCAGGCGACGTTCTGGAAGAAACTAAAGAAATCCAGGTAGAAGGCGAAGTAGTTCAAACGTCCACAGTCCCTCGACCTACGGAAACTACCCACCACACCTCCTTCGCAGACATATCCGCCACCACTGCTTCCAGGTTGACCATGGCGGAGATGGCGGCCGTCCGGGGAGAAGTTGAACAACAGCTGGCAGCTTGGAGTGATCCTCCAAGCTGTGCGGAAGCTGAACGAGCTTGGCAGAAAATATCATCGGTCACTGGAGGCCTGGCACAGGAACTGTCTGAACAGTTGAGACTGGTGCTAGAACCCACTTTGGCCAGCAGGTTGAAGGGTGATTTCAGGACGGGCAGGAGGATCAACATGAGGAAGGTTTGTTTTATTTTGTCAATCCTTTTCGACGTTTATGATACAGGGTGTTTTGAAAGTTGGGAGTTTCCTTTATGGCGATTTTCCACTAAACGGACAAAACAAAAAATAAAGTCTTGTCGAATGAAACAAAACTGCAACTTTTCGCAAACTTTTTGAAGACTAGCGTGTTTTGCGTCAGTTGGAGTTTTGTTTTCCGTGTCCAGCCCGGAAGCGGTCACATCAAAAGGTTTCGACGTGTTTTGAAACTCGAGTCTGTTTAGTGAAAACGGTCGTGTTGTATTTTCTATTTTCGCCTTGCTAGTCTGGTAGTCTTTTGTACCAAATTAGTAGATGAGTGAATGACGTATTTGTAGATAAGGGATTTGTTTTGAGACGCTGGATAAATTTATAAGTACATTAAGCTTTGATAACTGTCCCCAGAAACAAGGAACCGCTAATCGATCCTTAACAGAAATTAAATCTCTGAAGTATATGGCTAACTTTGCAACTTTTTTGCCAATTAATGTAATTAACTCTTCAATATTAAAGGGAGACATTCTCAGAATATTATGAAATGATGTGCAATGGGTGATAAAAGGTTTAGTCATAGAGAAGAAAGCAAACTGTAAGGCATTCCAGGCAGCAAAACCATCTCTAACGCAAATAGTGGCTGGCGAAATTGTAAATGACTCCTTCACCCTCAAGGCCGAATGAAAAGTCACAGAATATTTCAAGTTCAGGTCTGGACGCAGTGATGTAGGACATTAGAAATTATATGAAAGTGTCAAAAAGCTCTTGCAGAAGGGTATCAGTTGAACCTTTCAACGCCTCTACCAATCGATTTCACGCTACAATCCCGTCACCGTCCAACGGCAAAATATCACACATCATACAGGCACTACCTATCGCGATATATTTGAGCTGCAAGATTTGAATTCTGAAGAGCTTCACCGTAAACTAACAACATGTCGGCGAACTCTTGATTCGAGAATACTGTAAATAAATAAGACGAAATACGCGAACAATAACTAACCACTGTTACCGTTTGCGATCGATTGCCGGTTCGATAAAAGTGATGAATGACCGACGCGCTGTTGTCATGTATGTTTTAAATATTTAATTTAATGAAACTTACTTACTTACTGACTACAAATTTTAGCTTATCTTAGAAAAACTTAATGCCATTTATTTGTTAATTATCCAATTTAAAAACGTTTTAGATTCGATTATAAAAATTAGTAAGATTGTGGTGATTGTGGTCTATATAAAGCACTTAAAGCTGTAAACTATAAAGCCGTCCCGTCACCGTCCAACGGCAAAATATCACACATCATACAGGCACTACCTATAGTAGATCGTTTTTAATATGAAAAGCAATATCCGAATCCACAAAAGTAAGTACATATTTCAAACAGTTATATATAATAAATTTTATTGATACCATCGAGTTCGGGTTCAGAACCATCGGAATCGATAAATATTCAGTTCAGGACTAGTTGCTGTTTAGCGCTAATTAACACGGATGGTACGTTTAGGAATTGCGGGAATTGGAATCGAAAGGACTCTTGAACGAATCGATTTGGTCCAGCTCTCGTAAGACAAACAAAATTCTAAAAATAACCAAGTACCAATTTATAGCCCCAGGATAAGAAAAAATCTTTGATGTCAAATCTGGCCCTTCCTATAGCAAGGATTAGGTGACGCGCATCAAAAGGTGGATATAAATATTGCCCCGAAAATCCGCGTTTTCCTTACATGAAGCGTTTATGTTTTTAATTTTTAGCTCCATTGATTTTTGCGAAATTATCGTTATCTCAAAGCCATTTCTCTGATTCAAAAGTGTATTTTGTATTTTATTTGTTAAAACAGTGCCAGATCGACTATTTTTTAATAATTTCCGGACATGTGTTTTCATGAACTCTTTTTCATTTTTTTGGTTCTGTTTTCAGGTGATACCGTACATCGCTTCCCAATTCAGAAAAGACAAGATTTGGCTCAGAAGAACGAAACCATCCAAAAGGGACTACCAGATCGTGATAGCCATTGATGACTCTTCCAGTATGGCGGACAACCACTCTAGGGAATTAGCTTTTGAAAGTGTTGCACTTATTTCGAAAGCACTCACGCTGCTTGAGAGTGGACAACTTTCTGTTGTCAGTTTTGGTAAGTTATCCTTCATATCAGTGGTTACTTGTACTCGGAGGTTGAAGCAAGGCACTATGAAGAGCATGCTTAACCTGGTAGGGTGAAATTATGATCCGTTCATTGAAGTCCGGCTCCCGTATTACGTAACTTAAAAGGTGACATATCGATTCGTAATGAAACTAGCGACAGCACTTCATGCTGTGCGTATTGCCTAAACGACATGACACTTGAGGTACTCGTATATGGTTTGGCTCTGATGTGATGTAACATCTAGCTAGTGAGGGCGATTAATAGCTTTACGGCCTTAGCTTTATGTACTATGTATACTATTTCCCGAATGACGGTTGTTGTGCCACCAAAGGGGACCATAGGGGACCTCGGTTGGCCGCGTGGGTCAGAGTGTCGTGCTACTGATCAGCCGGCCGGCCGGGTCGCGAGTTCGAATCTCGCCTTCGCCATGGATGTTGTGTGTTTGTTTTAGGCAGCAGCGGTGGCCGCAGTAGTAGACTCTTCGGTCTCCTGATCAGTCGCCGTGCGCTGTGAGGGTTCGAGTCCCGTCCCAGGAGAAATTTTTCTCTTGGCTATGGATGTTGTGATTGTCCGTAGGTGGTAGATGGTCTCTGACAGTCGAACGCGGAGGTACCACCCGGCGGTTCTTGTAGGCGGAGCCAGAATGTGTGCATGTTGCATACACACGTGTTCCCTCGCCAGAGTCCGTGTGGCGTCCCCCCTTTCCCATGTATCCCCCTATAGCCCCACGGTACTCAATGGGTGCTTAGGCCTTAGGCCTTCGTGGTAGTCGGAGTATAAAAAAAAAATAGGCGGAGTTCATAACGAGTAGGTGCGGAATGGATCAGCGACTCCTTAGTACACAAGGTGGGATTTATACCGATGTTTAATGAAAATATATCAATTTTTACTTCCCACGCCTACTGGCGAGGAAGTATTGGAAAATGTCAAAAGTGAGATGTTTTTTGGATGTTATATGACATGTATATCACGAAAAAACCATGCCACTCATTTCGGTCGGTCTCTCTGTCTGTCAGTCTGTCCGTTAATCTTTAGACCGCCTATAACAGGGAAAGCTCCGCATGGATTTAGATGAAATTTTCACACAAAGTTACTAATATTCCAAGGACGAAAAAGCTTTGTTGTTTTCGAACGTCGGCCCAGTGACGGCGGAGCTAGGGGCAAAAAAACGAGAGGCTTCTGATCATTTTCAGAAAAGTTTTTGTATGGGTTAAAAATCACATATGTACTTATCCGATTGAGCACGGCTTTTGAGTTATCATTTTTAAGAAATTGTGGAAAATCACTACTTTTGAGTCTGTACTATCTTTTTTCTGAACTCTTTTTTGTTATTTTTTCAATCAGATTAACAGAATATGTTCTCTAATGATTTAGAAAGTACAACAATCGGCTAATCTACAATTTTGTCTGTTGTGAAAAAGATTACAGCATATTCAACGAGGTCTGTGCAAAAAATTAGTCTGCGGATAAAGTGTTCATAGTGATGGAAAACTTTCGATAATATGGCCTTTTAAAATACCTTAGATAATCAAATATCCTAAATAGTTTCTGCGCAAAGTAGACAAAATGCTGCAGGTACCCTAAATCCGGAAATTCCCATTTTTTAAACTTAATTCCTGAACTACTATTGTTGATCTTCTTTCTTCCAAATAGGATAAGCAAACACTTAGATCCCATGAATGTGATGCTTGAGTTTTCACCACCTATATCCTAGGGGTCATTCTTTTTTTTTTAGAAGATGTTGCGGCTCTGAAAAAAGACCTTCTTTTATTAGGCGATATTTACAGGAGATGTTCCAAGTGTCTTTCTTTTGCTCTAATGCAAGCTATGCGTTGTCACAGAAAATTTCTTTCAACCCGCTGGAAAATCAAAAACGGCAGTTGATGGGTTAAGATAAAGATTTAGGGTACCTGCAGCATTTTGTCTACTTTGAGGATATTATCTAATAGGTATTTTGAAAGGCCATAGTATTGGGAAGTTTTTCATCACTATGGACACTTTATCCGCCTACTAATTTTTTATACATGCCTCGTTGAATATGCTGTATTTTTATTGACAACAGATGAAATTGCAGATAGCCCGCTTTCGTTTGCTTCATGACTTTTGGGATACTGTATAATGTGAAACTAACTTTGTAAGTTTATTTTACAAATGATCGTACTCGATGCAGTTGGTCGAATTAAGAGACACTCCGGTAAAATTCCCCGAATATATGTTTTCATTCCATTTTGTTACAGGTGAAAGAGTAGAGGTGATCCACAAACTGACGGAACAGTTTACTGATCGCAGTGGTACAAAGCTACTACAGAAATTCAGGTTCGACGAGACAAAAACCAATGTGGGGAAGCTAGTGGATTTCGTCACAGAGATGTTTAACCAATCGCAGAAGCAGACCGCAGCTGTCAACGCGAAGCTCCTAGTGATTGTTAGTGATGGCAGGGGTGTGTTTTCAGAAGGCGAGACTTACGTCCGACAAGCTGTGAGAAGAGCCAAGTTGGCCGACATATTTACGGTGTTCGTCATTGTTGACAATCCGGAGAACAAAAGCTCTGTATTGGATATAAGGATGCCGTTGTTTAAAGATGGAAAGTTATTGGGAATATTAAGCTATATGGACTTCTTCCCTTTCTCCTTTTATATTATCTTGAGGGATATTAATTCCTTGCCAAATGTGTTAAGTGATGCACTTAGGCAGTGGTTTGAAATTGTGTCAAATGTAGATAAGTGAATGATTGTACCGATAAGGTCGTAATTAATAAAGTATACTATTATTCTAATTTTGTTTCAATGCTCGTTGCTCGTAACTCGAAGTTGACAGTTACTCCACTGGTAACTGAAAGTTAGCTGTGACCCTACTGTTGTTTTAAAACTGTTCGAAGCGTTTACCGTGGACTTAATTTCTCCAGACTAATTCATTTAATTCACTCGCAAGGGCGGATTTAAGAATATGTCTGGAGGGGGAGGGGTGCAGCGGTGGTCGCAGTATTCATGATTGGAAGAACGATGTCTGGGGGGATGGGGGAATGGCTGCATGCAGCACTTGAGCTGAGCCTGTGAGAGCAAATGCCCTTGTATCAACTGAAGAGCTGTGGTGGGATGCATCTAGGAAGGAGCGCACGTCTAGCAAGGTAATTTTTACAGTAAGATACAGGAACAGATGATTTTCTTGAAAAAAATGGCAGACTAGCGTCTCGCGCCCTCCTCCCCTCTAAATCCGCCAATGTTCACCCGACGACATAGACTGCAGTATTTCTATTAATCCACCCACGGCGTCGACTACGCTCGCCATTTAGCCACAAAAAGCGTCCACCCTTTCGCACCGGCGGGCCGTCGGCGATCTAGCTCTCTTCTACCGCTACATCAACGGGCTTTGCTCCTCAGAGCTCTCTTCGATGATGCGGCCGCGCGATCTGCCTGCCAGACAGACCCGCCAGACTTTGGTGTTCCATCCTAACCGTGTCGAACTTCGTACATCCAGAATTGGCCGGTACGACCGTTCCTTTGTCCCGAGGGTGTCGAGATTGTAGAACAATCTACAAGAGGAAGCTTTTCCCGGTTCTACTAGCCTTAGGCAGTTCAAAAATCGGATTAACAAAATTTCTTTGGGATCCTTATAGCAGCCGCGGTGTCCCGGCATTTAGGCTTCTGCCTGCGCAGCTGCTTCGGTATAAAAAAAATTACCTTGAGAAGTTTATTTCACTGGACTATTTTCCTAAATCCACTTGGAAGTAACGAGTGCGCGTGCCATGTATCTAAAAAACTTTGGGAAGTTAATATCACTTGTCTATTTTCCTTAATGAGCCTGAGTCGCTTTCCTATGCCTCAGTCACACGGTACTGATCAACACCTATATCGTTCCACTGCGCTAGAGTGTCATGCACCTGAGGTACTCATTATTTGAAGCCTCTGCCCCCTCATGCACTAGCCTTTTATTCGGTGTTATATGGTCCGAAATAGTGAGGATAACGAAAATGACAAACAGTTTGTCAAGATTGTTAGGTTATCTTTTTTTTTTTTTTATTAGACTCGCATTAAACCGATACCAGACAATGAAGGATGGTAAAAAACTGATGATGTATGGCCCGGAGTCACAACATACATTTGAGATGTTCCTGAATAATAAAGATTATAAGATAGCGCAAGAAGGAAAAATATGAATCCATTCACACATGAGCTTCAGACTAAAAATGTTCGAATCCTAAACACAAAGGAATAAATATTTTCTGACAGTGTGATCATAAACTGACAACGTCAAAGCAAACCATTAAAAGATAAGACACGTTTTTATCGTTGCGTTCCCGTGCACATTTGCTAGGGCAGTTTTGGATTGTCACACTCCGGGTGCTTTCAACTCTCAATCCAAAAGTACTGGAAAGCGGCTCTGATCACGTGAAATGCTCCCGTTCACGTGATTAACCGAAAAAAGTTGCGAGATTAATTTCACTCTTAACCGTCCCACAACGTCGACTACGCTCGTTTGAGGTATTAAGAGAATAGCGGAACTTTTTCCATGGTAGATTGTTGGAGAAAAATTCGTTCGTAGGAGAAGCTACACTGCACCAGCATCAAATGCAGACTGTTAGTTAAAGAGCTTCCCCCATTTCCGAATTTTCTCTGGAACCAGTAAGCATCCCATCCAGCACTATCCAGAGCAAACCGTCTCATCACCACCAATGTATGTACGTTCACATGTTACGGTAGACTTCGCAAATGTGGGCCTAACAGACAAGGTTAAATATTTCTTTAGAAGTAATTTCAAAATATCCTTCGGGGTCTTTTAGGCAAGGTCTAAACTTCAATTTAGATACTTGACGACCTAAACAAATATATGTATCAAGAGTTTTTAAGCATTAAATATATACCATTTTTCGGGGTTTTCAGACAATGAGTCGCGTATAACTCGAAAATGGTCAGCTTTAGAGAAAAGTTCATTGAAGCCTTTTTTGTTCGGAATGATCCAATAAACTCGATTATCAAGTCTTTTCGGGGCAAAACATAATTCACTAAAAGAAATTGTTACGAATTTGAAATATTTACACAATGTTACTAACATGCCAAAGATGCAAAATGTTTGAGGTTTTCGAGAATCGGTCCAGCGGCGGCGGAGAAAAAGGCCAAAAAGAAAAAAAAGAAAAATTGCTCAAACTTCAAACTTCGTTTTTTGACGTTTCAGACGATCCTTGAAAATTGTAGTTGGGGGGATGTATCTCAATTTTTGACGTTGTTATATTTATATGCCACCAACCCCAGTAATTCTACGCACAAATTAGACATATTTCACACATCATAGATTTACTGTGCATGGCGAAAGCCAATATCGTCATTCACGTGGGATTGGTCATGTGCGCCTATAGCAATTCCTCTCAGGGGAAGGAGGAAGGTCATTAAATTTTTGTGTTATACATGAACATAGCTAACCTTTTTCTCAGAAGGGCGAACTTGTGCCAAACATAATCCTTTACGAACTGATGAGCGTAGCTTGGGAAGTGCAGAGTCAACTTACTTGACGCCATTTTGTTCTCCGTTTTGGGATGGCTTGCCCTGAAAGAGAATTTCGACCATCGACATTTATGTCCTGAAGAATTTTTCGCTTTGTATTAGATGAGTGAACATTTTTAAACTTTCGTTATTTCCATACTGATGGGTGAAATAAGTTTAAAAATGTTCTCTCATCTAGTCTAACAAGGATCACTTTTGTATATTGCGATCCGTGCATTGGATGTTGTACGTTTGTTGGTATTTATTTCTCCGTTTTTGGGATTGCTTGTCCTGAAAGTGAATTTCGAACATCGACGGTCACGTCCCGAAGAACAAACTCTCTTCCTCGAGTGATTGCAAGAACTTTTTGCTTTGCATCTTAGCTAGTGATCTAAAACTATCATCCGCCTCTCTGAACATATTTTTATGCACTGAGAGCAGCGTTGCGTGGGAAGTGCAGAATTTTATAATTCATTTACTTAATACTATTCGTCATTTGTTGGTCTGGGCGGTCCGTAGGACCTTTGCTCATTAGTCACTGCCTAATGTACGTTAGTCGGATCTGTCAGTCCTGGTTGCCCAGAAACCAGACAACGTCAAGGAAAAGGAGAAAGGGAAAGACAAGAAAAAAGGAGAAGAGCAAAAAAAAACCGAAGTGTTTAGTTTAAGAGAAAATACCTAGGCTTTTTGACTTGGTACACGGATTAATTTTGAGGTGAACTAAACAAATTTTGATTCGGTTTTGTTGGAGTGTAATTTTAAGTTTACTCAAAGTTCGCGGTAATTTTTGTTTACAGTGCGAGCCGTGGCCTTGAATGTTTAGTCCACTGAGTCGCGCAACAGAGGGTTGCTGTGCGATTCCGCTTGACTATAACATCGCTGCGCCTGAAGCTTGACATAATCCCTCAAGTAAGGAATGTCAAGGTCTCAGTGTAGTATCTCGTTTGAGACATACCATGGAGTGTTGCAAATTGTTCGCAAAGTTCTACTTTGCAGTACTTGAAGACTTTGCATGTGTGCCTTGGCAAGAAAACACCAAGCCGCACATGCATATGTAATGGCTGATGGCTGGTCTAATAATCATTTTATATAGGCGAACTTTGTTTATCAAATTCAATTTGGTGGATCTACATAACAAAGGATATAGTTGCCGAAACGCAATTTGGAATTTTGTTTTCAAGGCTGCTGTATGTTTCTGCCAGGTCATGCCTTTATCAGGGGTGACACCGAGGTACTAGGCAGAATTTGTCCATGGTACACGATTGCCGTCTATAGAAACCTCTGCTGCGGGGTCGCGACGTTTTTTGGTACAATAAATAGCCTGCCTTTTCGAATGATTAATTTTAATCAGCCACCGTTCCGCCCACTCTAGTACTTCTTCCACCGCACTCTGCAACCCATCGTGAACCAGATCACCAACACACGACTGGGCGACAAGTGCAGTGTCGTCAGCTTAGACGTAGACTTCACATTTGCTGGGACAAGGGACATCATGGATCAAAAACGAATAAAAGATTGGTCCTAGGACCGAACCCTGGGGAACACCGGCCCGTACTGGCCGTGTTGTTGACACATTGTTAATTTTCACCCGAAACTTCCTTCCTTCAAGAAAGGATTTGAGTAATATTAGAAGCCAAAAAGGAAAACCCCTTTTGGATTAGTCTATAAAGGAGGCCCGCGTGCCACACCGTTGAGACATCCAAAAGCAAGATGCCAGTACTCATGCTGAGGGTGAACCCTCTGGTTAAATGTTCCTGATTGCCTGTAGCTCGGTGCTATGCTCGGACCGAAAACCGAATTGAACGTCAGGAATCACATGGTGATTTGTCGAAAAATTCTCAAGATGCAGACTAATGGGACGGTAATCCTGAGGAAATATCGAAACCACCTTCTTTGGAATCATGATGACCTCAGCAGTCTTCCACCCTGCGGGGAAGTGCTGGGTTCTGAGCATCGCATTGATTATTGTCACAAAATGTCAGAGTTTTCGGCGAGAGCAGCTTCAGTGCTTTGTTGGTGATTTGATCCTTCCCATGTGCTTTACGTACTTTGAGGTCTTTAATAAGACCTAGGAGATCCACTGGAGTGCAATGTGGAACCTCGGAGGGTTCCTCTAATATGCTATGCGAAGCCTCAGATGATTCCTCTGCCGTTGGCCCTAAAATATCTCCTGACGGATCTTACAATGTGTTGTTCCTCGTCGAGGTCATTCTCAAGATCATAGTTGGGAGAGAACTGTTTTTCCATGGCGTCAGCGAAAACCTCGACCTTATCCTCTGTTCTGAAGACTATGCCTTCAGGACCGTGGATGTGCGGCAGTTGTTCTCGCTTTCCGCAACGCACCATTTGAACTTAAGTCGTTGTCTGCGAGAGTGTCCCATAAACTGCCATCGGCAACAATCGGTTCTCCAATAATGTTGAAGCCAAAACATATCCCTAGCCCCGTAACCTACATTCACCATAACAATGACGGCAGGTGTCAACGAACGACTCTTTTCCCTTGTCGCTCGCGTGGCCGTGTCCACCCTGCTATCGATCTCTCAACCTCCAACCCCCAGCGGAATAATCAATACTTTTCCACTCCTTATTCTACGACACATAAATGCAACCACTACCCTCCAATCGCTCATCGTAAACAAATTATCGCTGCTCGTTCATAATTGAAAGTATCGAGGATTGAGTAGGATGTAAAAGTAGTGCCTGGTGGATATGGAGACGAGCAAGAGAGATGTGAGTGCTACTAAGGGCACCAGAGGGCCCTTCGTGCCTTTCTACGAACCTCCGCAGCAAAGAAAAACCAGCGCTGAAATTATCAACGAGGCCAGGCTAGCTATCAGGGGTAAGTAGGTTACACAAAAAATGGCTCATAGAATTATTAGTTTCTCAAAACATTTACAAAACATTTATACGAGCAATTTGGACATTTGTTTCTCGAATTATTAACACAAACTTTTTATCCACTTGCAAGCATTATAATCACGTACAATATTTTAATTTCTACAAATCTGCAGCTATTAACAGCATAAAATTCCGTTTACAGTGATTGATCAGTGAATGAAGAACTGAGATTGTAAAAACTAAGATTCCACTATCTGACTTAGCCAGGGGGCTGTAGCCTCCTTAAAGAATCCGGATGAACCTAAAAATATGCATATTTAGCTAGTTTTTGTATAAAATTTTTGAGATTTTTAGGATTTGCTCACTCTGATATAAATTTGCTACCCCTCGCTCTTGTTTCGGGGGCACCTACACTTTAATAGAAAGACATCTCTTTCCAGTGATCGCCTTTCCTCATAAGTATTCGCGGGAGCACCAATGTGTGGAGGGAAAAGATTTAAAAAATTTCAGAGCCCTAGGTTGAACGGTTCGATCGGAAATGGCGCTCAAATTATGAAGGTTTTGGAAAATTTTACATTTTCTCACCATGACTTTCAAATTATGATCCGCTAATTCGTTCGATAGATATTTCTGTCAAAACTTATATTTTTGATTTTTTTTCTGTTTTATTGGGCTGTCAATTTTAGCGCCTTCCGAAAAAAATCCACAAAATCAATTTTTATGAGGACCAACCTGTCGATCTATATAAATTGAATTTTGTACTCGCACCCACCAAACACATAAGACTCGGACCTTTGAATCGGTTGAATAGACCGTTTGACCCAGTTTTCGATATTTTGGCTCAAAATTAAGAAGATTGGGTTGTTGGGGCTTGAACTAATCATAGAGGTGAGCTCCAAATACATCAACATATTACTTAATGTCCATTGGCAACCGGAACTTTTGAAGCAATATTTGCAAAACTCTAATAGTTCAGTACACACTGTCCAAGAAAATTTTTTTTTTATACTCGAACCACCACGGAGGCCTAAGGCCTAAACACCGATGGGGTACCTATTTACAAAGGCCCACAGTTGTTTTGCTTCAGGGCACTATTCGTCTACGGATTATTTAAATAGATTTGTTTTTTGAGGAATGATGTAAAGAAAAAGCTACGATTGTGAGAAATTACGTGGCCAGGAAAACGGGTCTGTGAAAATTCTAAAGTTTCCTTCAACGTGTCGCAAGTTCAAAACGCATATTGATGCATGAAAAGTCTTTTAGCAAACTGCGGTAACACTCGTCGTTAACATCTATCACATCACCATTTCCACGAAAAACTCAAAAAACGAGAGAGAATTGTCGTAATACGTTTGCACAGTGCGTTTTCAAACGGTCCATTATATTAACCGGTAAATGTTCAAAAATGGTATAGTTGTAGTCACCGTTCTTGGCGGGACAAAGTAAGACTACCAGTATCCGTTTATATATATCCATCTCCCCCATACATAGACATGCAGCCTACCCCTGTCTGTGAACGTTTGTTCGGTAAAGACATACGTTTTTTAGTTGTGTATCTCCGTCTCGAAAATTTTGTCGTTTATGAGTGCCGTTCAATCATATTTGTCAGAGTGAGAACTTACTTGACAATTTGAGTTGTCCTGTCCAATATAAAATTATACAATGCCCAGAAATACGATCAATGGAGAAAGCCGACAGCTCGTGCTAAATTTATTGCGCAGTGTTCCGCCTATGGTACGCAGACTCGATCTGTTTACTTATTTCATATGGCGTTGATGACGTAAACGCCAAGAACGGTGTCTATAACAAACTATACTAAATTCAAATTCCGAAGTACCTATTTACCATTTAAACATTACTACTTGGATATTAGAGTTTACTGTTCACAAGGTCAGGATGTATTTTTTCGACAAGATTCATTTCCACGGGACATTTTCCAAACGAATAGCTGAAAAGCATTCGAGACTCTCCTCATGCATATTTGATTCCGAGCTATTTGTGGAAATGCATACTGCGTCGTCCAATTCATAGTCATAGAAAATTAACTTCATTGTTTTACCAGGCTGAAACTAGCAGCAAATTCTCAGTAGCAAGTTGAGAATAACCCCGTTCCTCAATAGTCCAAGTACTATAGTAGTAGTATACTGGATTGTCTTTCAATAAAAAATACTAAGGCTTGTCGTTCCTCATGAATGGATCTAGAAAATTGGTATGTGACGGAACGACTTGCTTTAACATTGTTTATTGGATGAAAAACCTTTAATATTGGATATTCTCCTACAAAACTAATTATTACTAATTATCTGGATTTTTTTATAATATCCTAGAATAGATCTCGAAAAGAGGTATGGGCCATTCATGGGGCAACGGCATATTTTAGTGTTTTTATTGGGAAAACCCCTTGGCTATTATCTTACTTTAACTTTATATTGCCATGTTCAAATCGTCTAAAATTTTCTGGAAATTTACTACAATAGATTGAATAGATCTGGAAAAAAAGGCTTGTGCCATTCATCAGGAACGAGTAGGGTTAAATATTTTTTATTGGATGAAAAACCAATATACTACTTTTACATTACCTGGACTATTGTGGGACAGGGTTTTGCTCAACTTGCTGCTGAAAATTTGCAGTTAGTTCTAGCCTCGTTCATTCTTTTTCGTGAAGTTGAAGACGAGGCTTATATACGTACATAATAGTTATATGTATAACCTTAATGTTTGCAAACGGCATATTTGTTTCTCCACCGTGATGCCCAAGGCTACATGAGACCCATAAATAATCTTGTATCACGGATTTTTCCTTTTGAAGTTGTAAATTACTAACCCCAGAAATGAGCTTGACCAATGATGTCAGGGGTATATCGAGAATGAGCGGTAAAAGTAGCTGTATGTCAAACTGTACTAGAAAAGTTCTTACAATTGGCCTAGTGGTTTGCCACCTCTATATGAAATAGTTTGTAGAAGCCCTAAAAATAATTGCTTTTATTTATTTTTAACGTAGCTTCACAGCCACTGTTTGCCACTTTGATTGTTGCCACTCGCACCATGCCAAGTACGGTAATTGTATCCTATCAGGGCAAACGCTCCTCCATTAGCGTCAAGCCGGCAACAACGCGGTCTACCATCGACCCACTCAATCTGTGACCGTCATGCGATACAGACGATTTATTTTGCAACAGCTGTTACCCGCGACTGCGCTTGAAACTGTAACATAAAACAGTTTTTTTAAGTCATACTATAAACTTGCAGTCACTTTTTGTTATCTTTGATTGCATTAGTAAATTGACAGCCAAATTGCATGTTCGGGAAAATGGATGGAGTGCAGCCTGCACGTCTCGCGGGTAAAACCGCGGGGCTAGAAGATAAATATAACTAAACAGACCGTACATACGTACATTATTTTTTCAAAAAGTATTAAATATCCAATAGAATATTTTCTCTATTTTAATTTAAATTATGACATGACTTAGAAGGAAGATATTGTGTAATCCTTCAATTCAATTGACCGTATTGTAACAGATACAGTACGTTGCAAAGTCTAGACTATGGCGATTCACACTTAATCTTGTCATATGACCCATCGCTTCTTTAATCTACGACTAAAACTTAGCCTAAAGGAATTATCAAGTAATTGACAAGACATTATCCAAGAACAGAGATCCTACGTGACAGATTACTAAAAACATATATACAACTAAGACAGGAAGAAATATAAGGGTTCAATAAGCAATTAATGGCTTTAGAAATATTTTCACGTATGCTCATTATTAAAATATACTAACTTATCTTGTAACATTGGGGTGCTAGCACACCGAATCTATACATTCCATAAAGTTGATGAGACGGTTGTAGGAGACTTCTTTAATTTCATTTATGATTTAGCAATTATTATCGAAAAATGAGTCGGACAGGACCAACGAATTCAAATAGATTAAAAGGCAAGCCTACATGTCTAGATTACATTGTTTGTCGCCCAAATTGCGTAGTTCCAGTGCATGCTTTTGACTCATTTGACTATTGCATACCAAAGCGAAAGCGTCGTGTCAACATAATAAAGATTTACCTTCGTTAAAATCAAACCCAAATGAGTTTGCTGATCTGAGACCTATTGCCATTTTTATCTAAAGTAGTTGAAAAGGCAGCTTACATATAACTAATGCATTATGCAGATGAACAATCGTCTCATCTAATCAGTCTTTTATGAAATCTTTCAGTACTACTACTTCCCTCCTTAACTTAGTTGATAATATTATTAGAGCCCTTATGCTTTGTCAATCGATTACTCCAAGACATTTGACAAAATCAATCATGAGTTGTTAATATTGAAGTATCATGGTATAGATCCAACTGCACTGATCTTTTTTCGTAATTATATATCAAATCGATCGCAGTGTGTATCAACTGATAACAATGAATCTAGTTTTCTGGAAATTTCCTCTGGAGTACCTCTGTTTTCGGTTTCTTGGATCTACATGAGACTGTGAGATTCTGTGAATTCCAATCTTTCGCGCACGATACTCAACTTGTTCACTATTTTGATACTGATGATATAGAAATGGCGCAGGCATAAATAAACCATGATATTCAAAAAGTTTATAAATATCCGAATAACCACAACTTGTCTATAAATCCTAGGAAGTCCAGCGTTTTATTATTATTACTTTTTCGTTCAGGCCGTAAAAGAGAAGGAGTTAAAAGTCAACTTGCTGTTAACATTGGAGCTCAAAGACTATACCCGGTTGATGAGGTTAAAATTCTTGGCGTAATAATTGATTTTAAACTCAGATGCTCCATTCATGTCAAGAACATTTTAAAGAAAACCTATATGAGACCGAGATAACTATATGCTAATACAGCAGTGTTTAATTTTAAACTAAGGAAAAAATTGTTCTCATCTTTGGTTATCCTCATTTTTTATTACTGTGATATTTTATATTATCCGTGTCTTAATTACTAGAAATCGGATTCAAATTGTGAAAAATAATTGTGTCAAATTCATCGGCGAATTAAGGGGATTTGACCATGTTTCTGGTAGTTCTATAAAATTAAACTGGAGGAATACAAAAAATAATGTCAAATATCATTAACTTGTATTCATTCATAAACTACTTATGTCCAAACCCATGTACTTGAGAGAAAAGCTGATCTTTATGATAGACATATCAGATTTCCAAATATGATAACTACTCCTATTTACTCTAGCTTTATTTCAGCGTTCTTTCACGTACAGTGCTGCAGTTTTTCACAATGCTTTGAGTCCTGCATTTAAAAACATGTCCCTAAATTGCTTCAAGAGAGCTGCTAAATCTCAAATCAGCTTGGGTCCGTAGTTTAAACATGTTGCTCTTCTCTTTGTTGTTATTTTTTTCTTTTCTTTCTTTGTGTATGAGTATATAGTAAACCTTTGCGCAACATATATATTTTTCTTTGTTTTTATCTGCTACCTGACAACTTTTGTTTTTCTTTCGCATCGGTGGTTAAGTGTAAGAGTAGCGTGCTGCTACCCTTCACCACCATTTGCAGCTCTTCTTTTTTCTTGTCACGAATTGTACAGTTTGAATTAAGATGATTATTATTATTATTAAGTGCCTACCATGCCCTGAAATCGTCCAACACCATTATCTGCAGACACTAGCACTTTTTAAAAATAACACAAAGCGCAGATGTATTATGCACTTTCATCCTGACTACAGACTGAAATTTTAGAGACAAACAAATCGTAGGCTTGCACCTTCTACCTAATCTGGATTCGTTGGAGAGGATAGAAGGAGATATTATCAAAAAATGGAGCAAAGTAAGAGTTCGTAAAGATGTTATCGAAATCTATAGAAGCGTCAGCTTTTCAAAGCATCCCTAAAACTTCCCAGGGGCCGCGTTTTTTAGGCACAAAACGGTTGGACTATGAGCTGAGCCCAGAAGAGCATGAATGAAAGCATGTTTAGCTCGTCTCCAAAAAATAGCGAAGAACGTGTATCTGAATCAAAGTGAAATAAAAAGACATTCAATGGAAAGTCACGAACCCTGAAACAAACAAAAGAAGTAATTCACTCTGCTTGCAGTTCCCTTATCTACGCTTGTATCTCTTGAATACATTTGCATACGTTAGGGGTAGGTCATCCATTATCCCCAAGGTCACAAAAGACAAGGGTAACAACCAATAACATGCGATGTTACGATGTTTTCTGCGTGATAATATGTAAAGCAGCTTTTTCGAGGTGCCTTTGTTGTCCAGCGTTACAATCGATATTCTGAAATTAACTGTCAAAGAAATAGTGGCGTGGTATGGACATAATCGCAATATTAATGATTCTTTAGAATTTAGTACTAGGAATAATGTAAGCCATTAGTTAGTAGCGACATGTTTAGTAAGAAATGCTTGCTGATCAAAAATACCACAAGGTATATAGGGATAGGCCTCCATTGTAAATATTGAGAGCTTCATCGGTTACATATAATTATGATCTTGCATGTAAATGTTTCTTTTTCTAGATCATGCCCGTATAACGATTTTTCACATCTGTCTTGGGGAATACCGGTTCAACCTGTTGATGCTGTTAGAGCAGAATGAAAGGTTCCTATAACTGTGTCCGCCTGTAAAAGAAACGTTGATGCAATTGTTTTAATGGCAGGCCTTCGCAGTTTGAGGAGATGACAGAACATATCTAGCGAAAGTTTAAACATTACATTTTTATTCGGGCTTTTAATAATTTTGTAATAAAAACAGCCTAGTATTTACAAAAATACACGATTTCCACCTATTTCACTACTTCTAGACAGAAAATCACAGCCGCACACCTAATACTGTGGCTATTCTAGCCTTAGACAGTTCAAAAATCGGAGTAAGAAAGTTTCTTCAAGCTCCTCATAGGAGCCGCGGTGCCCTGGTTTTTAGGCTTCTGCCTGCGCGGCTGGTTCGGTAGAAAAAAGTAAGATGAAAATTTCGCAATAATTGAAATATCTTCCTGGCCTATTGAATTTCGTATAACTCATTCCGGGGTTAACACGGAAGGTCCACTATCATCAGCAAGGTTATTACGTAAAAATCCCATATAGTATCAAAAAAACTACAAATTGTTGTCGAAGTAGGCTAGTGTGCAAATAGTTCATCCCGCACGGGTATCACGTATCTTGAGTACATTTTTTTTGACATTATGCTGTTTTTTTTTTTGACATTATGTAGGTTTTTCTACAAGATGTTATCTTAGCAATTATTAGTTGAACGTGTCATGAGATTTGTTATCAATCTTTGGCTCTGATGTGATGTAAAATCTGCTTCTGAGATGGTATTACTGGAGGTCTAAGCTGTAAGTTGTATGCGTTGATGATAATTATATTGGGATCTTGTCTCGAATACACTTAATTGAGATTTAAAGCTAGAAATTAGTTGCGCATCTACTTTTTCTTATCCATTCTGGAAATTAAATATACAAATTTGATGAATTTCAAAAATGAGAGCGATAAGAAAAATTCACTGTGTACTGTCGAATTACAAGCCATATACATGCTAACAGTAATTGCACAGAACGCGGGCGCGGTGATGATTTCCCGTAATTCTCCTCAGTTTTTCGTAATTTATAACTTTGAGCATAACCTCTCTTCAGAAAGCACAACATAAAAATAACCCATCGAGCACAGCTAACAGATATACTTCATTGGCAGCATATTCAGTAATGATTTTCTCACACAGCAAATATCACTGACTTTTTACACATTTAGACCAATACACATAAATCATCCAGATGCGATCTTGCTACTCAACCAACTTTCTTCTCAGAGATAAAAACTACAGACAAGGACCATTTGGCCTCACAAAACATATGCAACCTATAATGCGTGTAGTTTAGTTGAGTGATTCCTCCTTAGATGGATGTTCACAACGATCCTAGTGAGCAAACGTGGAATGACTCTTTGCGCCCTAAAAACTACCTAGTTTGCAAGATGACATCTTATAGGTTTTTTGACGTTTTATAGGTTTTTTACATGATACCGTGCTTGCTATAGATGAGCATGAAGTGGACGACAGTTATAAGCTGACGTCTTGTTGGAAAACGTACATAATGTCAAGAAAAAACCGACATAATGTCACTTTTAAATGTACGTTGATCCCCCGATAACTTTACACCCTGTATAGGTCACAAAATGTCTGTACCAAAACACAGGGTGTTGTAAACGTCTACACCACTGACATTTTATTGGTTCGGCTATATAAAGTGAATATTCTACAGAAAACCTTGTGGTGAGATGGCATTACTACCCTAATATAGTATACACAATGCTTGGTGTGAAAGTTCATTAACTTCAAGAAATTTTCCAAGCAAACTGAATTTAAGTTTTTTATACAGACCTAAAATACTAAAACTAACTAATCTCAAAATTCATATTTTATGTGAAATCAAATGCGATATTTAAAAATGTAATAGTTAGTGGCATAGATACTATTTTTCTTTTACTGATATTACTACCACTACTACTATTTCTACGCTACTGATGTAGTTTGAACCACAAGCATTTTTGTACAGAGTGTCCCAGCAGCATGTCTCAATATGCCGTATGCATATAGAAAACAATATTGCCACATGTTTCTATAAAAATTTCCTCCGAAGCTTCATTACGGAGACACAGGCCCCCAAAACGACGCTGGTGGATATCGGTAATTCTCAGATACCTTTTGTATAACACGGTAGCATTCTTCGGAGTTTTGAAAGCTCAGTAACTGATCCTGCATGTTTGTCTGGCCGCTAGTAAGTAGTTGGGACCAAACATGAAAATAACGCCTTTAGATCGCCAAGCATAGACGCAACATTTATAATTTTTTTTACATCATGTATCATATGAACCAACGATAACATTTTTGGAAAGCCCGATATAGAGACTATGCTTATAGAGACATTGTATTATTTCACTGATCAACAGCCAAAAAATATCCTAAATAAAATCAACAAAATATTACTATTTTTAATGTGCTAAAACTGGAATGAAACTTATTTTTTCAATATTAGTTCCAGTTTTAGAGATACGGTAATTATATGTGTTCCTGCTGTGACAGTGTTAATATACTGTAATTCACAAAAATGCAGGTGCTACATTTTTATATTCGGCAAGAAAAGATGATGTAATCGGCATGATTGTGTTACGTTATACATACGTGTACATTATATTGTTTTATATTAGCCATTTTTTCCTCAGTTGGCTAACAGCGTTCATGCAAGATGTCTCGAAAGTGTGTAAACAATCCAGATCAGTTTTGTTACGTGTGTGGTGATGTGACTTTTGCGTCTCAGAGACGGTCTATTAGTCCACTAATAACAAAGGCATACCAGCTTTATTTCGGTTGTAAACTAAGTGATCAAGACAAACAGTGGGCACCCCACATCTGCTGTAATACATGTGCTTCAAGTCTGAGGAGCTGGTTAAATGGCAAAAAACGGTCTATGCGCTTTGCTGTCCCAATGGTTTGGAGAGAGCCTACAAATCATACTAATGATTGTTACTTTTGCATGGTACCTTGTGTTGGACAAGCCACAGGTATGTCCAAGAAGAAAAAATCGGTTATTAACTACCCAAACATACCATCTGCGATGAGACCTGTGCCTCACAGTGACGAAAATCCTATTCCAAAACCCCCAGAATCCTACACTTGCGAATCAGAAAACGAATCAGATCATGGCGATCGAGTGATTCGTCAGGAAGAAGATATGCCATCAACGTCAAGAGATCCTGATTTTATACCGAGCACGTCATGCCACCAACCCACAAAATAACACAGTCAGAATTAAATGATCTTGTAAGAGATTTAGAACTTCCAAAATGTAAGGCAGAGTTACTTGGATCAAGACTGCAGCAGTGGCACTTGTTAGAAGACGATGTTTCGGTATGTGTTTTTCGTAAACGCCACAAAGACTTAGAACCATTTTTCAATATGGAGAATAACTTGGTTTTCTGCAGTAACATTAACGGCTTACTGGCGGCTTTAAATATAAACTATAACCCAGAAGAATGGAAATTGTTTATAGATAGTTCAACATTGAGTTTAAAGGCAGTGTTATTGCATATTGGAAATATTTTACCATCTCTTCCTGTAGGGTATGCAGTTCACATGAAAGAATCATGTGACAATATGAAGTACCTATTGACATGCATAAAATACGATGAGCACCAATGGCATATTTGTGGCGATTTGAAAGTTGTTGCACTTTTACTTGGGCTGCAGCTAGGCTACACAAAGTTTTGCTGTTTTTTGTGTGAATGGGACAGTCGGGCAAAGGCACTTCATTACACCAGACAAAACTGGCCTGTTCGTCAATTCCTAGAGCCAGGTCAAAAAAATGTACAGCATATGCCATTAGTAGATTCGAAAAAAAATTTATTACCACCACTGCATATCAAGTTGGGCCTAATGAAAAACTTTGTCAAGGGATTAGATAGAGATGGGTCAGCTTTTCAATACCTGCGTCAGAAATTTCCAAGACTAAGTGAGGCAAAGGTTAAAGAAGGTATTTTTGTTGGGCCACAGATTCGAAATATTTTGAAAGATAGACAGTTTGAAAACACTTTAACAGGTATTGAAAAAACTGCTTGGAATGATTTCCGTCTGGTGGTCACTAATTTCTTGGGAAATAGAAAAGCTGACAACTATAAAACCCTTGTCAAAAATATGCTGTCATCGTATCAAAAGATGGGCTGTAATATGTCTCTTAAGATACATTTCCTACACTCATACCTGGACTTTTTTCCTGACAATTGCGGAGCCGTAAGTGATGAGCACGGCGAACGTTTTCATCAGGATATTTCAACAATGGAAAAAAGGTACCAGGGAAAGTGGAATCCTTCCATGCTTGCAGACTACTGTTGGACTCTTGGTAGAGATGCTCCAGAAACGATCCATAAAAGAACAGCAAAAAGACAGCGCATATAGTGATTCTTATGAGTATATGAATCTTGTTACTTTTTTAATATATCCTTAAAAATAAAAAGTTTTTTTTTCTAAACCGCAACTATTTTTTTTATTTCATTGTCATTTTTGGATTCAGCGCCCCAAAATTAACAAAGAAGTGCACTTTCCCACAAGATACAATTAAAAAACTAAAATTTGTTGTCCAGTGTTTTATAAGGTGATTTTTGTTGTGAAAGTCATTATTTGTTAATGGTTCGTACAATGCTAGCCCATTGGAAATATTTGTTTCCAGTATTTGTTAATCTGCTACGGAGTGGAATAGATTATCTGCTTTGTTATAAATAAAGTTTAAGCCTGAGTTAATATCACGAAAATATAATGGAATGCTTTTGCAGAATCTCAAATGGGTGAAAACAGCTTTGCTCCGACGAGCATCAAACCTATTCAGACCCAACGACCTTTCACACCAAGGGACAAGGAACGGCTTTTGTTCGGCGAAAAGACCAAAACCAATAGACCACCTAGTTCTTTCAGGTAATATTTCATCCAAACAGATATATAGATAGATAAATATGCTTTATTGTCTAAAGAATACAATCATTCTTAAAGACAAAGCTGACTAGAAACTGACCTATAACATAATTACATACAGGGTGTTCATTTGAAAACTTCTCACCACGGATTTAGCAAAAACCACTGATTAAAAGAAACAACGCCGAGACACTTCAAAAGATTTACCAAAAACTACTTCATCCCTTTTCACCCTCTGCCCCCAGGGTCAAAATTTTAATGACAAGGGGTATCAAGTAATAGCTTGTTTAAAAGGTCTTTTGAAGTCCTTTATTTTGAAGTTTGATTTTTTAAATCGATCAATTCGTTTTCAAGAAACTTAGAAAAATCTTTAGTTATCTTAATTTGTTCAGATAGAAAACAAAAACATACGAAAATATCACTTTTTATTCCAATAAGTGTTCAAAATGTTCCCCGTTATTGGCCAAACAATGATATAGGCGATGTTCCTGACGGACAATTTCAAAAACATGTTGTGGGATATTATGGCAGCTTTCGATGACGCGTTGACGAAGTTCATCCAAACTTTCAATAGATTTCAAATGGCCCCATAGAAAAAGTCTAATAGCGTCAAATCAGGAGATCAAGCAGGCCATTCTATGGGCCCTCTTCGCCCTAACCGTTTATCTGGAAACTCGTCGTCTAGCCATTGCCGAACCGGAAAAACATAGTGAGGAGGAGCGCCGTATTGCTGGAAATATATTTCAGCCTCATCAAGCATAGGGTTTTCATCCTCTTCGATTTGGTTTTCAATTAAGATAAATAGAGATTTTTCTAATTTTCTTGAAAACGTATCAACCGATTTTAAAAATCAAAAGTCAAAATAAAGGCCTTCGAAAGACCTTTCAAACAAAGTAGATATTACTCGATACCCACTGTCATTTAAAATTTTTAAGGGAACGACCCTGTGGGCAGAGGGTGAAAGGGGGTGAAGTAGTTTTTGGTTTAAAAGCTGTCTCCCTTGACAAATCTTTTGACGTGTCTCTTTTAATCAGTGGTTTTCGATGAATCCGTGGTGGGAAGTTTTCAAATGAACACCCTGTATGTGGATCTTAAGTAAATGAATCGTAGAACTCATTTATGATATAATATGTAAATTTTCAAATCATTCTAAACTATTGAGTCTTCCGCAACTATTGATTTACGTATTACTAGTTCAAGACCTTGTTTTCATCTCATACCGTAACTTATATTTAATGTTTCAAATTTAGATTTTTTTGCTGTTTCTAAAACGAGCAATCATTATTTTAAGATTGAGAAATAAAGGCCCGCATGTAGATCTAGGATTGCTTCTAGTTATACAGGGTGTTATCAAAGTTGAGTCATTTTTTTTACTGCTTGTAGGACTTGTAGGAGTTGATATACCGAAAATCACCTATATAGAAGTTGCATAATAAGAGAAATAGTAAAAGATTAAAAATTTAAAAAAACAAGAATGTTATTACACAGATTTTTTGATATTCTCGACCGCTGCCGTGTAAAATCTTAGCGTTTTTGGTTTACTACAACCAGCGCACTGAAGATGGTTGTGATTTAATTCGTGGACACCAGGATTTTATTTTCGAAGCTTGTAAAGAGTCGTAGATTCTCCGAGCAAGATTTTGTGTTAATCGCACAATTTTGACCAGTTTTTGTAAACACGGTATCCATTTAACTTGACAATGATTTTTTTTGATAATTTTTAATCATGCAAATTAACTCTCTTACTATGCAACTTTTACATACGTGATTTTAAGTATATCAACTTCTTTTGACGAGTTCTACAAGCTGCTAAAATAAATGAATCAACTTTGAAAACACTAAACATCTAATAGTTCGATCGAATAAGCAGTTTTTAAAAATAATTTTGAGAACATACACAACAAAAGGGAATGCCGTTTCTCAATTTACTTTCAAATGAGACACAACTGCTTAGGGTTGTGCTTTTCCCTGCGTTCTAACTAATTGTTCTTATAATAAAGGAAATATTTGATAGTTGAGTAAGCAATAAATTTGTCTACGTGATTAGTATAATCTAATTTTCTAATTTATGATCAATGGTCAGTCCAAAAATTTGATGGTGTCTGTTTTGGGTATAAATTCATTATTTAAGTTTATAAAATCAAAGGAGCATTTAAATGTCCATTGTGATGTCCTATTAACATTGATTGTCACACCATTTCTTGATTGATTATATACAGGGTGTTCCTTAATGATATGCGAATATTTAAGGGTGTGAATCTACATGAAAAATTAATGTTAGTTTGCTTTATAAACTATGGTCCAAAAATGTTTCATCACAAAAACCCGGGGTGTTGAAGTTTTAGGAAAAAAATGGAAATTAATCAATAATTTCAGAACCGCTTCAGATATTTCACTGATATTTAGTACGTAGTGAAAGTTGATAAAGTTGCATATTTTTAAATGCAAAAATAATTTTTAACTTTAACAGTGGCGTGCGTACGGGTATTGACTTCGACATTTTTTTAAGAAAAAAATGGTACGCTAATGGTTTTTTGCCAAACAAAATTATTCTTGAATTCCCCGTTCAATTCAAAACAAATGATCTCTCTTGAATTATTTTCCTTCGATGCGCCATTTTTGAGTAAAAAAATAAAAACCGTTCTATTGTCTAACTTGCAAAATTATTATTAATTTAATTGGAAAAATTAAACTCATTAGGAGTAATGAACAACAACAACTGACAACATAAACATAACATTAAAACCAACGAAATGATTACAAAAATTGTTACACTTAGAATTGCATGCTTCTGCCCTCCTTCTCATGGAATTGAGCACTCGTTGAAATATCCCTGGAGTGTGTTTTATTCTATCACAAACTGCAACTATTGTTTTTCTTAATTCCTCTACTGTGTTAATGGGACTTGTGTACATTAGTGTCTTAAGATAGCCCCACAAAAAGAAATCTAAACTGTTGAGGTCTGGGGACCCTGGTGGCCATTTTTGGGGCCCCCCGAGTTTTTGTAAGGAAACATTTTTGGACCTTAGTTTATAAAGTAAACTAACATCAATTTTTCGTGTAGATTCACACCCTTAAATATTTGCATATCATTAAGGAACACCCTGTATAGTAAAAATAGTACCTATTTATACGTATACCCAAATCAATCATACATAATCTCTATTAGTTAAAACAAAATATACATTGTGTTTCACAAGTTATCCGACAAATTTTAACCACATATGCACTGTTACGAAAGAAATTTATTTCTCAAAAAAAAATGTAATAAAATTCCTACAGAAATCGAGACAATAAAATAATACCGTTTAACAGTTCACTTACTTATAAAAGCTGTTCAAAATTCCTGCTGTGCCTGAAGGCTCAAATTATCGGCAGCCACTGTGATTCGGTCGCGCAATTCTTCGATATTCTGAACTGCATTACGGTATACTTCGTTTTTCAAGTATCGCCATAAAAAGAAGTCCAGAGGATTTAGATCGGGAGACCGTAGAGGCCATGCAATTGGTCCACACCTTCCGATCCAGCGTATCTGGTATACCTGATTCAGACTAGAAGCCGCTCGCGAATTACGCCCTGTTTCTATGTACGCTAAAACAATGTCCACTAACTCCTCATTAGTGTATACATGTGACAAAATATTTTCTTACTTCACAAAAATCGAGCGCTCTTCATTCAGATCACCCACGATACAGATTCAACCTTATTTGCACGTTCTTATCAGTATGAAAAAACAAAAAATTCGTGGTATTTTGTTTTCGTCAATTGTTTGGTACAACATTTGCTACAATAAATTATTAATGCGCGTTCTAATTTCACGAAGATGAACGCAAAATACAAATATTTATTTTTCAATGTATTATTGAAACTCAGGTTTATAACTTAATTTCTGTAGAACTTTACATTTTTTTTTTTAGAAATCAAGTTCTTTCGTAACAGTGCATATGTAGTTAAAATTTGTGGAATAAGTTGTGAAACACCCTGTATATGGAATTCCCAGGCTTAGAAAATTAATATTAATGTATAGAACCAAATCAACCTACATGACCTCATTTTCCAGTCTCCGATACCTGCAAAATGAAACCGACCTGCCTCAGACCCCTCCAGACAACAGCCTGCTAGCCTGCTCTACAATGGTTACCTCAAAGTCCCTGATTCCTTCTGCGAAGGGCAGAAGCAAATCGTTAAAACACCAAAGGTCCAACTCATTGACTGAAATCAACGATACCATCTTCAACATCGCAGTCAAAGATCCGGCTCAACATAAAATGAAGTTACCTTCTCTAGGGACAACTTGTAGACCGCTTCAGAAGAGGAAGGTGTTTCTGAATACCACTTCTTTGGATAATCGTAAGTTGTCTGTTTATATCTTACTTCCCACGCCAATTGGCGAGGAGCGATTGTAATTGCCTTGCTCCTCAAAATAGCCATTAACTGCCAACGTCACTTCTTCATCGTTGGAAAATCTTTGACTACTGTGCCATTTCTTCAAGTTTGGAAACAGAAAATGATCCAAGGGGGATAAATCTGGTGAATAGGGTGCATGGGGTAGCAATTGAAACTTTAATTCGTTAATTTTGGCCATTGCAATAACGGATTTGTGAGCTGGTGCATTGTCTTGATGAAACAATACTTTCTTCTTAACCAAATGCTGCCGTTTTTGCTTGATTTCATCGCTCAAACGTTGCAATAAGTTCGCATAATACTCGCCGTTGATAGTTTTACCTTTCTCAAGATAGTCAATGAAAATTATCCCACGCACATCCCAAAAAACCGACGCCATAACCTTGCCTGCAGATGAAACGGTCTACGCCTTCTTTGGAGCCGGTTGTCCCTTTTGAGTGCATTGTTTTGATTGTTCTTTTGTCTCGGGTGTGAAGTGATGGACCCATATGTTTCATCCATGGTTATGAAACGACGCAAAAATTCTGCTTTGTTGCTGTAAAACCTCGCTAAACACTCAATTGAAACATCTTCAGCTTTCTCATGTCCAAATTTTCAGATAATATGCGATGAACCGCACTTTTTGAAATGCCAACTATGTCTGCTAGCTCGCGCACTTTCAGTCGACGATCATTCAGTACCGCTTTGTGAATTTTCTTCACTATTTCTGGAGTCGTCACCTCGTTTGGTCGACCAATGCGATGCTCGTCTTGGCAGCTCATACGGCCTCGTTTAAACTCTGCTACCCAATATTTTACTTTTGTAAGCGAAGGAGCAGACTCACCCAGAGTAGAATCCAGTTCAGCTTTTATATTGGTTGGGCTGAGGCCTTTGAAATAAAAGTATTGTACCACATAACGATAAGCACTTTTCTCCATTTTCACAAATTCACTGAAAACGTTCAGTATTGATGGCTGCCAAACAAATACTAAACAACGTGGCGTCTTCAAACTTGACACATATGCTTTATAGGTTGCATACTTTCTAATACAATGATATTTTTCAAACAACTATCGCCATCTCTAGGTCAGGCCGCGTACTTCTGGGACCACCCTCGTAATCTAGTTAATCGCTGAATTGAGTGGGAAGTACAGAATTAATGTACTTGAGGCAATTCTTATAAAGTTGTCATACGCCTAGTCTCATCAGATTTTACTTTTATGGGTTGACTAATCTACGGGAATGTTTAATTTCAGTACCAGAAGAAACAGAACCAGTGGACCAACCAAAACCAGAATCTCGCAACGCTTTCAGTTCGCCGCAAGAGTCAACGGAATACACAAAATCAGAAAACGTCTTTGATCGGCCGTCTAACAGACAAACACTCTCGCAATGCTTGTTATTGGAGCCCCAGAACTTGGAAAAGATCTTCGACAACAGGCATATCGTGGAAAACTCTCAGACGCTTTTCTTAAGATCAGGTTACTTTCCGTCCCAACATAACCAACATTCTGTATTTATCAGTAAGGCTTCTCCCATTTGTAGTGATGTGCGGTAGAGGGTAGCGATGTGACATGCTTTTTAGGTTTTCTTGTGCTGCTTGTTAATTTCAATTGCACAAAATTACTGTTCCAAAATTAACGGAAACCAGATCGCTAACTGCATTTCCCAGTAGAGACAAATTGGGCGTTCTATAAGAACGACTTTCACTCCCAGTGACCTTGGCTCCGATTATGTCAGTGGCAAGTCCATAAACTATTATCTCCAAGGTCGATATCTCCAAAAATGATGATTTTTTATTTCTTTGGTTCAATAACCTGTAACTAACATTATCAAATCCTCGGAGCCAACGTCACTGCGGGAGAATGTCACTGGTATAGAATGCCAAACCCGCCTGATTTTGGATGGTATCCCAACAAAAAAATACCACATGCCAATGATAAAGTGTACTCCTATTGTTGCTAGCACTATGTTTTTGCTAACAGCTGAAGCGCTAATGCAGCATTAACACATCCCATAAATAATAATTGGAAGATAGCTTTTATGACTTTATTACACGTTACGAGTACATTTTGACTGTAGTAGTGGTAGAGTCACGCCATTTATTGCATCAGAAAGAGAACTTGTTTAGAGGAGAGCGATATACAGAAAACATTCAGTTGTCTTTTAGAAGTGACCCACTGAATATTCTTAAAAACTTTGGGTTTAATGTAACATCTGGATCTTACTATCCTGCTGTTTTCATGTCAATAATCTCCCATGTTTGTCTGACCAATGAAACCAGATATATTTGAAATTCTCTAATAAACCTTTCAGACACAATGGTGACATATATGATACTTTTGACAACAAATTGTTGTAAACGAAACGTTTATTAAAGAAGAATTTCAAATACACCTATATGATGTATCACTGACCAAACAAATATGGGCAATGACCCACTATTCTTTTTGACAATTATTATGATTATCAATTGAAGTCCTTGTTAAATAAAGATCTCCCCGTTCAATGCAGTGCATACAGTGAGCACCAGATAATTAATATATTTTTTTTAATTTTATATAGAACCAACTTAACATTCATTTCAATCTACAATCAATGTAATATTCAAAAACATGTTATTTTTCAAATGAAGAAACCTATTTTCATGAGGAATAGTCTTATCAATTTATTTATTACCTTTTTTTTTATTAAAATATAACATAAACAGAAATGTAAGCTTCTTGAAAATATATCAGCTTCACCGTTTTCCTTTCCAATTAATGAATTTTTCACATGTTATCATCTAGACCAACTTCTGAGATACTAAGCACTAAGATCATTTGAGTAACGTTTGTGAAAAATTACGAATGTTTTTTTAATTCACAGAAAATTAGCGAACAAAATGTTTGTACAAGCTCATAATTGCATTTTTTGGGAAAATTATATCTCATACGAGATTTTACAATAGACCACGTAATTTTCTACACTCTGGCGCTGAAAAAAAAGTATTTGCTGGGGTGTACGTAACCCCTACGTGCAGGGTCCTAGGGTCAATAGGGGATTTTAATATTATTTGCTTGTGCGTTACTAATTTTAGTACTTCTTACATTAGTGCTTCTAGGGCATGCCAGAAGATTGCACCCAAACAATTTAACATAGTTACCACCTGTTGAATCCAACTGGGCTGACCTCTGTCTGTTTTGATAGCTTCAGTAGTTTTCTAGGCACTAGCGATATTTTGATAGCCAGTTAAGTAAACAATATTTACTATCGCAGATCAGAAACGAGAAAGGAATTTAGAAGACGTATTGGATGACCTGAACAATGAACATGGAAAAAGCGGAAATGACAAGAAGATTGTTTCTCTACTTGAAGAGCTGTACAAATTTATGGAAAAGGACAACCCGATGAATAAAAAAGTGCCTTCAAAACTCAAGATCAAAATACTCAAGTGCTTATACAGATTCGTGGAGTCTCAGAACGAACATATTCTGATAAACATAGCGAAAGTCATTTTATCGGTACGTATATAAAATACATCAAAGTTGCTTTCACGGTAGTAGTAGTTAGAGGGCCAATAAACATTATTATTATTATATTGACGATGATTAATATTGTTCTTTGTTTATAGCTAAAAGTTACAGGCAATAATCTGAGTGGGGTCTGCAAGCTTATTTTCAAGGTTGCGAAGAATGATAAAAATGACCAGCTATTCTTCCAGAAAAACCTATTAGGTAAATATGCATATTACATATACTACTCCAAGGAGCAGGTCATTTAGTGAATTCAGATCCTAGAAATATCTAAAGTCTATCTAAAAATGGGGTCGATGTCAAACATTGTGCACGTAAACTCAATCTAAAGATTTAGACAGGGCGAAGTACAAAACTCCCGATAGTCCATCTTGTCGAATGCACTGGCTGACAGAAATACATTAGTTTGTCTGTTTTACAAAAAAAAAATGCAATTATTATACACGGGGTGTCCTGAATGTTCGGGCTTTTGTTTTCAGAAACAACTACGCTTGAACTAACAAAACTAATGTTGGATGAAACAGTAGCGATTAATTAAAAAAATGAATGAAAAGGTACACACCGTTCATTTGTTGAGAAATTTCAAGTCCAGCTCTGTCACATAAATACTGTTCGAAGTTGTTGCCATTGGTAAAATGTTACGTAGAAAGTCTAGGTATTGTAAACCGTCTAGCCGATTCAGGAAAATAAAATGTTCAATGAGCATCTCATTTACCATGACAGCCCAAATGTTCAAAAAAAAAGTCTGTTGAAAATGTGACCCACAGATTACATGTGGATTTTCCAATGACCACACATGAGTATTTCGGAAGTTACGCATCAAGGTTGATTCGTAATATGGACTGCAACAACCACTCACAAAAAAGCACTCTTGCAAGAAAATATTCAGCTTGGAGGGCGTGCAGAAAGGGTACGAACCGTCATTGGAGACTTGCACTTGTCAGGCCACTTCGAAGACGCTCACCATAAATTAAAAGCAAATCACAACAAACTCTCGATATTGCTGTACGAAAGTGCCATTTTATTATTTTTTTTTGAACAGTTTGTAAATGTTTTATTTACCTACGCTGCCGGCAGTCATTAAGTACTGACGGGAATCCAGCCTTCTCAGTTTTGATCTGATCGAAATACAGGGGCGGATTAGGTTTGCTTTAGGTTTGATTGATTTTGCAGAGCATACCTAATACCTCGGTTATCTTAAGACTTTGGTGTATACAGGGTGTCCCAGAAATCGACGTCAAGCCGGAAATGGGAGATAGGTCAAGTCATAATAGTTATCAGACGTCGTGTACTTTTCAAATTTGAGGCTTTTGAAAAAAAACGGAAAATCTACGCGCTGTGATGATCTTTTAGTTTCCACCACTACAAATTTGATTTTTTCTTGGACGGAGTGACGGATGGTGACATTCTACGTAGTGACAGCAAAACAGCTCTTTTATTAATTTGAATGTATTTAGGAAATTCACAATACATGTTCAAACTGCCTTCTTTCAGCAGTAATGCGAGCTTGATATCTTCTTAAAAATGATCGGTTTATCAGGCGAGCGAATCTTCTGTTATTAACAAATTCAGCTGTTTCCGTTATTCTGGCCCGTAACTCAGCTAAATTTTGGATGGTCTTTGAGTCAACTTTTTCTCTTACCCGCTCCCCTGTAAAAAATCGAGTAGATTTAAGTCAGGTGAACGGGCTGGTCACTAAATTGTACCAGACCTCCCTATTTATCTGCTCGGGTATTCTGCATCAAGATATTCTCTAACTGAACGGACATAGTGCTGAAACCACATGTCTCTGTAAATGCTTAGTGGCACATCTTCCAATAAATTTAAAAATTGATTTTCTAAAATCATTCAAGAACTAACTCTGCCAGCTCAAACGGTACAATGATACTCCCATTTAGAATCCTGGTCCACATGTTTAAAACGATACTGTTATCTCTATCTTGTCTAATCAAATGTGGCTGTTCTACATGCCAGTTGTGTAGATTCATGTAGGTAACCATCTTTTTTAAAAGTCTACCCATCAGTCCATAAATTTTTTTCTAAAAATCGCGGATCTTCCCGATTTCTCTGTAACATTGTTTAACAAAACTCAACTCTTGGAACATAATCTCGGGGTTGTAGAAATTGGGCTGTACTGTTGCACTCTTGCTCCTATTTGAAGTATTGAAATACTCGGGTCCTCTTGTAGTGCGAAGTTCTCGTGAGGAAAGGAAATTATTCCTTCACCATGTTCTTGGGAATCGTTCATCTGAGGGTAAACGGTGCACATTTACAAAATTCGGTGATCGGGATGACGGCAGAATTTGGGTACCTTGCACGATAAAGCATATCTGCAGCACTAGCATTGCAACTACATTTCCTATTTGAGGTGCAAGTTGGCGTATTCCTGTACGGTGTACACAGACATGGTGGCACTAGAAAATCATGAATTAATAAAAGTGGCGTTACTATCTGTCTTGCATTGACTACGTAGAATGATCCTGTCCGTCATTCCGTCTAAGAAAAATTGAAATTTGTAGTAATGAGAACAAAAAAGAATCATCACAGGGTTCAGATTTTTCCGTATTTTTCCGATTTATTAAAGCCTATAATTTACTCGATTTGGATTTTTTATATTTTTCTAGTAACTATTATGACTAGGCCTATCCCCCGTTTCCCGCTTGATGTCATCTTCTGGGACACCCGGTATGCTACAAGGAAAATTTATAGATATAGAGATTTTCTTGTTAAGTTTCATACATTATCTTGCATTGTAGAATTGTTTTTGGACGCTTTGGGCAGATCCAGTCCACTGGACGATGCTGAAGCGTGTGTATATGGTTATGGTGCCGTAAAGTTCCTGACGATGAATCCTAAGTTGCAAGAGAAAATCTTGGGACTAGGAATACTGCAACTTATGGTTTTACACGTGAAAATCATCAATGTAGCGGTAAGCATCGATAAAAAACCTACAAGAAAATCATTCTTGTTTTGACTAGCTTAAATTTGAATTTGGCGCCTCTCATATTTGAGGATAAGATGTGATATTTTAATAACGCTACTTTTGATGTTCCATTATATTGGTTATGCGCTTTCTTGCTTGTCAATGTGAGGAATCTATTGTACAGGATATCGCAGATACAATTTATGATCTTCAAATTAAATTGAAATATTTCGAAAAATGTTTTATTGAAAATGAAGCACCATATACATATGTCGATTTTATTATACAGGGTGGCGCATCTAAAACCAAACAGACGCATTTACTGGCAGCTCAGTTTTTATTTGGAAAAATGCTCAGACCCGTCCATTTTGTTTTCGAGGGGGATACAAGTTTGGCAAAAAATCACGTTAACACCTGCAACCCCCTGGGCGGGGGTGACACGAACCCTAAAATCTTAAATGGAAAGGGGGGTCGAGTGATACCTTATTTTAAAGGTCTTCCAATTCCCTTTATAATGATGTAAAATACTTGAGCTTCAGTTCAGTAGATTTGAAGATTTATTGATTTAAAGCTTGAAGTAGACTTTAATAGGTACATTTAAATTAGTTTGTACCACTCTCAGAAGAAATTTGACTAAAAGAATTTACTTAATAAGTAAATGCTTTTCTTCACTACGCCCATGGTTTGTTTATCATTTTGTTATTGAAAATAGCTATTGTGGCAAAAAAGTTATTTCTTGAAAAAAGATAAGGAAATATCTCGTACTTATTTTAAATAGGAATTTAGTACATAGTTTGCGATTGATTTGACCAAACTTTGTTGCTAAAATAACTTGTAATGCTTTATTACATAAATTAACCATGGTATATTCCACAGCAGAAAGAGTTGAAATTATCGAAATATTTTTCGGAAATAATCAGCGCGCTAATAGAACAGCAGAAATATTTAATCAGCTACATGAGAACAGTAACGTGCATCGAAAATATGTTCTAGAACTTGTAGCTAAATTTCGGGAAACTGGGTCAGTCGCCAATAAAAAACGCAACATTGAAAATCCCATAAGGAACGAAGCAATAGAAGTGGGGGTTTTAGGGCAAGTTTATGTAGATCCTACGTTAAGTACCCGCAAATTGGAGACTGTGTGTGGTGTTAGTCGACGTACTGTCCAACGGATTCTAAAGGCCGATAGTTTTCATCCGTATAAAATTCACCTGGTACAAGAACTTATTGAAGACGATTTTGATCGGCAATTACAATTTTGTAAAGGTATGAGTGAACGAATTATAAACGATGAACATGTTCTATTCAACACTTGCTTTTCCGACGAATGTTCCTTTTTCTTAAATGGCGTAGTAAATCGTCATAACTGCCGATATTGGTCCGATTCTAATCCCAGAATTTATCATGAGGTTCATACACAGCAGCCACAAAAATTAAATGTTTGGGCTGGTATTTTTGTTAGTTGGTCCTTTTTTCTTACCTGGAAATTTAGAATTACTGGAAGACGCCATAGATCCTGCATTAACAGCCATAATTGAAAATCAGAATGATCGGCGGTACATTGCGAATAGGTTGATGTTCCAACAGGATGGTGCCCCACATTACGCATTACGTGTTCGACAATATTTAGATCAGACGTTTCCAGATCGACGGATTGGTAGAAGAGGTGCCATTGAATCGCCCCCAAGATAGCCAGATTTATCACCTTTGGATTTCTTTATGTGGGGTCATTTAAAAAGCAAAATCTATGCTACTCAGCCAACATCATTAGAAGACCTGCGACAAAGAATTGTGAATGAGTGCCTTCAAATTACTCCTCAAATATTGCAAAATGTGCGGCAACGTTTTGACCAAAATCTTTTTTATTGCATGGAGAGTCATGGTGGCATTTTCAACATTTACTTGTGTAACGGGTCAGTTCATTCTTCATTTTTAAATTACTTTGCTGCCAAATGTATTGATCCCCACTAATGATGATGTATTAGTTTTATTTAAGCTTTAAATCAATCAATCTTCAAAACTACTGAACTGAAGCTCATGTATTTTACATCATTATAAAGGGAATTGAAAGACCTTTAAAATCAGGTATCACTCGACCCCCCTTTCCATTTAAGATTTTAGGGTTGGTGTTACCCCCGCCCAGGGGGCTGCACGTGTTAACGTGATTTTTTGCCAAACTTTTTTGCCCCTCGAAAACAAAATCGACGGGCCTGAGCGTTTTTCCAAAAAAAAAAACTGAGCTGCCAGTAAATGCATCTGTTTCGTTTTAGATGCGCCACCCTGTATAAAGATTACGTTATCTAGGTGACCCTCATTTCACCGTACGCACTTATGACTACAACCTGTTCATGGCGTTCAGTTTCGCTCATTTCACCATGGATATATTATTTCGAGTCTCTCTTCAAATATTAACGTCAGCTTTGCTCTAGGCATACTCCACAGAAAGAGTCAATGATTGTCAAATCTGTTGATCGCGGACGGCATGCAATATCATCAAAGTTAAAAAGATAAAAAGGTAATTATTTTATACCTCAGATCAGACAACACTCTGCATACTTGCCTCACTGCAGTGGTTACTCTTTACTACCTTCACGAATTGTTTCCACAAAAGGTGATGTATCGCTTTGATACTATTCTGTGCAGCGTGAGCACCAGAATTGACCCCCGTGAATATTGTCCCTCACGGGCACAAAGTTAACAAGATTACTCCGAAAAATATAATTTGGCCTGTAAAAATATACGTCGCGCAGTAAGCAAGATGGAACTAAGGTCAAAGTCAATAAAGTTCAGCGTTTGGCTACTACCAGTATTACAAGCGAAGTGCAGATAACGTGTAATGGAAGCTCTGTTGGATCTCCTCCTGTTGGATCCAGTGATCCGCGGAGAGGTGAGAGTAGTCATCACATCGACTGTGGAGTCAAGGCAGCTGGTCCTTTTTGAGTCATGTCAAGAGTCACACTGACATAGTTTAATTGCGAAGGAAAGATCCAGTCCTACTGAGCAGCTGTGATCTGATCAACCCTAAATGTCGCAAGTTTAATATCGAGTATCCGACGAGGGCGGAGTGGTACTCCGGAAGCCCGAAGGTCCGATGGAAGTCGGCTACACGGACGGCTCGGTTACTGAAGACGGCTCTGACGCCTTAGTCTTTGGGCCTAGAACTAGACTCTCTCGGCGGATACACCGCTATTTTCCAGACGAAAATCTATGCAATTCTGGCTTGCGTATCCCACATTT
This sequence comes from Acanthoscelides obtectus, assembly GCA_963669975.1. Lineage (NCBI taxonomy): Eukaryota > Metazoa > Arthropoda > Insecta > Coleoptera > Chrysomelidae > Acanthoscelides > Acanthoscelides obtectus. Next base: position 32,285,743 of record CAVLJG010000010.1, read on the forward strand.
TGGAAGGGAAAGAGCCTAGGAGAAGAATAACAATTTTCTCAGACAGTCTGCGATGAAGGCAGTAAGTGCCTGCAAGATTACTTCGAGCCTTACATTGCAATGCTCCTGGCTCTAGATAGTCTAGCAGCGAGGCATCCGGTGTCATTAGTGTGAGTATCGAAGTACGCTGGGATAAAGGGTAATGATATGACGGATGCTCTTGCGAAAGCAGGATTAGCGGGCAAGCTTGTTGGTCCTGAGCCAGCTCTAGGGGTACCCGCGCAAAGAGTCAGGAGGAAAATGGAGAAGCATCTCTAGACATCTCCGCCAGGCACGGGAGCTCATCGTATGGTCCAGTGTTAAGGATGGACGCTTTCGCTTATCTTTAGATAAAGTCAACCCCAGGTTGTTGGTGGAACTGTTATCCGGCCAAAACACGATGAGGCGCCACCTGCATGTGATGGGGGTGGCTGAGGATCCAATGTGTGCTGAGCGCTGCGGGGTAGAGGAAAAGTCCTCGGCGCATGTTCTGTGATGCTGTGAGCTACCGAGCTACTACAGGGGTCCAACACTTTGGATCCCCAGAATAAAGACCATAAGGGCCCGTTTATGCGGCCGATTCACCGGTTCCTCATGGTGGACGGTATGCAACTAATGTCGTTATTCATTCATTCAAGAAAGATTGAATCAGCGATGCCTCAATGAAATGAAGGACATCTACATGATGCAAATCTTTAAAAAATAAAATATTTTGCCATATTTGGAAATCCTAATTCTTTTCTGAGACATTGTATTTCACATCGTATAAAATATCGCAATGCCGAATGAGAAAGATGCCTTAGCTAAATTTACATAAGAAGCTTCGCTAAGAAGCATAGATTCTTAACCTGAGCCGCATAGCGAAAATCTGGTTGCGTTTCAAAGGTAGATTCTACTAAAGAATTATGTGAATATATTGTTTTAATAAACTGTACTTCTCCCTAAAATATAATCATTATATTTTAGAAATCAGAGAAAAGCACAATGCCCGAACAGACAACTCATGTTCTGTTCCAACTTACTGGAGCGTTACGAAATTTGGTATCAGAGGAACTTGTTTATGATACCTTCATATCATTTGGTACCATACCTCAACTATGTCAGACACTGGAGTTGTTTTTCTCGGATGTGGATATCGTCACCAATATATCCAGGACACTAAGGTAAAGATACAAAATGAATAACACAAAAACTTTTGTTTTTCCAATATGCACACCTTGTTCGGAAAAAAGCAAAGTAATCATCTCAATCAAATTTTAAGCTAATACATGTATACGATAATAAACACTATACAAAATCTTCAGAAAGTTGATGAGGTCTTTTAGTTATCAATTAATATACTAAGTGACATATAAATCCGAACACCCAGTTTAAATGGTTTTATTTTAATAAAATTTTGTATAAGTACTTAATGAAGCATAATAAGTAAATGATAAAAATTTCAAAATGATTGCACTGCTTTAAAGCCCTTTGACCTTTAATAATGTGTGGATGCACCCTGATGTGCTACGCCTTCTCCAACGCGCCTAGGCATGCTTCTGATCAGGTGGTTAATGTCCTCCTGTGGTATCTCATTCCAGGCAACCACTAACTCCTCTCGAAGTGCTTCTAGAGTCTGAGGAGGACGTTGCAAATTGAGCAATCTCCTACCCATCATATCCCACACGTGCTCAATTGGGAATAAGTCGGGAGATCTTGGTGGCCATGGTAACAATGTGACATCATTATGTTGAAGGAAGTCTATTGTGACTCTTGCAATATGTGGTCGGGCATTATCTTGTTGGAAAGTTGGATCTGCCAGGGTGTCAAGATAGGGTAAAAGATGGGGTTCTAGAACTTCGTGGATATAACGCTGCGCGTTCTTGTTACCTCTGATGAAGATTAAAGGTGACCTGGAACCATAAGCTATAGCACCCCAAACCATAACTCCAACAGTGTGATGAACATGTCTTTCAACAAAAAACTGTGGATTCCTCCTTTCACCACGTCGCCTTCTAACCCTGGCACGACCATCGTGCATGCCTAAACAAAATCGAGACTCGTCACTAAAGACAATACTGTTCCTTTCCTGATCCCAGAGTGACCGTTGTCTGCACCACTCAAGGCGATTATGTCGGTGTTCTCGAGTTAAAGGGAGGACCCAGTGTGGCCGGTATGAAAACAAGCCAAAACTTCTCATTCATCGGTAAATACTTCGCATGCCAATAGGTCTTCCGTGTTCTGCAAACCATTCATTTGCAATGGACCTGGTAGTGGAAAAACGGTCCCTTAAGGCCAATAATCTTAGGCGGCGATCTTCACGGTCTGTTGTTCTACGGCGGTGTCCAGTGCCCCTTGCTCTTTGCGTACGGCCTTCTCGAAGCCATGCCTGACAACACCTAACCACAGTGTCTACACTTCTTTGCACTCTAACTGCAATTGCCCGAAAAGAAAGTCCAGCTTCCCGAAGTCCCACTATACGGCCCCTATCAAACTCACTAAGTTGACGAAATCGTACAGGTCTCCGTACTCTAGGCATCGTAACCGATCGTAAAGGATATCAAGAACCAAAATCCGCCAACGTTGATTCTTTACTGCGGCTGAAATATTCATTTTTAGAGTGTTAGTGAATTAAAAAAAGCAGTATAAAAACCGGAATGTCCAACTGATAAGGCTGAACATTTTTTCACTTGTTATTTACAGTAAGATAAATACATTCACCAACTTTTATTAAAATAAAACCATTTAAACTGGGTGTTCGGATTTATATGTCACTTAGTATAACTTCGTGAATTAACATTTTTTAACAAATCTTTTGAAATCTAAGGTAAGCATCTTGTGGTATATTGAAAAAAGTTAGTATGGCGATTTTAGGAGTGAATAGAAATCACTAAAACGGATTAAAATTCACAAATTCGTGTGGACTGCACAATTCGATCTACAATTAGCCTTAGATATTAAGGATCTGTTAAAAATTGCGGTGAATTCATTTAGTCGTTTGCGCGTATTATTTTAGTTGACAATCTTTTCTTGCATCAATGTTCGCCGTTTTAAAATGTGTATATTACAGAAGAGGGAGAGTTGTTCTATTAACTATTTTATTGTAAGTTTTATTATCGTTCTAAGAGTGCCTTTATTTTTTCAGCACAATATCAACGAATGAGTGCTGTTGTGACAGTATAGTGGACTATAAGAACATTTATAAGTTATTTATAAGATTATTCGAAGAGTACGCAGGAAATGAAGAAATTATTGTTCGTCTGACTTACACGTTAGGAAATATAGTGGCAAAGATTGATAATACAAGAGTAAAGGTGGGTATACAATGAAGAATGCACAAATAACGGAAAATAAGATCTCTCCCTTGATACAAAGGAAACCAAAATCCATCAGTGACAATTGAAACAGAATTATAAAAAATCTAAATTCATGGATTCTATAAGTATTCAATAATTTGCTAAAATACAAATCATTGTTGTTTGACAGCAAAATATTTTTCTCATTCACCACCGCGTTATACTGACCCTTGAATAAGGTACATTATAAAAATGACGTTGCGATCATCCTAGAGTACAACATAAAGTGAAGTTAACTATCAAAAAAATATTGTCACATTCACTTCACGTTCTATTTTAAAAAGACCAACATTTGTGGTTTTATCCAAGAGGCAGTACAACATGGAGATGATTCTGCGTTTCGGGAGTTTCAAATTTCTTCCGTTTTTTGTTCATTATTTTCGTGGTATATAGGTATATACCATCACAAGCCCATAACATTTATTTTTGCAGTTCTACTACCAAGACAACTCAATTGATAGCTTGTTGAATCTGTGGAAAATCTATTTAGAACGAACACTCCACAACTGTTCGCTTAAAGCGGAGAGTGATAATGAATTTAACAGCAACCCCGAAGATGTCATGATTAAGGTAAGCATCCTTAGTCCATAGTAAACGTAGGTTACAGCCAGTCCGCACCATTCTTCAACACAAATAGAACTCAGTGTGTACCAGCCACAGATAATCAGTCCAACAATAATGACAGAGAAAAATATTAAATTTCCTGGCAGAAATCGCTTCACTAAAAAATGCCAGTCATAAAATTTTACATTTTAGAGATTTGAATCAACATATTTTGGTATTATTTATATACAGGGTGTTAGGGAAATAATATTCGTAACTTTAAGAGGTGATTTCTTGCACTGTCAAAGCAAAAGTTCATTATAACCTATGTCGGAAAATCAACCGTTTCGAAGCAAAAAAATGCTGAACTCTTTTTAGTCATGAAATAAATTAATTTTGCACCTTAATAATTTAAATTCATATGCCTAATAGCGTAAAATGTATCAATACATCTATTTATTAATTAACTGTCTCTAACAAAACAATTTTCTTGTTTATTAAATACAATTTTCCGAAGAAAAACAGACAAACAAAATCCCTCACACAACTGGCAACGTCGTACTCCGCCTGCACTGCATGTATCATCGCGTGTTGTTATGAACACTAATACATCGCATCGTTTCAAATAAGTGACAGATAATCGTGGGAATTGGTGGGGTGTATCGCCACGTACCGGCAAGTTCTGTAATTTATTTTAAGTAAGTATACTGTACTGAAAGCGTTATTAAATAAAAAACATTAGCCATAAAAAATTGCGTAAAAGTATTCCATAATTCAAGGCACATTTTCAACAAAAATATCATACAAACGTAAACAATTCGATGAATCAGTTGCGGTCGTCGTGCACTCGTATCGCGGTTGCGTTGCAGCGTTGCCAAATGTTTCAGAAAATTTAATTATTTACGACTCATTTTTCTCGGAAACGATTGATTTTCGGACATATTGGGTAATTGAAGTAATTTGTTATTCCCTAAAGATACACGAGGTTGTTTAACCTAATTTTTCAACTCCCGTTTTTTAATTTTCTTCTAGATAATTCGAGTTATCGCAAACATGGTGATAAACCCAGAGATCGGGAAAGCACTGAACGACCAATACGGAAACAAAATAATAGAGGAAATACTCAAGGTGCTTATAAGCAACCCGTTCAAGAAAAACGAAGAGTTAGTGCTGTCCATACTAAGCACACTGAACAATCTTTCGTATTACTACACCAGTGAAATGGAAATTGACATTTTCCACATTAAACAGATTGACATAGTTGAAGGTGAGAAATCTTCACAGAAATCTATTTAAAAACTTGACTGAAACATTTCTTCACAGGCATTATTGTTTTACCAAAATGACAAAGAACTACCTACATTAAAAAAAATACAAACTGCACTAACTAAAAAGAATGAAATGCTATCAGGAGAAATCTAGAGACACCTCATATGTCAAAATTCATCAAGCCGTCAAATAAGAATTTCAAGTATGCCTATCAGCACATGTACTATCAAAACAAATCTAGAGAGGGCCTCATACGTCAAAATCCATCAAGGTGTTTAAGCATGTGAAATAGAAATTTCAAGGTTGATTTCAAAAATCAAATCCAAGCGAATAACCAAAATTTCT